>QNTS01001368.1:40913-51833 GCA_003317085.1 Hucho hucho
GGTGAGAGAGTCCCCTGAGGATGGGCTCAGTGTGGCCAGCAGGAGGGTGAGAGAGTCCCCTGAGGATGGGCTCAGTGTGGCCAGCAGGAAGGTGAGAGAGTCCCCTGAGGATGGGCTCAGTGTGGCCAGCAGGAGGGTGAGAGAGTCAACCCGTAGATTGGCTCAGTGTGGCCAGCAGGAGGGTGAGAGAGTCCTATGTAGACCAAGGACACAGGAGGTGCATGAGTCACAGGCCACAGGGGAGCCAGCTCAGGGGAGACAGCTCAGGGGAGCCAGCTCAGGGGAGACAGCTCAGGGGAGCCAGCTCAGGGGACAGCCCCAGTAAGCTGGCATGAATGGTCAGGCAACTACTTCACATGCAAATCCTCACATACCAGTCTGCTTCCATTAAAATGTAACCCTCAGACCCAGAAAACATAGACAGTGGATAGTTCATTAAAAAAATGCCTGGTTTATTCAGCGCTTTGCAATGTGATGTGTGACTTGTGAATTCATATTCCATTGGATTTAGTTCATGGTTTATTTAGTGTATTATGCGATGCAATTTTCTACAATGTTGAGAAAAGGTCTTGCAGGTAATTGAGATCAGTGGTGTGAATAGAGATATGGATGTGATGTGGAGAAGGACTGACTCTCTCCCCTCTGCTTCAACCTCCACCAGCAGCCCACAGGGACACAGGAAAGTCCCTCCATTGTTCCTTCAGGGGGACACAAAAATGGGATTAATTTAAATTTGCTTGACAATGCATGCTTTTGAAGCTAACAGGCTCCAGAGAGAGACAGACAGTTTCCAGAGAGAGACAGACATGTTCCAGAGAGAGACAGACAGGTTCCAGAGAGAGACAGACAGGGCCCAGATAGAGACAGACAAGGCCCAGAGAGAGACAGACAGGGCCCAGAGAGAGACAGACAGGGCCCAGATAGAGACAGACAGGGCCCAGATAGAGACAGACAGGTTACAGAGAGAGACAGACAGGGCCCAAAGAGACAGACATTGTCCAGAGAGAGACAGACAGGTTCCAGATAGAGACAGACAGGTTCCAGAGAGAGACAGACAGGGCCAGATAGAGACAGACAGGGCCCAGATAGACACAGACAGGTTCCAGAGAGAGAGACAGGTTCCAGAGAGCGACAGAAGGATAGAGACTGTGGAGACAGACAGGTTCCAGAGAGAGACAGACAGGTTCCAGAGAGAGACAGACAAGTTCCAGAGAGAGAGACAGGTTCCAGAGAGAGAGAGGTTCCAGAGAGCGACAGAAGGATAGAGACTGTGGAGACAGACACGGGGAGGCAGAGATACCGAGACAGAGAGGAAGAGAAATGTATAGAGATCGAGATCGGGAAAGAGGTTAGAGCATTGGGCCAGTAACCGAAAGGTTGCTGGATTGAATCCCTGAGCTGACAAGGTAAAAATCTGTCGTTCTGCCCCTGAACAAGGCAGTTAACTCACTGTTCCCCAGTAGGCTGTCATTGTAAATAAGAATTTGTTCTTAACTGACTTCCCTAGTGAAATAAATGTTACATTTTTTTATTGAATTTTTAAATACACACAGGGAGTCTGGGTAGTGAGCTGGGTCTATCGCTGCAGCCTGCTGCCGGAGGTGGGGTTAGACCACTGACCTGTGTACAGTACCTGCGTCACTGCAGAACCCGAAGGGCACATACCTCTGCAGACCAACAGAGGACACAGCATGGACATCTGTACAGTACAGTGGCTGGGATGAGCAGGAGAGCAGAGAGCAGAGAGCAGAGACCGTCTGTTTGGCTGTTACCTGTCGGCCAAGCCTTTCAATTAGCACAATTTGGCAGTCCACAGTAACAAGCATCACTAAACAGGTCAAAACGATCCTTCCGATAGAAGACGTTTGAAGAGATGAGGAAGTTAAGCCATTTTTATTTTGAACGAGTTTGAGCAGAACTTAATGAATGTAATTTATCTTGCTCCACGAAGTGGAGGAGAACAATGGAGAATATATAAAAGGGGAAAAAATAGAGGAAAACAGATTTTAATTAGAGAATGTTCATAAAACAACTCCTCAGTAGTTCCAGACTGTGTCCTCCACGGTACCTCTTAAATACCCCACTGCATAAATCATCCAGCCTACTGTAACGGTAGATTACGCAGGAGAGATGTCTAAAGTGGCATTCTCCACGGGGGACTACAGAGAATGACACTTCCACACTTTTCTTCGCTGTTTAACTTCAGCAGTGAAGACAACACTTCTTACTTTGTCCTTATTAGAAGAGAGACTTTCTCTGGAGAGACAATACGCCTGAACCTGTCAATGTTCTTCTCAAATGCCCGATGAACTGTCCTGAATTCCACTTTGACAATACTGCACATTTTGATATAAGCTTCTCGTTCTGACAATAGCACAGTATAATTAGTATTCAGTTCACGTTGGTTCACTATGTCAGGCTGTGAAGTCTCTGATTAGTTTGACAGATTTCAGTGAACAAAGCCAGTGCTTGATAACATGTATCATATCAAGGGGAACTAAATGGGCTCTGTGTTGTAATCAGGGGACCAGAGTTTGAATGATACAGATTGTGCATCCTGCCTTTCCTTTTTGGTACCCAAGCATGCTGTCAACTAGGGTTGTGACGGTCATTTTGTCAGTGGGTTATTGTCATGCAAAAGGCTGCTGGTCTCACGGTATATGACCGTTAATTAACATAAACACGTTTAGCGCCTCCAGTTCTCCACACATTCAAGCCGCTGACGCGCACCTTTGGAACATCTACATAAAAGAAAAACGAAAGGCTAATATTTTCACCCAGCAGACTATTCTTCATTTAATTCTGTCTTTACATATACTACATAATCAATCTACACACACTAACCCATAACGACAAAGCAAAAACAGGTTTTCAGAAAATTTAGCAAATGTACACAAAAAAATATATATATATCACATTTACGTAGGTATTCAGACCCTTTACTCCATACATTGCTGAAGCACCTTTGGCCGCGATTACAGCTTTGAGTCTCCTTGGGTATGACTCTACAAGCTTGGCACACCTGTATTTGGGGAATTTCTCCCATTCTTCTCTGCAGATCCTCTCAAGCTCTGTCAGGTTGGATGGGGAGAGTCGCAGCACAGCTATTTTCAGTTCTACAGAGATGTTCAATTGGGTTCAAGTCCGGGCTCTGGCTGGGCCACTCAAGGACATTCAGAGACTTGTCCCAAAGCCACTCCTGCGTTATCTTGGCTGTGTGCTTAGGGTCGTAGTCCTGTTGGAAGGTGAACCTTCTCCCCAGTCTGAGGTCCTGAATGCTCTGGAGTAGGTTTCATCAAGGATCTCTATGTACTTTGCTCCATTTATCTTTCCCTCGATCCTGACTAGTCTCCCAGATCCTGCCGCTGAAAAACATCCCCACAGCATGATGCTGCCACCACCATGCTTCACTGTAAGGATGGTGCCAGGATTCCTCTAGACGTGACGCTTAGCATTCCGGCCAAATAGTTCAATCTTGGTTTCATCAGACCAGAGAATCTTGTTTCTCATGGTCTGAGAGTCCTTTAGGTGCCTTTTGGAAAACTCCAAGCGGGTTGTCATTTGCCTTTTACTGAGGAAGGGCTTCGTCTGGCCACTACCATAAAGGCCTCATTGGTGGAGTGCTGCAGAGAAGGTTGTCTTTCTGGAAGGTTCTTCCATCTCCACAGAGGAACTCTGGAGCTCTGTCAGAGTGACCATCGGGTTCTTGGTCACCTCCCTGACCAAGGCCCTTCTCCCCCAATTGCTCAGTTTGGCCGGACGGCCAGCTCTAGGAAGATTCTTGGTGGTTCCAAACTTCTTCCATTTAAGAATGATGGAGGCTACTGTGTTCTTGAGGACCTTCAATGATGCAGACCTTTTTTGGTACCCTTCCCCAGATCTGTGCCTCAACACAATCCTGTGTCGGAGCTCTCCGGACAATTCCTTCGACCTCATGGGTTGGTTTTTGATCTGACATGCACTGTCAACTGGGGTCTGAAAACCTATGTAATTAAGTTTTTTATGTGTAATACATTTGCAAACATTTCTAAAAACCTGTTTTTGCTTTGTCATTATGGGGTATTGTTTGTAGATTGATGAGGAAAAACATTATTTTTTAGAATAAGGCTGTAACGTAACAAAATGTGGGAAAAGGGAAGGGGATACTTTTGAATACTTTCTGAATGCACTGTAGCTTATAGAAATGTTGAGCTCATGGGCTCTCATGAAGTGTTTGATTAGATTTTCGATTACATTTGCATTGATGTCAGAGAGATTAGAGAGACAATAGAGTGCTGAGTACCAGGCAGTTAGCAAGTTTGGTAGGCTACTAATGACCATCAGCAGCATCAGAGCTTGGAGAAGCCTAATTACCGTGACTAAACTGTCACGTGGAATTTGAATGACATCATGACTCTTGACTACCGGTGTGGCAGTAATATGGTCACCGTAACAGCCCTACTGTCAACCTTGTTTACATGACGTCTAATGCATCAGTCAAAATACTTCCTCTCCCACACACACTGGTCAATGTCTACAGAAGACTTCCCACGACTTCTCTATGTCACATTGTTAGAATGGCCCTGAGAGGCTCTGAGAGACTGTCAGTATTAGTCCTTCAAGACGGAAAAACAACAACATTAATTGTTTGAGATGTATAGGTGCTACACTGATCTTTTTACGGTTCACTCCATTTTTGGGGACTGAGTCCAGATGGGGAAGTGGGGGACACATATCTTAAGCAGTCAAAAAAAACAGCCAGTGAAGGAGGTGACAGGTACACTAGCGGTTAAGATCGTTGGGCCAGTGACCGAAAGGTAGCTGGTTCGAATCCCTGAGCCGACTATTTGAAAAATCTGTTGATGTGCCCTTGAGCAAGGTACTGAACCCTAATTGCTCCTGTAAGTTGCTCTGGATAAGAGTGAATGCTAAATGTTTAAAATGTCCCCTAAAAAGAGGTATATTAAAGTAGACAGACCATACACCCTACCTCTGAGATACCATTATCCTGGCCTCTGTGTTGCACATTCCAGCTCCGGCCCCTGTCCCCCTATGTCTGTCTCATAGCCTACTGAGACCCAGCAACTCCGTTTTCGGGTCCATATCTCTAAGGCCATACACGCCATTGTGTAAGGTCTTGTTGCACCTTTGAGAGGACATCCTGGGCTTTTCAATGACATCACATGTGTAGGTGTGCCACCTTGATAATTGTTTATTTCATTGTTTTTCTTATGGCTACCATCACAATTAGCACATTTGATAGTAAGTGTGTATAATTGTGTAATTGTAATTTTTGTGAGTTTGTTATTCAAATCGTTGACTATCTAGGAATAGTTTTGGGAGATTTCAGAGCATTGTACTATATACATTACCAGTCAAAAGTTTGAACACACCTACTTATTCCAGGGTTTTTCTTTATTTTTACTATTTTCTACTTAGTGATTTTCTACAATAATAGTGAAGACATCAAAAATATGAAATAACACATATGGAATCATGTAGTAACCCAAAGTTTTTTTTTTTATCCAAATATATTTTATATTTGAGACTCTTAAAAGTAGCCACCCTTAGCCTTGATGACAGCTTTGCACACTCTTGGCATTCTCTCAACCAGCTTCATGAAGTAGTCACCTGGAATGAATTTCAATTAACAGGTGTGTCTTGTTAAAAGTTCATTTGTGGAATTTTTTTCCTTCTTAATGCGCATGAGCCAATTAGTTGTGACAAGGTAGGGGTGGTATACAGAAGATAGCCCTATTTGGTAAAATAGTCCATATTATGGCAAGAACAGCTCAAATAAGCAAAGAGAAACAACAGTCCATCATTACTTCAAGACATGAAGGTCAGTCAATTCAGAATATTTCAAGAACTTTGAAAGTTTCTTCAAGTGCATTTGCAAAAACCATCAAGCGCTATGAGGAAACTGGCACTCATGAGGACTGCCACAGGAAAGGAAGACCCAGAGTTACCTCTGCTGCAGAGGATAAGTTCATTAGAGTTACCAGCCTCAGAAATTGAAGCACAAATAAATGCTTCACAGAGTTCAAGTAACATACACATCTCAACATCAACTGTTCAGAGGAGACTGCGTGAATCAGGCCTTCATAGTCAAATTTCTGCAAAGAAACCACTACTAAAGGACACAAATAAGAACAAGAGACTTGTTTGTGTCACGTCCAGGCCTGAGTTTCAGGCTGGCGTGTTTAGTTTGTGTTTTAGTTAGGAGGGTTTTTTGTTTTAGTTTATGTATTTCTATGTTGGGTTAATGGTTCCCAATTAGAGGCAGCTGATTGTCGTTACCTCTAATTGGGAACCATATATATGTTTGTGGTTTTCACTGGGGTTTTGTGGGTCATTGATTATTCTGATGTATTGAGTATGTTTAGTTTGTGTGAGCCTGTTTAGCCACACCGGAGTTACGATCTTTGTTTGTTTATTATTTTACCAGTTACGTTTAAAATAAAGCATTGATCTGGATACCTCGCTGCATCTTGGTCCGTCCATAATAGAAGATTGTGACAGAATGACCCACCAAAAGAGGACCAAGCAGCGAAAGAGCCAGGATTTCTGGACATGGGAGGTAATCTTGGCTGGAAAGGGACCCTGGAGGAAGACTGAGGAGCATCGCCGTCCCAAGGATGATTGGGAATTATTTGAGGCAGAGCGGGAGAAGTATAAGGAAACACGGCTGGCGAGGAAACCCGAGAGGCACCGGGGGGGGGGGCACATGGGGCTGGTGGTCGAGCTAAGGCAGAGAAGGGAGCCGGAGTACGAGTGGAGGACCATAGAGGAGTTCAGGAGAGAGGTACAGGCGAGGAGGGAGCTGCAGCGAGGACGTCTGATGAGACCTACACCGGGTCCACACACCAGACCTGCAGTGTGCATCGCAAGCCCAGCACGGCCTGTTCCTGCTCCCCGCACCAGAGTCCCAGTGCGCATCGTGAGCCCAGCACGGCCTGTTCCTGCTCCCCGCACCAGAGTCCCAGTGCGCATCGCGAGCCCAGCACGGCCTGTTCCTGCTCCCCACACCAGAATCCCAGTACGCATCGTGAGCCCAGCACGGCCTGTTCCTGCTCCCCGCACCAGAATCCCAGTGCGCATCGTGAGCCCAGCACGGCCTGTTCCTGCTCCCCACTACCAGAGTCCCAGTGAACGCGTGTCTCTGCAGGTGTGGTTCCCACCATGAAGCATGGAGGAGTTGGTGTGATTGTGTGGGGGTGCTTTGCTGGTGACACTGTCAGTGATTTATTTAGAACCAGTATGGCTACCATTCTTCACGATACATCATCCCATCTGGTTTGCGCTTAGTGGGACTATCATTTGTTTTTCAACAGGGCAATGACCCAACACACCTCCAGGCTGTGTAAGGGCTATTTGACCAAGATGGAGTGTGATGGAGTGCTGCAACAGATGACCTGGCCTCCACAATCACCCAACATCAATCCAATTGAGATGGTTTGGGATGAGTTGGACCGCAGAGTGAAGGAAAAGCAGCCAATAACTGCTCAGCATATGTGAGAACTCTTTCAAGTCTGTTGGAAAAGCATTCCTCATGAAGCTGGTTGAGAGAATGCCAAGAGTGTGCAAAGCTGTCATCAAGGCAAACAGTGGTTACTTTGAAGAATTTAAAACATAAAATCAAAAACACTTTTTTGGTTACTACATGATTCCATATGTGTTATTTCATAGTTTTGATGTCTTCATTATTATTCTACTATGTAAAAATGATAAACCCTTGAATGAGTAGGTGTGTCCAAACTTTTGACTGGTACAGTATATTTTTCTACATTAAATAAGAGCTAAATAAGATATGGTTAATACATTTCCTCTGTAGTGGACATCAGCATGGACTATGTTTTTTACCTACTGTCTCCATTTACTGAAGGTTACATTTTTCATATTTACTATCAACCGAGTCCTAATGGACCCTACAATGCACATACAATATCATATAAAAAACTTTTGCCATGTCTCAGGAGAATAGATTGGAGGTCCTTCCTTAGTGGATCCACCTTTGTGTGCTAATCCTGCACTGGGCCATGTAAAGCAGCAGGGACAAGCAGAACATAAATTAATAAAAATGGACCATAGTCTCTCCTGGTCTCTACCCATTTTTCCCATTTCAATCAAGCCTGGCGATAGAAAACAGACGGCATGCTGGTGTCAGGAGTCAGCCCAGGCTCAATTAGAGAACCCCCTAGTGAAACAGCCTGTGATTATTTTAAAGCCCTTAACGTCTCTCGCTCTCCCCGCTGACAGAGAAGAGGGGCTCTTTCTGAATAAAAAGTGGATTTGCCCCCCCCCTTCTGTACCGGTTGTCAAAATGTATAAAGTTTATAAACAGAGACATGCGGGGTTAAAAGGTGCGAGATGGGAGGTCACGGAGGAGGGGACGGGGAGATGGAGGACCCCTAACTCTCCTGTTGACAGATACCAGTCTCTACGGAGCGGAGACCGCTGAAAGATGAAGTGGTTCACAAAGACACACTTCTTTAGATAAATATACTTAGAGAGGAATGATACCTAAATGAGCCATGTGTTTCATTTTAATGACAAGATAAAATAAACATGATCGTCTTCATTTAGATCAATGTTTTTGTTTTAAATATGATACTGTTGAAGGTCAAATAATAACTAGCAACAAAGGCACTCTGGGTGGTAGTGTTCATGCTCTAGGACATTTACATGATCATATAAATGATGGCTATTGTACAGTAAAAGACAGTGAGTGTGGCTGGGCCGCTGGGAGAGATGTGGCCAGGCCGCTGGGAGAGACGTGGCCAGGCCGCTGGGAGAGACGTGGCCAGGCCGCTGGGAGAGACGTGGCCAAGCCGCTGGGAGAGACGTGGCCAGGCCGTTGGGAGAGACGTGGCCAGGCCGCTGGGAGAGACGTGGCCAGGCCGCTGGGAGAGACGTGGCCAGGCCGCTGGGAGAGACGTGGCCAGGCCGCTGGGAGAGACGTGGCCAGGCCGCTGGGAGAGACGTGGCCAGGACATAGTGGCTCTTCAGGGATCCTATCCATGCTTTCTGGCTGCCACATCAAACAAATAAGTGTTGTGATTTCCATGGCTTCAAGCATATTGCGTTGTGGTGCTTTGAATAAATAAGTCTATCGAGGTTGCATGTTTAACTTGCTGAGGCTAACCATTTGCACATTGGTAGGCCTGTCTAGATGGAGGATGTCAGTTTGGATGGGTGACTCCATATGAACTTTCCTGTTTTTCATATCTAGAGGTGCCATAGTTGCCATAGTTGTATTCCGTAAGTATGGGAAGTGTCTGGTGAAACCGTATCTTCATTCTGAATGGGTAAAGACATGCAATAACACAGCGCACATTTTCATTAGACCTCTGCTTGATCACACGGTTCATTTGATTACCTTGATTACATCCTGCTAAGTTTTCGCTCTAATGACAGTACCCAGGACAGCTGTACAGCATTTACAGTACCCTGCTGTCATCTCACCCTTCAATGAGGCAAGGGTAATTTCACCCTGAGCACTGCTCATAGCACAACACTATTTCATTAACACAACGACCATCCCTGTAATTTTCACTAATGTGGTGATGGCACTTTGTTGGACTGGGAACAAAGGAATAGCAATGGTAAGGAGTAGGGAATATTCTTATATAATGCAGTCAAACTGCTTAGGGGTGGAATGAAGTCAAAGAGTTCAGAATAAGTCAGATTGCCTCTACTTCTATGTAACTAACCTGGGTATGTTACTAACATTAGTGCTCCTAACCCCAGACCAAGCTGGGTATGTTACTAACATTAGTGCTCCTAACCCCAGGCCAATCTGGGTATGTTACTAACATTAGTGCTCCTAACCCCAGACCAAGCGGGGTATGTTACTAACATTAGTGCTCCTAACCCCAGGCCAAGCTGGGTATGTTACAAACACTAGTGCTCCTAACCCCAGGCCAAGCCAGGTAATGTATGTATGGCAGTGTAGATCAGGGTTGGTTTTCTCCTGCTCTGTGTTTAGTTCCAGAGACAGGCTACAGTAAGTCTCTTTGTCAGCCAATTACAGGGCTGTGCTGTCAGCAGGCTGGAGTGATGCTGAAGCTGTCTGATGAACAGAGGCACTCTCAGGGACGATCTGTACCCTGGACCCTGGCCATGGAGATGGCACGCACACGTACACGTACACGTACACGCACAGAGAACATGCATTTACTCATGTCGAATCTGAGATTTCCCCAAGTGTCTCATTCGTCTCACTTTGGTCCACAAACTAGTCTTCGAACATTTGCAGAAAGAATCCCCTCACCGGGTGTCTGTTTAACTTTGTGCGTAACGAGCTGCAATCCAGTACTCCTCTGACTTGACATCAAACCTGTTGGCTTTGGACAACCAATGCATTGCCCCTACTCAACACTGAACAGTCCCTCACCCACTTTGGGAGTAGGGCTAACAGGAAAGATGATAATTAAATACTTGTGAATAGAATATGACACTACGCTACACTACTGCTGTTCTTACATATGTTTTCTTCCTGTGACTCAGCCTCCAATTGGGGCCACACTAGAGAGACAGTAGAGACACATATGCCTGCCTGTGAGACACCTTGTGCTGCCCGCAAATCTTAGAGTCCAATAGGAGTCTCAAAGGTCATGCCTGCCTTCCTCCAGCCCCTCTCCAGCCCCGGGGGACACCTCCACTAGAGTGACAGACAGACAGAAAGACAGAGTGGAGGGCCATGGTTCATCTGGAGGGATTAGCAGACAGACAGGGAGACAGACAAACAGTCAAGCGGACAGACAAGCAGACAGACAGACAGAGAGAGAGAGAGAGAGAGAGAGAGAGAGACAGACAGAAAGACAGGCAGAGAGAGAGAGAGAGAGAGAGAGAGAGAGAGAGAGAGAGAGAGAGACAAGCAGACAGACAGACAGTCAGACAGACAGAGAGAGACAGACAAGCAGACAGAGAGAGAGAGAG
>QNTS01001368.1:52730-63997 GCA_003317085.1 Hucho hucho
CAGAGAGAGAGAGAGAGAGAGAGAGAGAGAGACAAGCAGACAGACAGACAGTCAGACAGACAGAGAGAGACAGACAAGCAGACAGACAGAGAGAGAGAGAGAGAGAGAGAGAGAGAGACAAGCAGACAGACAGACAGTCAGACAGACAGAGAGAGACAGACAAGCAGACAGACAGAGAGAGAGAGAGAGAGAGAGAGAGAGAGACAAGCAGACAGACAGACAGACAGACAGACAGACAGACTGAGGAAGCGGAGGGCCATGATTCATCTGCAAGGATTAGCAGACAGGCAGGGAGACAGACAGCCTTATCTCACCTCACAGCGATAAATCAACCAAGGACATAAAGAGCTTCTCAAACAGCACTCTGCTCTGTGGGGGAATGGACGGCCAAGATAGCACAGCTTCTGGAACAGACAGACAGAGGAACAGACGTGACAGAGACGACAGAGAGAGAGGCTCTTAACCAGACTGTTTGTTCCAATCCTTCTGTATGGCTGCTTCCCCCACTTCTCTCCTCTCTGCTCTGGTCTGTCTGCACCCAGGAATTAGCCAGCCGCCAACGGCCAGCGACTCCAAGGTTTCTTGGAATGGTCACCTTGATCCTGTCTCCCATGACGATTCCCAGACACCGCGAGACAAAGGGGGTCTGCTTCTGGTGAATTTGGCCTTGTTTTGTTTGACCACGGCTGATTTTCCGATTCCCCCAGAGTGTTTCTCATGGGTCTCAGTGGCTGTGCTATGGTCTAAACCCAATCAGTCAACCTGCTGTGTTCGCCAGACAGGATGAGATAGATCACAACAACATCTGATTGTCCAGATGAACAAATGAACAGTTCAGAACCAGACCGAACCGGATTAAAACTGGCCTAGCCAAGGTTATCTTTAGCAGGTGAGCAAAGATGGGGAATCCTCTTAGAAAGATGACAGCATTGTGCTAACAGTAAACAGACTAAACAAATAGATGACAATATGATGTAAAGCATGCAGTATAACTATGTATTACTTGGTATGACTAATAAAACATTTCCAGAGATATATTTGTTTTCCTGCTTTGTAAATAAGAAAGTCAATCACATGCTCTGCTTAAACCGTTATGACAACAGGACGAAAAAAAGGGGCATTTGTGAGACATGCAGAAAGCTGAATAACTTTAGTCTTGGGAAGAGAAATATCTTATGAGAACAAAGTTGGCTTTAAGTGCCCAGTTCCTGGGGGAGAAATGGAAATCGAAAGAACCCAATATTTCAGAGATTTTTATTTAATCTCAGCTGCAGAAATCACTATAACAACTAAGGGGGGAAAAAAATCTGAAAAATGACCATATCTGAATCCATAGCAGAACAGTGTCCCTTTTGTATTTTGAAATCTGTTCATTCAGGGGAGAGTATTTCCTCAGAGCTTTGCTTAGCCAATATCATTAACTAGACTGTCTGTGCTGCTGTCCAAATGCCCTGGACAGACACAAGGACACACACATTGAGTGCTTTTGAGCTCTTATGTGGAGCGACGGCACGGAAGAGATGACCAGATGACTAGGTATAACACTATATTCATCTGAGTTTGTGTCTGTAGTAATTATTGATTAATGGGAAGACTGTATAACATCTGAGTTTGTGTCTGTAGTAATTATTGATTAATGGGAAGACTGTATAACATCTGAGTTTGTGTCTGTAGTAATTATTGATTAATGGGAAGACTGTATAATATCTGAGTTTGTGTCTGTAGTAATTATTGATTAATGGGAAGACTGTATAACATCTGAGTTTGTGTCTGTAGTAATTATTGATTAATGGGAAGACTGTATAATATCTGAGTTTGTGTCTGTAGTAATTATTGATTAATGGGAAAAGACATCTGAGAGCCTATAGCTAGCCGGCATATTTCTGCTTTACAGAACCAGATCATTAAGGCAGCATTGTAATATATACTGAGTACACCAAACATTAGTAACACCATCGTAATATTGAATATTGAGTTGCATAATAAAATATATTATAGTGTACTTGTGGTGTTAAGGAGATATTCAGTGCCATTACGGGCCTCTGCCTAAACAGCAGATTAGTGATCAGAAACACAGTCCTCTATCATCATATCATCTGTATGGAAAACAGCATCATCAACTCAGGGTGACAGATTACTAATATATTCAGAACAAAAGCATGAAATATGAATGAGAGGTGGTCTGGTGTGGTTTTGGAGGAAGACTGCTTTCATCTAAAACAATGCAGCTTTGCATATGAAAGATCTCTCCCCCAAAAAAGAGGAAGCTGTCCCATGCAAGAGGACCCCCTGAGGGTGTGAAACATCAATGGAACAGGTGAGGGCCTCCTGTTATATTGAAGAGGAGGAAGGGGATGTTCAAAGGAAAGGCCTCCAAGTTCAAAGAAAGCATTGATAGACAACAGATAGGGAGAGAATAGAAGATGTTACTGTTGATGTAAATCATTGGGATTTAGATGCTTCTCTATTCATATTCTGGTGTCAGTCTGTCAGGGCGTGGCAGAGCCGGAGGGTGATCTGACAGTGTCTATCTGAACCACAGAGGACAGTGTCTTTCTGAACCACAGAGGACAGTGTCTTTCTGAACCACAGAGGACAGTGTCTTTCTGAACCACAGAGGACAGTGTCTTGCTGAACCACAGAGGACAGTGTCTTGCTGAACCACAGAGGACAGTGTCTGTTTGAACCACAGAGGACAGTGTCTGTTTGAACCACAGAGGACAGTGCCTTTTTGCCAGCAGCAAATAAACGCCTCTGGTCCATTTAGTACATATTTTCTGAAAACAAAGCACTCTGCCACAGGGGAGACGCGGGCCTTCTTCACTGACTACTACACAGCCCCATAAAACACAGGACTGTGTGTGGAACAAGCCCAGAACTCCAAACTAACCAGAGAACATGAATAAAACAGTCTGCCATGGCCGTGGAGAGAGAGAGAGAGAGAGAGAGAGAGAGGGACGATTTAAGAGTCCCCTCTGTGCTGCTCCATTTTCCAGTCCAGAGTCTTTCTGGAATGGAAATATACTGTATTCACTGGTCGTAAAACGTTTACTACACAAACTCATCTTACACAAATGAATACCATGGATTGTTTAGGCTGTTTAGGCACCTGGATTCGGCCTTATAGGTTAACTGAACATTCCAGGCCATGTGTACTCTATATGTCAGTTTGAAGATGATATATCACTCTACAGGACTGAAGTCATGACACAAAAATTAACAGACATCAGTAGCAAGACTGAGGGGAAGTCCAAAGTCAGGAACGAGTGGGAGAAGTAGGTAAATTCCATGGAAAAATAAACGGTACACTTTCATTAACATGAGTGTAGCCACCCCATACAGTCCACTTCGGGCCAGAACACTAAATACTCTGTCAGGCTTTAAAACATTACTGTTTTTACACTACTGAGTCCTGTGACAAGAAGAAAAACACTCCAGTGGAGTGCACTGGCATAACCTGGGCCACTGCCAACTGCTGCAAGAGAGAGAAGAAAGGACAGAGAGCCAAAAGACATGGGTAGAAACGTGGAGACAGACTACAGGGAGATGTCTCAGCTGGCACAGCCTCAGAAAACTACCAAATACAGACTCATGGATCTAGAAACACTTGCATGCACGCACACACACAAGTACACACGTGCACACATGCACACGCACACATACACACGCACGTCACACACACAAATTCTACAAGGAACACATAGCCAGAGAGTTACCAGCTGTTTGAGTTGTTTTAGAGAACATAAAACCACCTGTCCCTCTTATCTCCACAATGCAAGTTGAGAGAGAGAGAGAGAGAGAGAGAGAGAGAGAGAGAGAGAGAGAGGTTCCCTGTCCAACTGTAACCTCCTCTATAGTCTTCTGTCTCCTCCCATCTTCTAGCAGTAGCTGGTTCCTCTTTCCTCTTTAACTCTCTTTCTTTGTTGTTCCTTTCTTCTCCCGTCCTCTTTTTCCTCTGATCTCAATGTCACCAAGTCCAACAGCTATTTTAACCAGCAGCATGGTATTTCCTGACAAGGGAATCATCTAGTTGTTGTGTAGAGCTTTGGCAGGGACTACAGACGAGGCCTGTCAGGAGAGGGGATTGTTTGGAGGACCAGGGGTGAAGAGAAGGTTATGTCACATGTTGGCCCAGTTGTCTCCCAGATGCCAGATAAGGGCTCATCTCCAGTGTGTGTGTGTGTGTGTGTGTGTGTGTGTGTGTGTGTGTGTGTGTGTGTGTGTGTGTGTGTGTGTGTGTGTGTGTGTGTGTGTGTGTGTGTGTGTGTGTGTGTGTGTGTGTGTGTGTGTGTGTGTGTATGTGTGTGTGTGTGTGTGTGTGTGTGTGTGGAGAACAAGGTCACTACTACTTGTCTCTCTGTTTACACTATCCCTCTCTTTTTCTCTACTCCCTCAGCGACTGTTTGTCTGGTTTAACTGAGCGTTGGAGTGCAGACAGATTGATACTTGCCAGACCGGATGAGGTGAGCCTATCTGAAGCCAAAACCCAGGATGGAGCTCACCCCCTCTCCCCCCTGAATATCTCCCAGCAGGCCATGTGACACCATCACAGGTTAGGGGAGTGTGAGCAGTAGAGGGTTTCAAACACACAGCTCTCCTACACAGCATAGCCAAGAAAGGCGATAGTACAATAGCCACACCTCATGGTCAGAATAAGACCTATTGGACCTAATAGCATTAAAACCCCTTGTGTTGATATAAGAACAAGGAGGATGAAGGCAAATGTTACTCTCTCTCTCTCTCTTCGATTCTCTGTCCGTCTCGTTGCTGATTACAGGACTAAATGCTGCATGCAAAGCCAAAAAGCAACGTGCAGTTTCCAGGTAGCCGGGCCGTAGCGTGTGACGGTAACGCTAATGGGCCGGGGTTCCTCTGAGAACACACAAACACTGGAGCAGACTGAAGGAGTGATGGTATGACCAGCTGTCAGGTGCTGCCAGGGTCTGGCCAGTGGAGCTGGATAGGGCGACTGAGACGTCCTGACCAGCACAAACAGATGGAGATCACCACTGTGCAGCATGGCTGATATTAACCCCACAGTTTAGGATGAATTAACCACAGCCCCTGTGGCTGGAGGCCTGTCTCCCTCATGAGCACGGCAGGCAGGAGCCAGACTAGAGCCCACGAAGGGCTTGAAAGAATCAGGAAGTTACTCACTGTCTCCCTCTCAGCCATGTCAGTCAAACCCCTCAGAGGCAAGAACAGAATTGACATGGCAGTGGTGAAACCTGGATAATGTGATTAAATTGTGGCAGCACATTGAGCGATGATTAACTTATTCTCTCCATGGCCTTCCATGCAGCTCCTCGCATCTCTGTCAGCTAATCAATAAGCTATTATAAATCTAAACAGAGGGCCAAATTAACTTATGAATACCAGTAGACCAGTCCACTATGAGGACCAGTAGACCAGTCCACTATGAGGACCAGTAGACCAGTCCACTATGAGGACCAGTAGACCAGTCCACTATGAGGACCAGTAGGCCAGTCCACTATGAGGACCAGTAGGCCAGTCCACTATGAGGACCAGTAGACCAGTCCACTATGAGGTGGATAGAAGGCTACTTGGCTGAGCTGTCCCACTGAACGGGCTTGGTCTGTCCTCGTTATAGCGTGGCAGGGGCTGTGTGAAGGGGACTGGGGCAGACACTCACACCTACAGGCTTACTATCCCATCCATCAGAGGTGAGTCAATCTGACAAATGGAACCGTGCCACTTAAGACACATTAGAACCTGATGCTATGAGAGGGAAGAGAGGAGAGGGGGAGAGTAGAAGGGGAGAAAAAGGGAATGTCACCCCCAGCCCGGGAGGAGGTCAGGCATCTGACATTTCCAAACACACACTGACACCACCACACACCCACCACTCTCCAGCTCTACAACACACACTGACACAGACACAAACCCGCCACTCGCCCAGCTCTACAACACACACTGACACAGACACAAACCCGCCACTCGCCCAGCTCTACAACACACACTGACACAGACACAAACCCACCACTCCCCCAGCTCCACAACACACACTGACACAGACACAACCCCACCTCTCCCCAGCTCACACCAGCTCCACGGTCACCTAATTCTGTGCCTCACTGATTCAGATGTCAACCATTTCTGATCCCACCAGAGACTGCCTTGGGGACACTTCTATTTCAATGGGCCTATGACAAATTCATCTCTCTCCTTTCTCTCTCTCTCTCCCTCTCTTCTTTTATGTATGGCTATGCAGTGTTTGGTTACATAGATATTATTTTGGTTCAGTGTCACACCCAGAAAGGTCACGGAGAGACAAAGAGGAAGTAGAGGTATATCTCTTCCCTGGCAACAGTTCTTATGATGGGACTAAGGAAGGTATTCTGGTAGTTTCTACAGACTCCATTGAGACTGGCTCTAGCTTCAAGCACAATCCCTACATTACACATTACAGTGAAACACGGGGGGTGGGCATAAACTACATTCCTTATCATAATAGGTCAAACAAAAACTGTTAATCACAGTTAAAACCCTGCATTCCCCAGGCTACAATTACATACCTTAACCTTCATCTACCCAACTACATTTTTTGAAAGCAATTTTGTGAGAGAAGGACTGTAGAGGTCCTAGTAGTAGCAGAGCTAGAGGCATGTACCAGTAATCCTACCCCCATGTAGGCTATATGGGGCTTAGAGGTGGACCTCCGTCATGACAGAGAGGTTAGGATAACAGGTTTGCCTCAGAGCAACATGGTGCTAATGAGCAGCACTTTCTCTCGTACCAGCAGGCCTGATTTAGACCAGGCTCCAGTGTCTGTCTCTAGTGTCCAGCACCACCAGCCTGAAGCTCCAGTGTCTGTCTCTAGTGTCCAGCACCACCAGCCTGAGGCTCCAGTGTCTGTCTCTAGTGTCCAGCACCACCAGCCTGAGGCTCCAGTGTCTGTCTCTAGTGTCCAGCACCACCAGCCTGAGGCTCCAGTGTCTGTCTCTAGTGTCCAGCACCACCAGCCTGACAAGGAGAAACTCATCTTCTCTCAATTAGCACCCCCACGATCAGATTAGCTACTGCTAGCACTAGCAACCAAGAACAATTAGATGACAATCGAATGCCCGGAGGCATTGCTCCTCGAGGCTAAACCCTTTACCAGTGAGTGTAGTGGTAGACCACCGTCCACCAACAGGAGAGACTACTTCACTAGACTCTATTAGACTTGCAGGACAGAGTTGACTCTATGTAATTGTTATATGTATGTATCTTGAAAAGGCCTGATCTTGTCTGTGTCTCCTGCTTACCTCACCATCTCTTCCTCCCTGTCCGTCACGCTCCAGGCCCTACAACATGCTACGTTTGTGATAAAGTTTCAGCTGTTTTTCCTTTACTCGCCCCCATCCCCCCAGTCCACGCCTCGACTACGCACCTTGAAAGATAACTTGGCTCACTGACAAAGGCACTATGTCAAATGCAATCGCTCTCTCGTACCTTTCCTCAATTCCTCTCCTCTCTCCCTCCCCCTTTGCTCCCTCTCGGGAAACACCGAGAAGCCTCATTCCAGCAGATGAAGGGACGGATAGAGAGAGAGTGTTGGATAGAGGGAAGCGATACATCAGATGGGGGTAAGGCAAGTAGCTGCAGCAGTTATCCACAAGCAGCTGATTCCTGCTTTATCTGTCTGTGGAACAGATCGGAGATACTCAGTCAGCTTGCACTTCTGGACAGCCCAATGTTCTCTCAATACCACCCCTTTCAACACCCCACACTATCCCCAGAATCCCATACAACACACTCACCTGTCCCTAGAGTCCCATACAACACACTCTACTGTCCCCATAGGAACATACAACACACTCTACTGTCCCCAGAGTCCCATAAAACACACTCACCTGTCCCTAGAGTCCCATACAACACAGTCTACTGTCCCCATAGTAACATACAGCATACTCCACTGTCCCCAGAGTAACATACAACACACTCTACTGTCCCCAGAGTAACATACAACTAGCGGTCACCCTGGTGTGACACAGAGGGGCTCAGAGGAGTGTACAGTCACCGCACCCAGAAAGCTGCATGAGCCATGTCGTTTATTTTTTTATATTTTTTATTCAACCTTTATTTAACTATGAAGTCAGTTAAGAACACATTCCTATTTACAATGACGGCCTACCGGGGAACAGTGGGTTAACTGCCTTGTTCAGGGTCAGAAGCTCAGAGATTCGATCCAACAACCTTTCGGTTACTGGCCCAACGCTCTAACCACTAAAGCAGATCACTGGATGTCTGTGTAATGTCACCCTGCAGAGGAGCCAAGACAGAAGACAAAAACACCCAAGGACACAAAATGTGTTAAGCAGACTCAATATGAGTCAACTTATCCACCCTCGTCTGATGAAATTAGCCATTTCCTACATAAGTGTTCTATCAAAGTAGAGCCGCGAGGCATGGACATGCAGGGAGATCGGCTATGGATGGAGTACTCCATCCTGTCTCATCTAGTACATTTAGCTCTACACCTCTTTACAGCCTGCCTACAAGCAGGATCAAACACCAGCAAGGCCATCTGGCTGAAGACATTTAGCTCATCCTGTAGACAGTCATTCCATCTTTGATGAGGGTGTTTTATAACCAACAATAGCCTCTTTATTGTTTTATGGTTTCCTCCTAAACCCCACCCTGCTCAATCTGATAATAGATTAGATAAGATAGTGGATGGATCCACTGTTGAATACTAGGCTGACAGTGGTAATCAGATGGAATCAACCATGATACACACCGTGAACATAATCCTGAACAAATTGTGGTACCCAAATCTTCCACTGTCTGACTTTCTTCCTTTCATATGCTTTTATTTTCAGAGAGAACGAAAAGAGAGTTAGATGAAGTGAAAAGAGAGATGGATGAAGTGAAAAGAGAGATGGATGAAGTGAAAAGAGAGATGGATGAAGTGAAAAGAGAGATTGGAAGGAAAGAGATGTGGTCTGTATTCTAGGTGCAGGAGGGCATGTGGTTGACTTGGCTGGCTAACCCAGCAGGCTGTCAGAACAGAGGCAGGTCAGCCATACAGTGATTGATCATACCATGGGCCAGCCCATCTACCCGCCATCTCCCTACAGCTGCCCCTTCAGCTAGTCCATAGGAGCCTTCACACAAGCCTTCACATCACATTGTTCACCAGAGTCATGGGGAGGTCCCCCCAAGCTAAGATACACCCAGTGACAGGGTAATAAAGAAAACACACACACATTGACAGTGAAGGTGTTGCTGCCTCCACCATACTGTCCAGCCCTGTTCTCTCCATCCCTCCATCCCTCCATCCCTCCATCAATACATCCATCCATCCATCTATCCATCCATCCATTTCTCAATCTATCCACACCACTCTCCCTTTCGCTGACTGGCCAGTTGGAGCGTGTCCACCTCTCCTCCCTGGCTCTGTGATCTCTACAGGGCCAGTGCTGGGTCTCCATGCCTCCTGCCAGTAGGCACAAAGAGCCCCTGTCTGGAGTGGCCTCCTATCCTCCCCTGCTCCCTGTCTCGTGGTGAGTGGCTCTCATGCCTGGCCTGCCCTGGTTCCAGCAGCATTATTCCTGTGGGGGAGAAGGACGGGGGTGAACGGGGGAGGACGGGGGAGGACGGGGGTGGACGGGGGAGGACGGGGGAGGAGTGGGAGACAGCCACGGTCTAAACACCTCCAGCATCATCAGGACGTTTGACGCATCATGACGTTTGACTCAGAGGGACAGCATGTCAACACTGCTGGGACTGCACAGGCGGAGAGATGCATTCTGGGTCAATTAGCTGGGCCAATATCTCTCCCACCCTGATCTCTATGTCATATAAGAGTTGAATGTTCATCTTGTCATTATTGTACTGCAGTATAATGTTGATATGGTCTATCTTGGAGTTTATTGTAGGGAAAGCATCCAGCTGGCCAGCTAGTCTAGCATACTAATAGAAGCACTGTGTATTAGGAATGGAACACAAGTCGTGTATCAAACAAATCCTCAAGTCATAGTGGCATATCTGCATCGACCACAGACAACAAATAGATGGGGCACATTTAATTACATGAGCTGCATTGATTTAATGCGAAAACCTTGAAAAGAAGAATGGGCTGTGTTTAGAGGATCACACGCAGTGTGCATAGTAAAGCGATTGATGTATGTATCTTTATGAGGGTAATTGAAATGAGTATGTTGTCCACAGGAGATGGTGGCACCTTAATTGGGGAGGACGGGCTCTTGGTAATGGCCCGTTGACTCCGTTCCAGCCATTATCATGAGCTGCATCCGCTCAGCAGCCTCCACTGATGTTGTCCTATGGGTACCTAGTGCTATTAGGGAGATAGAACTGACAGTAATGTGCTAGGAAGAGTATTCAGACCCCTTCCCTTTTCCACATTATGTTACGTTACAGTCTTATTGTAAAATGCATTACATCTGACAAAGTCTGAGAGGATCTGCAGAGAATAATGGGAGAAACTCCCCAAATACAGGTGTGCCTAGCTTGTAGCGTCATAACCAAGAAGACTCAAGGCTGTAATCGCTGCCAACGGTGCTTCAACAAAGTGCTGAGTAAAGGGTCTGAATGCTTACAGTATGTAAATTAAATATTTCTGTTTATTTTTATATAAATGTGCAAACATTTCTAAAAACCTGTTTTTGTTTTGTTATTATGGGGTATTGCATGTAGATTGATTAGGGGGAAAAAAACAATTTAATCTATTTTAGAATAAAATAGACGCAACAAAATGTGGAAAAAGTCAAGGGGTCTGAAAATATGGTAGTCATGTGTTTCCCATGTCATTAAAGGATTAAGAGTATTTCAGAGAAATAGCCTTGAACTACTTCCACACCCAACAACCAATTAAAACAAGCCAACAACCTTCCAGAAACATACAGTGTGATGTCATAGCTAATAGGTCTGTAAAACCCATAGGCTAGTACATTTATTTAAAAACAATTCTGGTATGTTGTAGTTCAGTCTAAAAGAGAGGCTACAGTGCCCTTAACCATCATCAAGAGGTTTCTTACAGCAGGATACTCCAACTTCAACCAGATTAGTGTCTGGGCTAGGGCAGAGCAAGGTTTGTGGTTGTGTCTCAGGCCACATCTCAGCTCCATGTTGACTGGCTGGGCTGTTTTCACCAATTTGATGTGAACCTCCCTGAGACAAATAACTGCTACAGAGCTTTAACACACTCAGCCTCCAGTACCCTGGCAGCATGCACTGGGCAGGTGGGCTCTCTCTCTCTCTCTCTCTCTCTCTCTCTCTCTCTCTCTCTCTCTCTCTCTCTC
>QNTS01001368.1:78487-91618 GCA_003317085.1 Hucho hucho
AGAGGAGAGGAGAGGAGAGGAGAGGAGAGGAGAGGAGAGGAGAGGAGAGAAGGAGAGAAGGAGAGAAGGAGTGAAGGAGAGAAGGAGAGAAGGAGAGAAGGAGAGATCTTTTCATTGGCACCCACACAGTGTCAACACATGAACACAGAAAAAAAGTGAGAGATGAGGATGATGGTTGGCCCTTTGGAAGAATGTCTCCAGAATACCTTTGTTCTTTATTTTGTCAAGTCTAAAACTTTCTGGCTTTGATCATTGTTTTAACAGCTGCAGTTTAAAAAATCCCAGAGTTCCATGTTTTGAGGAAGAAAAGCATAAAAAACTGGGGTGAGGAATTTCAGTCATTCTTTGAAAGGCAGCTTGATACTGTACATTACTTAATGTGGCCTGCAGTGCAGTCAGAGGACTCCAGCCAGCCACCTGGTCCTTTGTGATCTTCATCAGCCCATTTGCTGCTAGAGAGCAGGCCCAGTCAGCCAGCCAACTAGTCAGCCAGTCATTCTGTCAGCCAGTCAGCAAGTCTGCCAGTCAGCTAGGTAGCTAGTCAGCCAATCAGCCAGTCATTCAGCATGTCAGCCATTCAGTAAGTAAGTCAACCAGTCAGATAGTTATCCAGCCATTCAGCCAGTCAGCCAGTCAGCTACTTAGCCAGTCAGCCAGTCAGCCAGTCAGCCAGTCAGCTACTTAGCCAGTCAGCCAGTCAGTCAGTCAGCCAGTCAGCTAGTTAGCCAGTCAGCCAGTCAGTCAATCAGCAAGTCAGTCAGCCAGTCACTCAGTCACTCAGTCACCCAGTCACCCAGTCACCCAGTCAGCCAGCCAGTCAGCCAGTCCTCTCTGTCGTTCAACAGTACAGCTCTATCTCTCTTTGTTCTCCATAGCATGCTATTAAACATGAACAAAGCCGTCTCATTACTTGGTGTCTCCATTACTAACACACAGCAAACATCAACAGAGAAAGAATGAATCCCACCTTGAGCCTGTGTGAGTATAGTATAGTGTAGTATACACAGGACAAACAGGATTCATGGTGAATGCATTAACCCTGTCTATATTAAGGGGGTCAGATGGAGAGATTGCGGCTCTGTATTGTACGTGTCGTTAATGATAAACCAAACAAACTGGGTTAGCTCCCCCCAGCCTGACAAAACATGACTTGTTGAAACTTGGATTATGTTTACAGTCGCTCGAGTGTAGGAAAACTCTAAAAGCCAGGTCATTAGAATAACAGTGTACAAAAGTAGTGTTTTTTTTGCTTTTAAAGTGAAATCTTGCAGGGCTCTGAGAGCTTGGTAGAGTAAACATTGTTAATATGTTAACTTCCTTCTCTGAAGTTTCACTGGGGAGAAAAGCTCTGGGTTTGTCTTGAACTCACCGTGGAATTAGCCAATAAATCCTTGGAATAAAACTCTGAAATGTCAAAAAGATAAACTAGGATAAATTGAGATTTGCCAAACATTTTTCAGCAAACACAAGCATGCAATGTCCAAATTGGTTTTTAAAAGGCCTGTATATTCAGTCCATGGCACGTAGGGTATTCTTTCCCTGTCCTGAAGTCTCAACGAGGTCTTGTAAAAGCTCAGTGCTTTCTCTGATCTCTCCTTCAATCTCCTTCTCTCTCCTGCAGGGTTCTATCCTGGTTGCTAAGACAACGTAATTATATGTGCGTGTGCGTGGGAAATAGAGAGATACAGAGAGATACAGAGAGATACAGAGAAAGACAGAGAAAGACAGAGAGAGACAGAGAGAGACACAGAGAGAGACAGAGAGAGACAGAGAGATACAGAGAGAGACAGAGCGAGAACAGAGAGAGACAGAGAGATACAGAGAGAAACAGAGAGACAGAGAGAGAACAGAGAGATACAGAGAGAGGGCTGCAGCTCAGAACCTTGTCATTATGGGTCCTTTTGAACCTCGTACAGAAAAAGCATCCCTGTGCTGTGGCCAAAGCCAGGCCAGCCACTGTCTCTACTTTGGCCTGCACCGCTCCAGTCCTACAACCATCCTGCTCCTGCCAAACCTCTTGTTCTTCTACTTGAAGAACCCACCTCTGAAATAAATACCCTATCTCGTCCACTGTTGGGGGGAATAGTTTTAGCATTCCAATTAATGGAAACTGGTGCCCTGTTTGACTCTCTGTTCAATTTCCTTGATATTTCTATTTGATGTATTCATCGGGAGACCTTCTGTCTGAAGGCAGGCCTCTAACCATGCAGGGTGAGTGACTGAGTGAATAATAGACATCAGAGGAACAGTCATCAGTTTGGGGCAGCAGAGCCTGACTCTGGGGTGAGATCTAAGAGGAGATGAGGACATGACACCGTCCCCCACCACCACTAACACACAGAGTATGGTTTCAGCTGCGCTCTTCTGTGACCAAGCCACTGCTACTATATCCCCATGGTCCTCCCATGGTACCAGGCTCTCTCATTTCAAAGGCAGAGCCCTTAAAAGCAACCAATAAATCATTTTAGATTCATTTTTTAATTATGGCAATTTCTGCACCTGATGGTACATCAAGAGTTATAAATACACACATCATCCACAACCAAATACTAAGAAAGTATAGTAACTCCACAGCTGACATACAGAATGTATCTTGCCTTCTCATGTAGCCTATGGTACATTCCTTTAGTATTCATCCCTACTCCCCTAACCACCATTAGATCCTCCCCTCCAGCCCCAGCCAGTCACCAGCGCCCTAAAAAAGTCCACCGCCCATCCCCCAAACCCCTCACTCTCGAATAGATTACATTGAGGGCTTTGGTGACAGCTCTTGGGCATGCTTGAGAAGCAGTTGATATCTGAGATCCTCTTCTCAATGTTCCCTCTCCAGCCAGTAGAGACACAGACAGCACAGATCATATATCTAAGAGCTGACCTTAGACCAGCCAGTAGAGACACAGCACAGATAACAAGTCTAAGATCTGACCTCAGAAACCAACCAGCCTCTTCCAATGTGCCGTATATTATTCACTGTCTATTTGTTTGAAAGATTTTAGTCCCAAACCTTTCAGTGTAGTCACTGACCCTCACGATGATGGAATGCCCCCTCCACATCAAAGCAGGTTCATCATTAAGACAGTCTAGCAGGCAATAAAGAGGAGCTCCTCTAGTCTAGTCTACAACCAATGAAACGACTGAGGTACCTCTCTCCACTAAAAGATGACCGAACACAGATTCAATGACTGGCCTGGTTTGTGTATTAAAAACTCTGATCCATCTCCCTGACAAACACCAGAGCTAGCAGGACAACCGAAACAGCTTTGTTCCTATTGTAGCTCCTAACCCCCTACCAAGGGCCCTTTACAAGAGCACTCACCCTGGGATGATCAGGCCACTCTCCCCCCAGGCCTCCTCAAGCCTACTGGGGCCACTGGGCCAAACACATCCTGAACCATCTCCTGTGAGATTATCCATCTCAATGAGCACATTGAGGGGGAAATAAAGTAGGAAACTGGAGTCTTCTATTCAGACCCAGCTCCAGTCTAAACCCCCTTCCCTTCTCTTCCATTCACACCAAACCCAGAGGCCCCAGAGGCACCAGAGGCCCCAGAGGCCCCAGAGGCACCAGAGGAAATAAGAAAAGCCCTAACATGAGCTGCACTTACATGCTACTTCCAGCGAGGCGTTGTGGCTGACGGCTTCTCCCAGGTAGTTGCGGGCAACGCAAACGTAGGAGCCCTCATCCGGTTTGGAGCGTCGTCCGTGGACGATACGTAGGAAGAAGAGGGAGCCGCTGGGCAGCAGCATGCGTTGAGATCGAGGGTTGTCCCGGTCTGTTTCTACCCGCTCCCCGTCCTTGTACCACTCCACCGTGGGGCTGGGCCGCCCCTCTGCCTTGCAGTTGAGGGTGGCCGGCTCCCCTTTGGACACGATCAGGTCAGAGGGGTGCTCAGCGATCCGGGGTGGGGAGTCCTCCTGACGCAGACGGGATCCTGGGAAGAGAAGAGAAAAGAGAGAATTGACTAACACTGGATGTTAAGGGCCAACAGGTCAGCTAGGACCATGTACCATGTATCTTTAACCTACCCATAACGTCATCTGCATATGTATACCTAACTCTGAATTGTGAAACATAGGAATAGGGAGAAGCGGTAGTAGATTGGTGATATTTCAATAGAGTAAGTAATCCTAGGCAGGTGCTGGTGATACACACAGCAGCAGAGAGCAGCTCAACTACCAGTCTCAGAGTGATGTCACCCTGTCATTACATCATACAGCAACTTCTCATTTAGAGCTGAGCAATGCTACAGTAACTTGTCCTTTAGAGCCTTTCATTAAATACAGTAACTTCTCCTTTAGAGCCTTTCATTAAATACAGTAACTTCTCCTTTAGAGCCTTTCATTAAATACAGTAACTTGTCCTTTAGAGCCTTTCATTAAATACAGTAACTTCTCCTGTAGAGCCTTTCATTAAATACAGTAACTTGTCCTTTAGAGCCTTTCATTAAATACAGTAACTTGTCCTTTAGAGCCATTCATTAAATACAGTAACTTCTCCTTTAGAGCCTTTCATTACATATAGTAACTTGTCATTTAGAGCCTTTCTTTAAATACAGTAACTTGTCCTTTAGAGCCTTTCATTACATACAGTAACTTGTCCTTTAGAACCTTTCATTACATACAGAAACATCTCCTGCTGAGTTCCAGCTATGTACCCCTGTCAGAAATGAGAGTGGGAGAGATAAGAAAAGACACACCTCACAGCTTTGTGTTAATCAACAGACAAATATACTGTTTATCCATTTTTATTTAACTAGGAAAGTCAATTAAGAACAAACTCTTATTTACAACGACAGCCTACCAGGGAACAATGGGTTAACTGCCTTTTTCAGGGGCAGGACAGATTTTACCTTGGCAGCTCGGGGATTTGATCCAGCAACTTTTCAGTTACAGGACCAACGCTTTAACCACGAGGCTACGTGCCACCCCATTTAGCAGGCACTTTTATCAAAACTGAAGTATAGTCATGCGTGCATACTGGGGCGGCAGGTAGCCTACTGGTTAGAGCATTGGGCCAGTAACCAAAAAAGGTTGCTAGATCGAATCCCCGAGCTGACAAGGTAAAAATCTGTCGTTCTGCCCCTGAACAAGGCAGTTAACCCACTGTTCCTAGGCAGTCATTGTAAATAAGAATTTGTTCATAAATGACTTGCCTAGTTAAATAAATGTTAAATTAAATAAAAAATACATGGCCAAATACAGTCATGAATGTGTACATGGTCCCAGCAAGAATCGATCCCACAACCCTTGGTGCTGCAAGCACCATGCTCTATAGATTGAGCCATACAGGACCACATGAGCAGAGACCTGGTAGAAACCACTAGAAGCTAATACATGAGGCAGCAACATGGCAGCCTAGGGGTGAAAGCCCTAATGACATCTCAGGTCTTGACTGCTGTTCTGAGACCAGTGAGCTGTGGCTATCAGAACTGCTTTAAATGCAAATGAGCATGGTGTTGTTAATGCCTGAGGGATAGAAGATGGCAGGTGTGTGTGTGTGTCTGTGTGTGTGTCTCCAACCCTGCACCCCGTATCTCCCCACATAGGACTTTGGAGCCCATTCAGCACCAATTGAAGGGAAATGGGACTAATTGGCGGTACAGGGTCACAATTAATTTACCCAGCATCCTGTGAACTTGCCACACTACCTCATCTCAGTGTCCTCTCTTCCCCACACATCCTCCATTCACCCCCCCCATGGTTCTGAGAGTGCATCTTCCTGCGGTGGGCCGTGATTAGAGGGAAGTCAGCAGAATTAGAGGCAGGCGACGCCGGGTCAAGATGAATCACTACTACCCAAACAGGGAGGGGAGCCTACGGAACATCATTAACCCACACCACCAAAATACAGAGTAGACTCACTACACTACACCCCAGTCATTCATTACCACTCCCTTGCTGCAGGGTTTATTATGGTGCTATGTTGCTTGTACTGTGTCTTTACTGTTCATGTTTAAGTGGAATATTGGTTGTCCACAGTGGAGGAGGAAAGGGTGATAGTGAAGTCTGTATGATAAGGCAGTAAGGTGATGCAATAACCACACAACCGTGTTGTGAAAGGAATTCCTAGACTGGTTTCTTAATGATAAGTGGGTATTACTGTAATTATTAGTGAGTTTCACTTCTGAAGAGCTGCTCAGGGAGTTCTTACTGCATGCCTGTGTGTGGGTGTTAGAGGGAGAGACAGAGGAGAGAGAGACAGAGAGACACCCAGCAGCTTGCATATCACATCATCGGGGTTAAGAGGTACGTTAACAACCCTCGCTAACAACCCTCACTAACACCCCTCGCTAACACATCTCACTAGGCTACACATCCAAGGCGCTGCTGCCGCCCGTTACCCACCACAGCCCTTCACCAGAGAACACAGGCAGGCCAGTATGTTTTATTAAACAGGCCTTTGAAGAGCTCTGCAGTCTATCTGCCTGCTCTCCCCTCCCCCATTGATTGATTTCCTGTTTCATTTAGATTTGTCTGAAACCAGGGGTTTGAGGGTGCACTATTAACTGTTTAGATTGGCCAAACTGTGGGACAGAGCTGTGTAGTAGTCAGTGTTTTGCTCTCCTGGCTTCCTGGCTGTTTACGGCTGCAGTTCACGTTCAATCTTCTTGATTATGGCTTAGAGTTGATCTGATGGGGTTAAAGGTTTACCTAGTAAGATGTTTTCTGTGAAATTTCTATGCAAAATGAAGTAAGAATACTCTTGCTTGGACCACATGCATTCAAGTGAGATGTGAGTGAGGCCATCAGCATGTGTGTATGTGTGTGTATTTGTTTGTTCACATATCACTAACACAGTGTTAGAAAGATGTTTGACAGACACCTTGGTGAGGGGGAGGTGGCGTCACTAATCCCTTCCCAGGGGTGGACACAGTGTGTGTGTGTGTTTGTGTGAGTGCGTGCAGGCATGTGTTTACTTCCCAAAGCCAGTGATCCTCTGTGTGTCACAGACAGTGTCTCTGACCCTGGTTACTTCAGCTCCATTACCCATCTCCAGGAAGAGAAAGGGCCCATGGTGGGTGGGGGATTACTTTGTCATGGGAGAATCACTCCCACGCCCCCTCTACAGGTGTGTGCTTTCAGCAGACTGACAGGGAGCTAACCTCCCTCCACCACTGTAACACACACACACACACACACACACACACACACACACACACACACACACACACACACACACACACACACACACACACACACACACACACACACACACACACACTCTCCTCCTTTCTCCTCTCTCCTCCTTTCTCCTCTGTTCTCCTATTCCATCATCTAACCCCTCCCCTCCTTCTTCCTCCTCCACTCCTCTCCTATCTCCTGATGGAGAATGTAAAATGAGCTAATGTGATCCCCAGCCTCACCAGTGGGCTTCTGGGAATTATACGGCTAGCATCTGATCGATTGGAGCCTCAGGCTAGATTCTTCTCTTTGTTTTAACCCTCTCTTTCTCCTGCACACACTCCACTCTAATCACACACAGGCACACACACACACACACACACACACACATTTAACACACTAGAGATGAGCTTGAGGGAGGCTGGGCTGGGGCTCACTATGGAGGTAATTAAAAAAGCTACAATCCTCTGTGATGAACCTCCTCTCTGACTTCTAAAAGCCCCTTAGTAATGAACAACACACCATCAAACCACCAGTAACTGTTACCAGATCCACCCAGAAAAGAGAGCAGTCTGAACCCCTTCTGATCCTTCTGATCTAACATGCCCCAGTCTACCAGACCCTTCCTCACATACCCTCTCTGCTCACCAGTAGTCTCTGTGTAACTCCCATGGGAGGTCTGTGTGTAGACTTCAGTTTGTTCTATCGTGCTCCCTCACTCACCCAGTCACTGTCAGACTGGGAGTGTAGTGCCAGGGGCTGTGGGGCAACTCCGATCTGCTGCTTCCTCTCATCAATCCCAGGTAGGCCTAACTCAATTGGAATTATACCAAACAAACTAGTAAACGGCTGCATATTATTCATTCCTATTGGCTGACCTGATCTGACACATTGAGGATTTGAATAATCTGACAGACAACAAGCAGTTTTCTTACAGTTTCCTTTCAGTCACATACCTACTGGGTCTGATTACTGTCATGCAAATATAGAAGATCCTGATAGCAACCATGATGGAGACAGTCAAAACCAAGTCCATGTGGAGACTACAGTCACTGGGACTAGTGCTGTGAATAAGACAACAGTCCGTCAACAAGCAGGTCAAAAGGTACATGGGGTTTTGTAATTAAAAACAATTCACACCAAATTCACACCAATTCACACCAAATTAAACTTCAAGGAAAGAGGAAAAAGACACAGAGAGAGAGAGAAAATACCTGACCACTGTGACTGACCCAAACTTAAGGAAAGCTTTGACTATGTACAGACTCAGTGAGCATAGCCTTGCTATTGAGAAAGGCCGCCGTAGGCAGACCTGGCTCTCAAGAGAAGACAGGCTATGTGCACACTGCCCACAAAATGAGGTGGAAACTGAGCTGCACATCCTAACCTCCTGCCAAATGTATGACCATATTAGAGACACATATTTCCCTCAGACTACACAGATCCACAAAGAATTAGAATATAAACCAATTTTGATAAACTCCCATATCTATTGGGTGAAATACCACAGTGTTCCATCACAGCAGCAAAACTTGTGACCTGCTGCCACAAAAAAAGGTCAACCAGTGAAGAACAAACACCATTATAAATACAATCCATATTTATGTTTATTTATTTTCCCTTTTGTACTTTAACTATGTGCACATCATTACAACACTATATATAGGCATATTGTGACATTTGAAATGTCAATTATTCTTTTGGAACTTCTGTGAGTGTAATGTTTACTGTGAATTTTTATTGTTTATTTCACTTTTGTTTATTATCTATTTCACTTGCTTTGGCAATGTTAACATATGTTTCCCATGCCAATAAAGCCCTTAAATTGAATTGAATTGAGAGAGAGAGAGAGAGAGAGAGAGAGAGAGAGAGAGAGAGAGAGAGAGAGAGAGAGAGAGAGAGAGATCACCCAGCAGCTACATGTGTCGGATCTTAATTTGACCAGAATTGTCATAGCAAAATAATCCTGCAGCAGCAGGATTTCAACGTTTAATTCATAATGTTGCTTGATCAGTGGTTAGACTAAAAGCTAGACAAAAGTGGGATACAGGAAAAGTGCAATACTGAATAAATCACAAAGGTCATCGACTTTTTCCTGCGGCACAGGAAAATGATCAGCAACAAAAGGGTGATCAAATTAAGATCCTACATAAGCTCAGCTCCAGTGACTTCCTTAACTTCAAATGGAAATATGACTTTCACTTCACTCCCTGTCGTTTTCACTGCTGCTGCCTTGGCTGTGACTGAGGAAGAGGAGAGCCAGCCGCCTGCCTGCCCTCTCCCCCAGAGACCTTACTGGAAGCAGAGGGACAGTGAAGCAACATAGGCACATTTAGATCTGTTGTCACTGTCGTTTGTCCTCTGGGCCAGATTGGGACAATGACAGACATGTTTGTGCCTCTAGCTAAATATGATAATGCAGTGACCTTAACATGTGACGTCATCCTAACTAATCTCACCTCAGAACCTAATGACCCAGCGAGGTGTGTGTCATTACCCTTTAATCAAGGTCAATCAGCCCATAAAAAGTGATGTTAAAGTTGGAGAGTTGGCCATGTTGTTATAGAATCTGAGCCTGTCCCTCCAGACCTCCAGCAGTGCAGAGCTGCAGAGCTGTAGTATGATATGGGCTATGGCTTTGAGATAAGGCAGGCAGCATGAGGCAGAACGTGGTGGGGCTCTCCCTATCAGCCAGACCATTAATTTGTGATTAGGGGACCGCAGGGGGACTTACGGCTGAGATAACAGCAGGGCCGTGGCCCTGGGGTGGCCGGGAGGAGACTGGGAGACATGGCCCTGCCCACTACCCACTGTGCCCACACCACACCAGCCAATGACAGCACATACATTGGCACACAGTCTCTTCTAATAGGAAGAGCTTTCAAGAGAGCAGAGAACCAGGAGTTATGAAGAGAACATGAGGAGTACCATGTTTCCATCCACAGTTCTGTGGGTAAAGTCATACCGTATTAAAAAAAAAATCACGACAGCTGTGATGGAAACAGGACGTTTCGGTACAATTTTATAAATGCCAACAGATAATTTGTTAGTTCGACATGGTGGGATCTTTTATACGAGAAACGGCAGTGGAAACGTCTTTATGTGCAAATATTGATATAATAACTATCATATCGAAGTAAACATGGAGTCACATGATGATATGTCGTGTGGTCCTCCCACTACGACTCTGGACAGCATGCAGTTTATTAGGCTAGTGATGAAATAAGTTCGGATGAACTTCACAGGGTGGTGAAAGTGCACGGTGATGACAGAGGGTCTTATTCTGGTGAAATGATGATCACAGCTGTTTGACAAATACAAATATTATCACTCTTATCCATAATAATCTCATCATATAGACCAGCCTACCTGCACTGTATCTGTTTTTGTCTGGAGAGCACGTGCTAAGACAAGAGTGGCACATTTGCTATTTAAAGCAACAATTTTTGTGACAAAACTATCGGTAGAGTGGAAAATGTGATGGTATATCATTATATGAAAACTTAAGCAAAACATTTTTGAGGGTGTGCACTACGTCATCACACACAGATTTTTATCCGCACCGAGCCCGTTTGGTGGAAACACACCACTGGTGGGAAAATGTGCATATTTTCTTTATGTGGATTTTAGAAAATGTGCATTAAATCTGTTGCCAATTCAATGGAAACCTAGCTATTGATACGATTTGTGAAGCTAACCAGATTAAAGACTGCGTGATAAATTCCTAGGCTGACAGAGAGGGAGTAATACGGGGGAAAAGACAGGCCAGGTACCCTGTGCCCTGCAGATCAGGTGACAACACAGGCAGGAAGGTGAAACAGAATCTTAATAGCGTTTCGTCGCTAGGATCCCACCCTGGAATGCACAGTGTGAATGACTGTGCCCGTTGCATCAGATCAGGGGCCTGTTTTTAATGTTACACAAGGCTATCGCTTACACTGCTGAGAGCCAGGATTAAGGCTCACTGTGTGAGTGTGTATAGGGAGGCTGGTGGGGAGGAGGAGGAGAGTGGGATTGATGTCTTTATGGTCTCTTTTCTTCCTGCTGCCTTTGTCTCAGTTTACCAAATAGAGTGGGCTACCATTACTGTGGTGATACAACTGTAGCACTTAAAAAGAGGTATCACTTACCAATCGAAAAATGCAGCCACCGTTAAAATTACTGCCACTTTTATTGAAGAAAAGAAAATCCTACCTCAGGGTTTAAACACACAGCTGAAACTCAACACTACTAGCGCCCCAAATGAACCGTCTAGAAGTCTAGCTCCTTTAGTTGGTGTGTTGGGTTGTTGCTATGACAGAGACTAGTGTGTGCTATGTGTTTACAGGGGTTAAAATGGCTTCTCCTGCAATTTGACGCGTACGTCTCTTATTCATATTAGCTAAGCGTTACAATAAAATTCACGGTCATCACATTATTATCAAGGCCGTCGCCTTTCGGCAGAATGATGTGATGCCTGTCTGGATGTGAGACATCCAGGTCACAGATCTGATGATGCTGCAATCAAACCAAGCTGCTCTAGCTAGTTCTCAGCAGGGTGGTCGTAGAGTGCCAGTAGAGGCTGCAGGGTGCTGGCACAATCCCCATCCGTCATCAGGAGAGGACCCAGAGGAGGCCCTCAGGCCGGGAGCACCAGACCCAGCTCCTCACTCTGTCAGCTGGTAAAGCCATCCCTAGAGCTCCCCTGGCGATAGAGGCCAGGTCGGGAGTGAGGCGGCCCAGGAGAGTGCTCCTCTGGGAGGCTGGGATCCATCCTGCTCTGGGGCCCTGTCTGGAGCTAAAACAATGGCAGCATTATTTCTCCCTCTGGCTCCAGGCTTTTTCCACACAGGGCCAATCCAGATGAAAGATAGCATGCAGCATAACAACATGGAGGTGAGGGGGTGATATGGCTCGTGGTAAGTTAGGGAGAGGAGTAGGGAAGATGGCACACTAACATTTGTCTCATTTATCAATAACAGCTAAATCAAATTAACATTTAAATTATTTTAAGTGGTTATCCTTCTAATTGCAATTTTCTCAAGTGCATCACTAGATGTGAGTAAAGACCATGGACAAACAAGCTAGGTGTTTCCCAAAGGGGAAAGCCTTTAACGCTTTCTCCAATTGTGAGGTTGATAAAGTGTGTCAGCTGTACAACAGTGTTGAAATGTGAAAAGAAGAAATCAATGAATTTTCAGCGGAGGCCCAAGGGACACAATTCAGGATGAGTTGTAGCTCTCCTGTCCCCCATGTCAAGTTGCCCCAGCACATGTCATTAGAAACGCTTTAAATCTGTCAAAGCCCACAAAAGGCCACGAGGGCACATCTGATTCCTGGAGGATAATTACATTTCTTCTTTGTTATTAGCTATATCCATTCCCTGAAACAAGGGGGACATGTTTAAGGGACAGACTGATATGAGAGCCTTGTTAGAGGAAGCAGCCTGTCATGATGGGTCTGTGTGGACTACAGGCAGATGGGAGGGACGTTCAGACTACTGGGCGTGGAAACAGAAGAGCTGTCACTCTCTCCAACCGTCTTTGGCCGTCTGACAACAAGCTCCCAAACTCTGCATTTACATGTGTTTTCATAACAACACTGATTGGAGCCAGTGGAAGGCAGAGAAAACAGCCAAGGGGAGACCAGCTAATGCAGGGCATAGGAGCCATGCATGTCATTCACTCAGCAGAGACAGGTGCAGAGGAGCAGAGGAGCTGTAATTACAACAGAACGCCAGTACTACAGTCAGACCTAACTCCTCTATGACTGAACAGAACCCCAGAACTACAGTCAGACCTAACTCCTCTATGACTGAACAGAACCCCAGTACTACAGTCAGACCTAACTCCTCTATGACTGAACGGAACCCCAGTACTACAGTCAGACCTAACTCCTCTATGACTGAACGGAACCCCAGTACTACAGTCAGACCTAACTCCTCTATGACTGAACGGAACCCCAGTACTACAGTCAGACCTAACTCCTCTATGACTGAACAGAACCCCAGTACTACAGTCAGACCTAACT
>QNTS01001368.1:93251-120471 GCA_003317085.1 Hucho hucho
AGTACTACAGTCAGACCTAACTCCTCTATGACTGAACGGAACCCCAGTACTACAGTCAGACCTAACTCCTCTATAACTGAACAGAACCCCAGTACTACAGTCAGACCTAACTCCTCTATGACTGAACAGAACCCCAGTACCACAGTCAGACCTAACTCCTCTATGACTGAACAGAACCCCAGTACTACAGTCAGACCTAACTCCTCTATGACTGAACAGAACCCCAGTACTACAGTCAGACCTAACTCCTCTATGACTGAACAGAACCCCAGTACTACAGTCAGACCTAACTCCTCCTGGGATTCAGGGAAGCACAGGACGAGAGCATAAAAGCAATTACCTCTTGTTTTTGTTTTGTGACACAGACAATGTTTTATGATGTTTGGCCAGTGTAATGGCAATGATACATCAAAGCAGCGCCGCCAGAGCATCAGGAGAGGTTCCACAGGGTCATTTAATATGTTGGAACATTTATTTCCCAACAGGGGGATGGAAACGTTAATGCTCTCTTCACTGAATTCTTCTCTCATGTACTGGTAGATAGAGAAAGAATATTCCCAAAAGGAACATTCATTGGACCGTTTTAACAAATGGACAAAAACTAAACATTATTTTAGAGATCAGCAAATTACACCCGGTAGTTTCTAGCCATAGGGTATGTGAGCTCACTGTAAAAGTGAAGAGGGCTTATTTAGCAGATGCTATCTAGAGCAACTTACATGAGCAATTACGGTTAAGTGCCTTGCTCAAGCGCACAACGACATATTTTTTCCTTAGTCAGCTCAAAGATTTGAACCAACGACCTTTCGGTTACTGGCCCAACGCTCATAACTGCTAGATAATACGGTAAAGTACAGTAGCTGGTTCAGGTTATGCTATATCGCTGTCTCTCTTCCCAAGGTCACACACATGCCTCACTTACTGCAGTATTTCTGGGGGGGACAGGCATGACCAGTACACTCAACTGGCACAGCCCTGCTACAGAGAGTATGGCACTTGGGCAGAGAGCCAAGAACAAGAGAAAGCTCTGAAGGTCTGCCAGAGAGTCAGGGAGGCAGGACACAGACATAAAACACCTAATGCTTTTTAAATGTTATCTAGGAGATGGCAGAGATAGATACGTTCAACTGTTTAGAGCCGTGTTACGTTTCAGTATCTGTCTGCTGAGCTGATGACCTTAACAACTCCTAGCTATTCTAAATGTTCAGCCAAACACGTTCTGAAACAAATCTCTGGACAGCTGGGTGTTGAGGAGGAATTTCAGCGACAGCGTTTGGTCAAGGGTTCAACAGTAATGTGTGAGTGAAGAATCCAAACACATTGACATCAAGAGGTTTTAAGGTGTAAAAACTTAGCACAATAGCATAACAGTGTGATAGTGTGAGGGTGAGCATGTGTGTGGGCGACGTGGGCGGCATGGGCATGTGTATGTGCATGTGTGCATTGTGGGATGGAGATGTGGGTATTATTTATGGTAACTAAATGTGGCTCGGTAGTAAGAGTCTCTGAGGAACCACAACTCCTGTGGCAAAGTCTCAGACACACCAGTATGGGTCTGGTGAGTGGGGCATGGACAGAGTCCAGCAGAGTGGAATAATAAAACGCCCCAAAACACAAAAAAATCTGGTCTGGAAAAACTAAACCAGGACGTAAGGCTTGCCTTGTGATGCACAGTAAATATTTAGTCCAAATGAATGACGGGGAAATTCTGCCAAGAGGCCATATTTAGACATCCGCAGCAGTGAGAGGCTGCCTAGACTGGCATTAAAAATACATTTCCTGTTCCTGATGACTGACTGCTCCTGAACCAGTCGACTTTATAACACCCACTATACTAACTTTCCTGTCCTGTCCAGCTATCCAGTATACAGCCAAAAGGCTACAAATGGGGAAATGACCTATCATGTACAGTTGAAGTCGGAAGTTTACATACACTTAGGTTTGAGTCATTAAAACTTGTTTTTCAACCACTCCACAAACTTCTTGTTAACAAACTATAGTTTTGGCAAGTCGGTTAGGACATCTACTTTGTGCATGACACAAGTCATTTTTGTTGTTTACAGACAGATTATTTCACTTATAATTCACTGCATCACAATTCCAGTGGGTCAGAAGTTTACATACCTTTAAGTTGACTGTGCCTTTAAACAGCTTGGAAAATTCCAGAAAATGATGTCATGGCTTTAGAAGCTTCTGATAGGCTAATTGACATCATTTGAGTCAATTGGAGGTGCACCTGTGGATGTATTTCAAGGCCTACCTTCAAACAGTGCCTCTTTGCTTGACATCATGGGAAAATCAAAAACAATCAGCCAAGTCTGATTCATCCTTGGGAGCAATTTCCAAAAGCCTGAAGGTACCACGTTCATCTGTACAAACAATAGTACGCAAGTATAAACACCATGGGACCACGCAGCTGTCATACCGCTCAGGAAGGAGACGCGTTCTGTCTCCTAGAGATGAACGTACTTTGGTGCGAAAAGTGCAAATCAATCCCAGAACAACAGCAAAGGACCTTGTGAAGAAGCTGGAGGAAACAGGTACAAAAGTATATATATCCACAATAAAACAAGTCCTATATCGACATAACCTGAAAGGCCGCTCAGCAAGGAAGAAGCCACCGCTCCAAAACCGCCATAAAAAAAGCCAGACTACAGTTTGCAACTGCACATGGGGACAAAGATCGTACTTTGTGGAGAAATGTCCTCTGGTCTGATGAAACAAAAATAGAACTGTTTGGCCATAATGACCATCGTTATGTTTGGAGGAACAAAAGGGGGAGGCTTGCAAGCCGAAGAACACAATCCCAACCGTGAAGCACGGGGGTGGCAGCATCATGTTGTGGGGGTGCTTTGCTGCAGGAGGGACTGGTGCACTTCACAAAATAGATGGCATCATGAGGAAAGAACATTTTATGGATATATTGAAGCAACATCTCAAGACATCAGTCAGGAAGTGAAATCTTGGTCGCAAATGGGTCTTCCAAATGGACAATGACCCCAAGCATACTTCCAAAGTTGTGACAAAATGGCTTAAGGACAACAAAGTCAAGGTATTGGAGTGGCCATCACAAAGCCCTGACCTCAATCCTATAGAATATTTGTGGGCAGAACTGAAAAAGCATGTGTGAGGAAGGAGGCCTACAAACCTGACTCAGTTACACCAGCTCTGTCAGGAGGAATGGGCCAAAATTCACCCAACTTATTGTTGGAAGCTTGTGGAAGGCTACCCAAAATGGTTCGACCCACGTGGGGGGAGAGAGTGGAGGGGTGGGGGGAGAGAGTGGAGGGGTGGGGGGAGTGAGATCTGCGCAAGAACACAGCAATGTCAATTAACAGAGATTAATTATTGTAATTAGCCTACCCCTGGCCAAACCCTTCACAAGTGTTTCATAAATGTCAATACGTCCCAAAGGGCATGTCCTCTCTGTTCCAATGATATTTAGCTGTTCTTTACTCTGGCCGGATCCCATTCTAACATGCTCTACATGCAGGGTCTCCAACCCTGTTCCTGGAGAGCTACCCTCCTATAGGTTTAAACTCCAACCCTGTTCCTGGAGAGCTACCCTCCTATCGGTTTAAACTCCAACCCTGTTCCTGGAGAGCTACCTTAGATTTAAACTCCAATCCTGTTCCTGGAGAGCTACCGTCCTGTAGGTTTACACTCCAACCCTGTTCCTGGAGAGCTACCGTCCTGTAGGTTTAAACTCCAACCCTCACAGATAGTGCTGGGATCTAGGACAGAATAGTTATACTGTAGCCATGCTGGGATCTAGGACAGAATAGTTATACTGTAGCCATGCTGGGATCTAGGACAGAATAGTTATACTGTAGCCATGCTGGGATCTAGGACAGAATAGTTATACTGTAGCCATGCTGGGATCTAGGACAGAATAGTTATACTGTAGCCGCACTAGGCCAGAAGCTCTGCTTAGTCTAATGTAGCTACCAGAGGCCAGATCTACAGCAGGGGATGAAAGATTCTATAACTCAGCTACACATTTCCTATATTGAGCCAAGCTAGATCAGATACGGTAACACACAAAAAACAGAGCTTAAAAGCAATTTAGTGCTTTAGGCATGAAGAACCTGGCTCGCTGGCATGAAGAACCTGGCTCGCTGCCACCAACTGCTGAATCATTATTCAATTAGGGCTTTGATATCTGCAGCTCTGGGCTCAGTGCGCAGAGGGGAGGCCGTCCTAGTGCAGCTCAAGGAGACTGGGTGGGGTGACAGTGATGAGTGATAACTTTCAGGGGGAGTAAAGAGTGGTAGATGCAGTAAAAAAAAGCTATTTGAAAATGTGGAAATCCTAAAGCTGTAATGGGGTAAATGTATCAGGCTGCTGCCTGTGGCTGGAAATGTGAATGGTTATTGTGTCTGTCTGCTGCTCTGAGTAGAGATAACAGTGTGATTTAGCATTGGACGTTATCTTAGCCCTTTTATTCAAAAACAATGTTTGCGATGCTTAGGCTTAGGTTTGAATTCACCCATTTGTTTGAGGTGTCATCACCATGGTTACTGCTGTAAGGTGGGAGCTCGTCCAATAGCAGGTCTGTAGTGGTACATTTCAAGGTCACCTTGTGGTTAACAATGCTTTCTAGCTAGTCTAGCTAGTCTCTCTCTCTCTTTCTCTCTCTCTGTCGACACAATAAGCTCCCAGGGAACTGCTTGGGAAAAGTTGGAGTTGAACTGGTGACACAGATATGCACTATAAAAGTAGGCTGTCTACTTAATAACATCACTTCAGGAAGTAGAGGAAGAGAAGCTGGAGCTCTTTAATAGACAAATTATATATAGAAAATGCATTTAAAGGTTTGAGAAAGCTCAATGGAGGATGGTCTGAGAAGGCAAGTTGTTAAAGGGGAGGGGGTCAATGAGTATAAATCAATGAGTATAACTAATAAGTGGCCTCTCTTTTTACTGCTAATTTAATCCCTTCAACTCAATCTCTTTATGGTGTTTTCCCCTGACAGACATAACCAAAGAGAGGTTTTAGCATTTCAAAAGTGTATCCAAGCCATCCAGTGAGGGGGCAGGGGAATGGCCTCCAAGGCAGGGAGGCAGGCTGATGGCTTTCTTCAATGCCATCTATCAGTCTCCCCAGTGGAGGAAATGAAAGAGAGGTTTTTTTTAGGGCACATCACCCCATGGTAGCACAGCTTCTTCATCACAACAAATGCTGCATGGGTTGGTTGGACTTCAGGGAGTTTGTACCTGAGCAGGCAGAATTTAGATCCACCAGGGTTGGGCTGCCTGGCCAGACCACCACCACATTAAAGCTGCAGACCCAGCCTTTCTCCCATTTACTCAGCAGTTCTAATGCCAGTCTCCTCTGCTACCATATGGCCACCTTCAAACAACTAAAAATAACTAACCCTGCTCTTACCATGGAGTCTCTACTCAGCACATTGTCCATGAGGCTGTGGGGAAACAATATACTGTACACTGTGAACAAGGAGAGTCAGACCAAGAACAGTCCCTGAGCTACTGTCACGTACATGTGAGACTGCTTCGTCCTGCTCCCCCTCAAACTCCCACCCTTCTTTCCCACTTCCTTCCACACCCTGGGGCAGCCTTTGTGTCCTACCTCCCCCCTCCACTCCCCTCCACTCCTCAGTCCTTCAGTAATATCCCCTCCCCTCCTCACCCTGTTGAGGCGACACAATGCTGCCTCCCCGTCCCAGTCCCCACAGGCCCTTTCTGCACGTCGGCCTGCTCTATCTGTCAAAGTCTCTCTGCTGACCAGCCACTAAAAAGGCAAGTCTTCAAAAACTGGGCCAAAACAAAAAGGGGGGATGGGGGTGAGAGAAAAGGGAGAAAGGAAAGCTGTATACTCTCCCTCCATCCCTCCCTCCCTCGCTCTATTTTTCTCCTGCTGAGTGAACAACCCACTTCACACCAATGGACTGGTGAGGAAATCACACTGTAGAACGGAACAAACACTACTGTGTTCAGGAGAACTGCTGGAGAGAAATGTGCCGCACAACATGCGGTGAGACATCTTCTTGTGGCTACACGTTTTATCACATTCAACAGTATGTTTCACACGTGATGCCTGGGTTAGTAATTGCTAAGTAATCCCACACTTCTGGGCTAAAAGTTCTGAGAGATCTACATGTTGGACATGCCAAAGGCCAAGTGAGACAGCCAACACCATTCATCCAGTGCAGACACATCATCTATCAATTCCACACACAGGTCAAATGGAGGAGGCTTGATTTCAATGTAATTATTTTATAAACATTAACCATAGTGACTGACACATATACATCGATTCAGAATGACCCTCTCATCACAGCCTTTATGGTTGTAATTTATAGAGGACTGACCTTCTCATTACAGCCTTTTCTATATGTTTATTTTTTTAATAATTTTTTATTTCAACTTTATTTAACCAGGTAGGCCAGTTAAGAACAAGTTCTCATTTAAAACTGCGACCTGGCCAAGATAAAGCAAAGCAGTGCGACAAAAACTAACAACACAGAGTTACACATAAACAAACATACAGTCAATAACACAATATTTTGCAATATGTAAACTCAGCAAAAAAGAAAAGTCTCTTTTTCAGGACCCTGTCTTTCAAAGATAATATGTAAAAATCCAAATAAGTTCACAGATCTTCATTGTAAAGGGGTTAAACACTGTTTCCTATGCTTGTTCAATGAACCATAAACAATTAATGAACATGCACCTGTGGAACGGTCATTAAGACACTAACAGCTTACAGACGGTAGGCAATTAATGTCACAGTTATGAAAACTTAGGACACTAAAGAGGCCTTTCTACTGACTCTGAAAAACACCAAAAGAAAGATGCCCAGGGTCCCTGCTCATCTGCGTGAACGTGCCTTAGGTATGCTGCAAGGAAGCATGAGGACTGCAGATGTGGCCAGGGCAATAAATTTCAATGTCCGTAACGTGAGACGCCTAAGACAGCGCTACAGGGAGACAGGACGGACAGGATCGGTACATCCGAACATCACACCTGCGAGACAGGTACAGGATGGCAACAACAACTGCCCGAGTTACACCAGGAACGCACAATCCCTCCATCAGTGCTCAGACTGTCTGCAGAGAGGCTGGACTGAGGGCTTGTAGACCTGTTGTAAGGCAAGTCCTCACCAGACATCACCGGCAACAACGTCGCCTATGGGCACAAACCCACCGTTGTTGGACCAGACAGGACTGGCAAAAAGTGCTCTTCACTGACAAGTTGCGGTTTTGTCTCACCAGGGGTGATGGTCGGATTCACGTTTATCGTCAAAGGAATGAGCGTTACACCGAGGCCTGTACTCTGGAGCGGGATCGATTTGGAGGTGGAGGGTCCGTCATGGTCTGGGGCGGTGTGTCACAGCATCATCGGACTGAGCTTGTTGTCATTGCAGGCAATATCAACACAGTGCGTTACAGGGAAGAAATCCTCCTCCCTCATGTGGTACTCTTCCTGCAGGCTCATCCTGACATGACCCTCCAGCATGATGACAATGCCGTTCTGTGCGTGATTTCCTGCAAGACAGGAATGTCAATGTTCTGCCATGGCCAGCGAAGAGCCCGGATCTCAATCCCATTGAGCACATCTGGGACCTGTTGGATCGGAGGGTGAGGGCTAGGGCCATTCCCCCCAGAAATGTCTGGGAACTTGCAGATGCCTTGGTGGAAGATTGGGTAAGATCTCACAGCAAGAACTGGCAAATCTGGTGCAGTCCATGAGGAGGAGATGCACTGCAGTACTTAATGCAGCTGGTGGCCACACCAGATACTGACCGTTACTTTTGATTTTGACCCCCCCTTTGTTCAGGGACAAATTATTCAATTTCTGTTAGTCACATGTCTGTGGAACTTGTTGTTTGTCTCAGTTGTTGAATCTTGTTATGTTCATACAAATATTTACACATGTTAAGTTTGCTGAAAATAAAGGCAGTTGACAGGTTGAGGACGTTTCTTTTTTTGCTGAGTTTATTTTACAGAGGAATGACCCTCCCATCACAGCCTTTTATGGTTGTATTTTATAGAAGAATGACCCATCACAGAAGTCTCTGCCCATCTTCTGAAAACATCTGAAACTCTACCTCATCAAATAGTATCTTAAATAATCCCACAGCACCCCACTCGCACCCTCTTTCGTGAACTAACACTCACACTTGACCCCCCCCCTCCCACCGTACTAGCTCTGACTTTGCTGATAGCTACTCTATTGAGGAAAAATTTACTTACTATGACTGTGATATGTGGTTGTCCCCCCAAGCTATCGTAAGATAAATGCACTACATGTAAGTCTCTCTGTATAAGAGTGTCTGCTAAATGACTGAAATGTAATTTAGAGTCCAGTGCCATGTTGGGCTGTAGCCCTGTTAAAGTTCTCATAGTGTTGTTGGGATGTAAACATGTTAATGTCCTCATTGTGTTGTTGGGGTGTAAACAGATTGAATCCCCGAGGTGACAAGGTACAAATCTGTCGTTCTGCCCCTGAACAAGGCAGTTAACCCTAGGCCGTCATTGAAAATAAGAATTTGTTCTTAACTGACTTGCATAGTTAAATAAAGTTTGCATAGTGCTGTTGGGATGTAAACATGTTAATGTCCTCATAGTGTTGTGGGGATGTAGACCTGTTAATGTCCTCATAGTGCTGTTGGGATGTAGACCTGTTAATGTTCTCATAGTGTTGTTGGGATGTAGACCTGTTAATGTTCTCATAGTGTTGTTGGGATGTAAACATGTTAATGTTCTCATAGTGTTGTTGGGCTGTAGACCTGTTAATGTCCTCATAGTGTTGTTGGGATGTAGACCTGTTAATGTTCTCATAGTGTTGTTGGGATGTAAACATGTTAATGTTCTCATAGTGTTGTTGGGCTGTAGACCTGTTAATGTCCTCATAGTGTTGTTGGGATGTAAACATGTTAATGTTCTCATAGTGTTGTTTGGCTGTAAACATGTTAATGTTCTCATAGTGTTGTTGGGATGTAGACCTGTTAATGTTCTCATAGTGTTGTTTGGCTGTAAACATATTAATGTTCTCATAGTGTTGTTGGGATGTAGACCTGTTCATGTTCTCATAGTGTTGTTGGGCTGTAGACCTGTTAATGTTCTCATAGTGTTGTTGGGATGTAAACATGTTAATGTTCTCATAGTGTTGTTTGGCTGTAAACATATTAATGTTCTCATAGTGTTGTTGGGATGTAGACCTGTTCATCTTCTCATAGTGTTGTTGGGCTGTAGACCTGTTAATGTTCTCATAGTGTTGTTGGGATGTAAACATGTTAAAGTTCTCATAGTGTTGTTGGGCTGTAGACCTGTTAATGTCCTCGTAGTGTTGTTGGGATGAAAACATTTTAATGTTCTCATAGTGTTGTTGGGCTGTAGACCTGTTAATGTCCTCATAGTGTTGTTGGGCTGTAGACCTGTTCATGTTCTCATAGTGTTGTTGGGCTGTAGACCTGTTAATGTCCTCATAGTGTTGATGGGATGTAAACATGTTAATGTTCTCATAGTGTGTCTCCATAGGGTTAGTGTTGGGGTTATAGAGTCCAGTGCCATGTTGGGCTGTAGACTTGTTATTCTCCTCAGGGCATAAGTATGTCTTCTCTGACCAAGTCTGAGTTCAGCCCCACAGACAGCCTGACGCACCCTGATACTTTAACTAAGTCTTTAAGACCATACTGTACATACCCAGTGTCTCCAAACCAGGCCTGGGAACTGGTTGTGTTGTATTCTTCAGGGGTTTCAAATATGAAGATAGTGGGTTGGTGCCCAGGGCACAGGGAGGGTTCATCCGCTTCCTCCAATCATCTCAATGTCCTCTATTAGAAGTGCTTATCAGTCCGGCTGTAGCCTCAATTTGCAAATTACAAAACTATTGACGTCAAATGGATGTGCTAATTATTCCATTTAAAGAGTTCTTTTAGGCCCATTGAAGGAGGAAGATTTGAGTCACAGACTGCAGATTTATCTCCCTCAAACAAACCTCTTTGAAATGTTTATCTAGTCATTCACTAACGACCTGGGTGAGTTTTACACATCCCCCCGCCTTCTGAGTTGTACACAAGTCATGTGGGCCGTCCTCCTGCATTCCTCTGCTAACTACTCAGTATGGTTTGATAGATTCCTCTGCTAACTACTCAGTATGGTTTGATAGATTACTCTGCTAACTACTCAGTATGGTTTGATAGATTACTCTGCTAACTACTCAGTATGGTTTGATAGATTCCTCCGCTAACTACTCAGTATGGTTTGATAGATTACTCTGCTAACTACTCAGTATGGTTTGATAGATTCCTCTGCTAACTACTCAGTATGGTTTGATAGATTACTCTGCTAACTACTCAGTATGGTTTGATAGATTCCTCCGCTAACTACTCAGTATGGTTTGATAGATTACTCTGCTAACTACTCAGTATGGTTTAATAGATTACTCTGATAACTACTCAGTATGGTTTGATAGATTCCTCCGCTAACTACTCAGTATGGTTTGATAGATTCCTCCGCTAACTACTCAGTATGGTTTGATAGATTACTCTGCTAACTACTCAGTATGGTTTGATAGATTCCTCTACTAACTACTCAGTATGGTTTGCTAGATTACTCTGCTAACTACTCAGTATGGTTTGATAGATTACTCTGCTAACTACTCAGTATGGTTTAATAGATTCCTCTGCTAACTACTCAGTATGGTTTAATAGATTCCTCTGCTAACTACTCAGTATGGTTTAATAGAGCCAAAACCAGAGTTGGACTAATCCTGGATCTCAGGGTGTAAACTGTGCATGATTAGGATTAGGTTAATGGGGATTAGGTGTCTGAAAGCGGTTCATGGAGCTCTGTGGATGTTGTCATCTCACTCTGGTTTGTAACAGATTAGAATAAAATAAATCACACTTTATGCTTACTTCAGCTCAGCCGTAAACACAAAGGTATCCTCATATGACATTGGATCAAAAGTGTAATTTTCAGTTTTCACCATATTAAAAAAGGACACTTCTTTGTGTAGTGGCTTTATACACCATAGAGTGCTGTAGGTTTTTTATCAAAGACAGTTCATGAAAGTGTGTGTTGGTTACAGAGTGGGAGAGGCTATAATGACTGCAGATATTAGACAGGGAGGAATGTGAACGTGAAAAGAGTGGTGGAGACAGGGTTCACCTGTGAGCTGAGCTCTGGTGTTCATTAATTGGCTGTGGTGCCTGCTGTGTCCTGTCATACCACTAGTTGGGAGGGGGGTTACAAATTATTATCTGCACTAAAGAGTCAATTTGTCAAGACCTCAACTGCTCTGGGCTGCTGGGGCTGATGAATAGAGGTCCACTCTCACAACCCAGCCCTTTACCAACATCCTGACACACACACACAAACACACACCAGGGAGACTACGCCTGGACATAAACCCACAGGAGAGGCAACTGGGGAGAGGGAGAGCAAGCAGGAGTGATCAATCTACTATCAGTCCCCATCATGTCTGTTAATACCAATTTTGACGTTGCAGTTGGCACCTTCAGTTTATGTAGATAGATACCTGAGGACAAATGTCTGCATGTCCTTATGTCAACTGGTGAAACGGTAACCTTGACTGATAATGACTCATTGAAAAATAACTAGGTTACTTCACATTTAGTCAATATAGGCATAGTACAAAATTACTCCAGTTTATTGTTTGGAATGGGGATGTGCAGCTCTTGACCGTTTAGCAACAGGTTGAATCACCTGATAACAGGGGACCACGTGATGGACGTGGTATCAATGTACAAGCTCTGACAGACCCAGACGGCAACCAGCAAGTCATCACAGGCCTGGGAGGGGTAAAGATTCTCTCCCTCCCTTCCTCCCTCTCCCCCCTCCTCTCCCTCTCTCCCTACCTCACTGATAAGCCTTTACCTTATGATGACCACAAAGTGCAAGTAATGAAGATGGTTCACTGATAATGTAGAAACAATCAAATGTAATTACATGGAACTGACCAAACTGTTGAATATCTCAGCGATATTCAAATAATCTATAATAACTGTCAGCAATCGTGGCTTTTAGAGTAACACATGTCCAGAAGACCGGCAGATTTCCCCAGCACACAGAGTTCATTTCATTTGGCAGCAACAAGAACACATGTAATGGGTTAATGATTCATATCAACACCTAGGCCTAATCCAGGACCAAGCCTGTAAGCATCTGTTGACCAGTCCAGCTCTATTAGCACACCTTCCATCTCATGGTCACATGTCTGTCTGTCTGTCTGTCTGTCTGTCTGTCTGTCTGTCTGTCTGTCTGTCTGTCTGTCTGTCTGTCTGTCTGTCCATCCCAGGATAACACAGACATCCCTAGACCCAGTCCAAATGCCACCCGTAATTAGAAACCCTGGTGTCTGGAGGGGGAGATCCTAGTTCAGACAGGAGCATTCCTGACACAGCCCCAGGAGCCCAGGGAGAATCAGTCCTGCTCTGCTTTGCCACAGAGGCTGAAATGTGACCTGACCTCTATCCCTGCAGGCGCTTGATAAAGCGGTACACTGTTTCCTCACACCAATGACCGACGCCTGCAAGAGTTCCCACCACCACTCTCTCTCTCTGCCTCTCTCAAGTCAATTCAATTCAAAGGGCTTTATTGGCATGGGAAACATATGATTACAATGCCAAAGCAAATGGAATAGACTCTCTCTCTTTCTCTCTCTCTCTCTCAGTAACAGCTCACTTAGCACCACAGAAAACAAGGATGCAATTCAGGAAACCAAATCAGCAAGAGGAATGAGCCTATGGGCTCAGAAATGACACTGTCCTCTTCAGATACTGAGTCTGACAGAGGTGCACATTAACCGCTCTGAATTTCAATCACAAAACATTATGTAATGCTTGGTTTTATTGACCTCTGCGTTTGCAAGGTAAAATATGAATCAAACCTTTCCCCTAGCACCATATACATCTTTACAACTTCCATTTCAGTTTCAGTTATGAGGTTTTTATGGAGTCAATCTGCTTAATTAGTATCACTATCATACCCAGCCATATCATTTCTTAATTTACTTTTAAATTCATGATCTCCTGAAAGAGTAAGTGTTTTAAAGCATATTAGGCAGAATACTAACCATTAAGTACAGCTAGGCTATAATATTCTGCCAGGTTTAAACTGGAAAACAATTACCTGAGATTTAGATGGAATTACATAGGCCAACTGAAGCTATAATTCGATTCGGCTTTTTCAGCTACACCCGTTGCTGACAGGTGTATACAACTGAGCACACAGTCATGCAATCTCCATAGACAAACATTGGCAGTAGAATGGCCCATACTGAAGAGCTCAGTGACTTGTCTATGTCTAGGAGCAACCACCGGCTCAGCTGCAAAGTGGTAGGCCAAACAATCTCACAGAACGGGACCGCCATCTGTCCTCGGTTGCAACACTCACTACCAAGTTCCAAACTGCCTTTGTAAGCAACATCATCACAAGAACTGTTAGTCTGGAGCTTCATGAAATGGGTTTCCATGGCTGAGCAGCCGCACACAAGCATAAGCTCACCATGCGTAATGCCAAGCGTCGGCTGGAGTGGTGTAGCAGTGGACTCTGGAGCAGTGGAAATGCGTTCTCTGGTGTGATTAATCACGCTTCACCATCTGCCAGTACGACGAACTAATCTGGGTTTGGCGGATGCCAGGAGAACACTACCTGCCCGAATGCATAGTGACAAATGTAAAGTTTGGTGGATGAGGAATAATGGTCTGGGGCTGTTTTGGTTCGGGCTAGGCCCCTTAGTTCCAGTGAAGGAAAATATTAACGCTACAGCATACAATAACATTCTAGACAATTCTGTGCTTCCAACTTTTGGCAACCGTTTGGGGAAGGCCCTTTCCTGTTTCCGCATGACAATGTCCCCGTGCACAAAGCGAGGTCCATACAGAAATGGTTTCTCGCGAGATCGGTGTAGAAGAACTTGACTGGCCTGCACAGAGCCCTAACCTCAACCCCATCGAACACCTTTGGGATGGATGGGAATGCGGACTGCTAGTCAAGCCTTATCACCCAACATCAGTGCCCAGTGTTCTAGTGGCTGAATGGAAGCAAGCCCCTGCAGTAATGTTCCAACATCTAGTGGAAAGCCTTCCCAGAAGAGTGGAGGCTGTTATAGCAGCAAAGGGGGGAACAACTCCATATTAATGTCCGTGATTTTGGAATGAGATGTTTTTCGACGAGCAGGTCTCCACATACTTTTGGTCATGTGGTGTACCTCACTCTGGGATGTGTATGAGCAACTGACCTGGAAAGTCCAGCCAGCAGTGTTGTGTGGCTGTTATGTCACAACTGCTCCTGAGATCACTCCTTTGCCAAAGCAACACAACGAGAGAGTCTGGCGAGACACAAACCAAACAGCAGACAATAGAGGAAGAAAATGATTACGTCTGAGTTATGGATTGCTGTACAATGTCTTTGATGCCAAAATGCCACCAGCAAAACGGTGTATGAATGAAATGAATGCCGCATTGTATATATGCATTTTCATTTAGACAAGTAGAACAAGTTCCTAAAGCGCTACACAAAGCTACACAGTAGTTGCAACAGAATAAGAGTAGTTATAAGACAGAATGTAGAACTGGCCACCCATCTCTATCATGTCCAAATAGAACACAGATGAGCTGCTGTAGTGTCGTCACTAGTTACCACAGCCACAAAGTCATAAAGCCCGTCAATTCCTACAATTTCTCTTCTTAAAATGGGATTTTAAACCTAATCCGAACCTTAACCCTTACATTCAGTACAGGACTTTGTCACAGTGCTAACCTTATGCCTAACCTTAATCTTCAATTAAGACCAAAAATGTATTTTTGTTTTCAAGGAATTTTTAAGATACAGACTTTGTGGCTGTGGTAACTAGTGAAAACCACACGCTATCGCCAGGACAAACACTGCACCCCAATCTCCACAGGGTCCACCACTGTCTGTTTGAGTGATGAGGGCCTCCCACAGGAATCACTGTGATAGGTCTGCATACTGCACACGGTTCAATCAGTTCAGGGTTAGAAAGCTAGTCCGCCCTCTCATCCATCCCTGAAAGTAGACTTCGTGCAGTCAAGAGCAGCAGAAAGTTGTCACCAGTACTGTGTAACCTGATGTACTCTTCCGTAGGCTTTGCTTTTGAATTGTTAGATACTACTGCACTGTTGGAGCTAGGAACACAATAATTTCGCTACACTCGTAATAACATCTGCTAAATATGTGTACGTGACCAATACATGTTTATTGTATTTGATTGATCATGCTGTTCATGCCAAGAGAAGTAGGCATTTAGTTGGTCTTAAAGAGAAATAAGAACAGTGACTACAGTACTAGAAACCACCATCTGAAGCTCTTGTTGTATTTAATTGCCACTTCTGTACATTCATTCATTCATAGCCTATTTATTCGTGTATTTTCTTCTGATTTTAAAATGTGTGGCTTATTTCACATTATATAGCCTAGCAAACGAAAACGAAACAATGTGCGGTCTACACCCCTTGCCAGTAAAATAAATACAAAAAAAACATTTTGCCCCAACACTGATTTTAAATGTTTAGGTTCACAGTTCTGTTTCACATTTTCATAATTGACTTGCTATAGAAAAAGTATAGACCTAGGATATTTTTCTTAGCAACGAGGGTTGGCACCATTTATTATCATACAGTATGGCCTATAATGCATAGATTATGCAGTAAAATTAGTTGTGCCATTCAATTACATAATATTCATTTTATATTCATACCAAATGTCCAAGTGACCTGTCCAAATACAAAGCATCCTGTGAATGATCAGTTGCCTACCTGAGCACACATGGAGAATTCCAAGTAAAACCGCAATCCCAATAGAAGTTGGCGACATTATTCAACGTCTTTCGTCTGAGAATATTGCTTGATTTATCCAAATTATTCGTGAAATACTTCAACAATCCACTCCTTCATAATCTTGATGTCAATTTCAAAACTGTTTTCAGAATTCCACGAAAATTACAAAATAAAATAGTTAATGATTTGTTGATATTAGCTTAATAATAAAATGTTATTCCAATATAGGTGACGTCTCAAACGTAGTATTCCATGAATTGTGGAGAATAAAAAATCTACCGAGAACAAACTACCCGCAAAATGGGAATAGGACGCGTGCTCTGCGCTGTATCGATAGTTATGAACTGACGTGATATCCAAAAGCGATGGAAGCAAGTTTCGAGTATTGTTTTACATGTTATTTAGTTAGGTAGATGTTAAGAACAGTTCTATAGCTTCTTGGAGTTTGTCGTCCCGTTTTGCGTTCTCGTTTAACCGGCATCTGTATAATCCAATTCAAATAATCCTTTTCCCATTCACATGGATAATAAAGTAAGGAAATTACAGACAACAATCCAGAGGGAAATCACAAGGTATTTGTGCCAAAAGAAAATCAGTGGACGTCCGTTGTAAACCCCTCAGAGATAATGGATGCTTGTAGTCACATCATTTCGGTCAGTTTTTGAATCTGTCACTTGACAACGGGATCTTCCGAAGTTTCTTTTCTCCTGGTTTAGCTAAAACAAAGTCTGGAGACTGTAACTTGGATCCATTGGTCGAGAATCACTACTACTTTTCCATATATTCAGTGGCCCTTGGGTTACTCAAGTTTTGCTCCACAAAATCGTACTTGAGTTTTTGAATCCCCTGTGTGCACCGCGGACCCCTTCACCTCGGGCAGGGGGATTCGAATTCACATGCACAGCGATTCATTCACTGGAGCTGAATGCCTCGTCAAACAGTATGTGCCATTCTCCCCCTTCAAGAAGCTTACAATTGTTTTTTCCAATTGAAGAAATTTAACCTCTTCCAGGCTGGATTGGAGAGCGCAGCGCAGATCAGCTGTGAACTATTTTCAGTTACTGAGGTGACTGTTAACATTTATGTATGTAGTCTACCACACTACAGTTATGGTTGTTATTCACAATTCCCATGCATGTGGTAAACCTGTAGGTAGCCTATGTGTGTGAACGGTAGATATTTTCCCTGTTCTTACAAATCTGGATGTTATACTTAGCAATAGTATATAATAATAATAACAACAACAACAACAACAACAACCATAATTATCATAATAATAATAACAATAATAATAATAATAGAATATAATAGGACATAATATACTACAATATCGAATAGAACAGAGCATACACCCTGGTTTGGTTGACTTAATATAATATACTACAATATAGAATAGAACAAACAAAAATACAAGTATTAGCCTATAACCTAAATAATAAAATGCACAGAAGCCGTGGACTATCAAAGCATGACATATTTGGGTGCAATGCGCGACTAAAGCCTAGTTCCCGAACAGTAAGACAAAAGAGCGCTGTTGGCAATAGAACTAGCTGTTCTACATTCCCAATCCCATGCTTTGGCTTTCTGCTTGGGCGAGATACAAATCTTAATCAGTCAATTAAAATTCACTTTAGGGGCGATTATCCTGGAACTAGGTTTCCCTTAACTACGATCAAATATGATATAATCTACTTTAAAATGTGTAAGATTTGCTAAACAAGAAAATCGAATTTACCGTATTTACAGGCTAAAACCTTCAGTTAGTCCAAGTAGTCTATTATTTATTGTAGGCCTATTGTATTTCCACATAATAAGATAAAAGATACTCAAAATAGAATTTCAAAATTTAGTCATTGTCTTTTCAATGCAGTTTACCATGTCCTTTTACATTTAATTAATTATATTGAAAAATTGTCTAGTCTGTGATTTTAGACAATACTCCAGAGATGACAGATATTCATTAATAAGATGGTTGAATTTGATTAATTTTATGAGTAAATGTTTTATGTAAAAGGTTCATGAAAAAAAATGACATTGATTACATTAATTAAGAATCTTAATAAAACGTAATTTCATAGCCCATACAGAGCCTATAATTTCAGCTCAGGCCCTCTCCTTTGAGGCCAAATTAGTTACCCAATAGTGCCCTCCAGTGAGAGTTAGTGGAACTCCACCATCATGGGCATATCGCCATCTTTATCCGCGATGCAGCCGTTATTGGCAACACAAAGACTAAATAAATAAATTCTGAAAATGAAAATGTATTGTTATACCATAAGAACAATTGTAGCCTATCCACCCCTTTGTGATTTTAGTTAGTCATGCCTCATTGCATGTAGGATGAGGAATATAATGAACAGGAGTCCATAATGACATTCAGATTATGGCTAAAAGTGAGCCAGTCGTTCAATCTCATTATCTCCTCTATTTCTCAGTCTCATTCATTTCTCTCCATTTAGGTCTCAAATGTGATTCTGCTCTTTTTTTTAACCAGTCTCAGTGTTCTACAGTGTGTCGCTCCTGCCAGGCTGCCACCAATCCTTTAATTGCCCTGGTTCTGCCACTGGCTGCTCAGCTGAATACTTCCAAATGGAATTTAAACTTTTCCCGGAGCCAACAGGAGAGAACAGTACAAGACTGAAACATACAGGCAATTATGGACCCTGGCTCCATTGAGACCAGCAACATGGGGTTTGACTGAGAGGACTGGCATTGGGAGAGGCATTCACTGACTGCAGGCAGATGTGTTGTAGATTATTTTAGAAAGTGAAGAAGGAAAATCCTACAAAATTTAGGTAGCTACAGTAACAATGTAATGTTGTGTCTACTATGATGCATCATCACCCCCTACTCCATCCAAGCATCATCCAAGATTAAAATTTGAGGGACCAACAGAGTATAAAGATAACTCTGATTTAAACACAACACAAGCAGACAATAGCTCAGATATCATTTAAACAAATACAGAAAATATTTTTTTTCTTTGTTTTGCTATCGACATTAGACTTGGAGCAAATGTTCTCTGTTTCCTCTCAATTGCCTACGACAGTTATCCATCCATACAGTATCAGATGACAATCGCTGAGCTTCTCTCCAAACAGGCAGCCTCTCCCGCGTATATCTCCTCTCTATCGCAGATCAGGCGACCTTGATCAGAACAGCACAGAGGCAGAGAAAATAACATATTTGTCTTGGCTCTGACAGCAGTGAGCCGGGAGAAGTGACATTAGAGTGCTTTTAACACCACAGCCGTTTCTCCTTTCCTTGGCACAACCTCCATGAAGAGAAAACATGAAAGGACAGCCAACTTTTCTACCCTTCCCTGCATCCCACTCCAGGAGACTATCAACTTATGATGATTACAATAACTCAAACATTGTCCTCAATTAGTAGGAAAAGGGATGCATATGATGTCAGGAAATTCAAGCCAAAGTTTGGGGTCAATTCATTTATAAAAGCTCCAGGCTTCTCCATCCTTTGATAGAATGCACAAATCATTGGGTTAGACTTACTGTGGAAGATGGGGTTACATTTGTGTGTCTTGCTGCCGTGGTGTCTCAGAGGTAGGTGGTCTTGGTGGGGCCCCTGAGTCTTCCCCTGCTGTCTCTTACACCAGTGGGGCGGAGAGCTCCACAGACTAGCGTGGCGAGGGGCCCCATGATGAGGACCCTTATGAGGGTAGACCCCCAGCATCACCAGCATGGCCAGCATCACCACCAGCAGAGGTACAGGCTGCATGGTGCCTGCTGTAATAACACAGATCCCACTGGGATAGATCCTTTTCACAGCCACGTCAACAGCAACAACTCACATCCAGGTCCTAGTCTGATATTCCCAAATCGGAGTAGTCCAGCGGTAGTTTAAGGTCCCAGTGTCAAGCAATGTGTCTAGTACCAGTATCCAAAATACAGTTCAGTAACCATTTCATTGCCTGACACTTTCAATACAAAGAGAAGAATCCACCTTGGCTTAATGGGTGACAGGCCTATTCTTTCAAATACAGGTTCAACTTAAGAAAACAGTCATAAAGCACCATGCAGAGAGAACTATGAGATCCAATGGCATTTCAGGATTAAACTCAGAGATGAAAAAGTGCCAAAGCAGCCCCCCCAAAAAGACTAGAAAATGAGAACCTGGACAGCAAATTAGACTAGCGTTCTTGATACAGTATCACCCTACAGTCCAGCCAAATCCTCCTCACACCCCTGCAGACTCTCCACAGACTCTCCAAGTCCACAGCTAGTGTTTCCCCCAGTGTATGATGGGATCTTAATGAGGGGCTCACTGTGATTAACACTATATACAATGTGTATGGTGGCGTTCATTCACTCCCCCCCCTCTCTCTCTCTCTCTCCTCAGCCAGCTCAATGGACAGCTAAACCTCTCCTCTCCTCTTTCTGTCCTATTCTTCCTGATAACTCTCTTTTCTTGTTAATATTCAAAGGGAGTATGTGGACGTTTCTTCTTTTTTTGTGATATGTGTGTGTGATGTGTGCGTGGAGCAGGACTGGGGACCGGGCAGACCGCATGCTGTGTGTCCCTTTCAGGCGTGTTGGAGCCTTCACAAAGCCCGGGCCGTCCCAGGACAGAGGTGACTGAGAGGGTGGCACACATGCGGGGCCTGGCGAGGGAGCTCACATTCTCTTCCCCCGGACTAAGGCTATTTAATGCATTTCATTCCCACCCTATCACTTCAGAAAACAAGATGACATAAAACAAAAAACTTTCCCCCTGGAAAAAGATACTCCCCATTGAGAGGCAAATACAGCGCCCCCACCCAAAGACAGAAAAACAAGACAGTTCTATTCCTCCCCAGAGAAAATGCCTCTAGGGAACGTATACTCCAGTGGAGGCTCTTCAGAGGAGGAAGGGGAGGACCATCCTTAGTGAATGTCATAAAAATCAAAATGGTAAAAAATGTAAAAAGTTCTTATTTTTAGATAAAACTATACTAAATATAATCATGTCACCAAATAACTGATTAAAACTATTTTGCAAAGGTCTATAATAGCCTCAACAGTACTCTGTAGAGTAGCACCATGGTGTAGCCGGAGGACAGCTAGTTTCCGTCCTCCTCTTGTTACATTGACTTCAAAACCTAGGAAGCTCTTGGTTCTCAGCCTCTTCCATAGACTTACACAGTAATTATGACAACTTCTGGAGGACGTCCTCCAGCCTATCAGAGCTCTTGCATCATGAACTGACATGGTGTCCACCCAATCAAAGGATCAGAGAATGAATCTAGTACTGAAAGCATAAGCTACAGCTAGCTAGCACTGCAGTGCATTAAATGTGGTGAGTAGTTGACTCAAAGAGAGAGAAAGACAATATTTGAACAGTTTTGAACGAATAAATTTAATCCAAAATCAAGGAGAAGCAAGAGAGAAATAGAGAGAGAGAGATTGCACATTTTTTTACTTTCAGTTTAACTTACTTAGCTAGCAAATGCAGCTAGCTAGCTTAGCCTACTGAAACACCCTGCTCAAACAGAGGGATGCTATGTTAGCTAGCTGGCTATGACTTTCGAACACAACACTGGAACTCTTCCAAGTCAAGGTAAGCTTTTGGTATTAGTAATCTATGTATCCCCCGGGGCACGCCGGTGTAACTGCTTACTGACTGTACAGTACACGAACGTTACTGCATGATTGTAGTGGGTTTACTAATATGTTAGTTCTGATAGCTGTGCTGACTATGACGTTACTTTAGCTAATATGATGACAACGATGTAGACTGTGTGTAGAGGTTTGGCTTGGAAAGTTTTTTTCGCCTGGTCACATACAGCTGATGTGTTGTGCATTGAAGTCCACAAGTGAAGGGAAGAGAAGGAATATAACGTGGCTGTTATGAGAGTGAACTGTGTTTACGCGTGATCAGGTGTGTATTCATTACACCGATTCTGTTGAAATATGTTTCTTAAACGGAAGCAAATGGAACAAAACAGGGATAAACATACCTGAATTTGTCCAATAGAAACTTTCATTTGCCACTGTTGTACTAATGATTACACCCTAGATCAGCTAGATGCAGGCAAGTGTGTGCAAGGCGGTATTGAATGTCACTGTCACCTCAAATTTGTCTCTCGAACTGTGTGCCCTTACCTTGTAAACTTTCATTCATAGGCTAGGTTGTAACAACTTCATGATGGGTATAGGGAAAATGTGAGTATCATGTAGTAGTCTAAATCGCTGTTACATTGAACTGGGTGAATGGAATATAAATGAGAGTACTCTAATATGCTGTAAAAGAAATAAGGCCATGGTCAAAAAATGTCCTCCCTTATCTTAAATGGCACACTGGTATACTCCACTGCCTGAGAAGTCTTGTAGCATGACTCTATAATATACACTGGTATACTCCACTGCCTGAGAAGTCTTGTGGCATGACTCTATAATGTACACTGGTATACTCCACTGCCTGAGAAGTCTTGTGGCATGACTCTATAATATACACCGGTATACTCCACTGCCTGAGAAGTCTTGTGGCATGACTCTATAATATACACTGGTATACTCCACTGCCTGAGAAGTCTTGTGGCATGACTCTATAATATACACCGGTATACTCCACTGCCTGAGAAGTCTTGTGGCATGACTCTATAATATAATGTGAAAATAAAGCTTGTGAAGAAGCAGTTGCAGAGTCACCTTGGACTGACTGAAGCAAAGAAGTCTCTGGATCCTGACCATACTTCACCCTGCTCACTCCTCTCATCCTTTTACCATTCACACGCTGGAGGAATCATCCATTTATTTATTTTGAAAGGTTTCTTTATATTCCCTGGCTTTTGTCAGGCGGTGGTAGGCACCGCGTCTCCAAGGTGTTTAGAAAAGATAAACACAAATAACTTTATGAGTCAGAGCCAGGGTTTGTGTTTGATAGAGCCCTTTCAACAGTTTCCAGACAATCCCAAAATGTCTGGAGGGTTTAGGTGTCTCTGTGTCTGTTTGGGGGCTGTGAACCAGTTTACAGACATCAGCAATGGTGTACTTAAGTAATACTTGAAAGTACTACTTAAGTCGTTTTTTGAGGTATCTGTATTTTATTTTACTATTTATATCTTTGACAATTGTTTTACTTTTGCTTCACTACATTCCTTAAGAAAATATTATACTTTTTACTCCATACATTTTCCTTGACACCCAAAAGTACATTTTGAATGCTTAGCAGGACAGGGAAATGGTCCAATTCACACACAAATCAACAGAACATCCCTGGTGATCCCTACTGCCTCTAATCCGGCGGACACACTAAACACACAGGCTTCGTTTGTAAATGATGTCTGAACGTTAGAGTGTGCCCCTGGCTATCCGGAAATTTTAAAAACAAGAAAATGGTGCCGTCTGGTTTGTTTAATATAAGGAATTTAAAATGATTTATACTTTTACTTTTACTTTGATACATACGTATATTTTAGTAATTACATGCACTTTTGATATTTAAGTATATTTTATTCAAGTAGTATTTTACTGGGTGACACACTTTTACTTGTCATTTTCTATTAAGACATTTTTACTTATACTTAAGTTTGACAATTGGGTACTTTTTCCACCACTGGGCATTAGATATGTGAGCCTCTATCTGAGCTGACTGATGGTACAACTGGTGACAGCGGTGTCCTTCGTAAAGAAAAGGGGATACTCTTATGTTTATGGACATGCTGGAATGTAGCGGGATAGAGGGTTTGGGAGACCGGAATGAGTTCACTGTCTGGCTGACAGCATCGATTTACATAAGCATCTCCTAGTACAGGTTCCCCTCTCTTCTCTGTAGACACCACCTCCAGACCAGTGGATGAGCAGAAGCCCAGTGGTGCAGACTGATAGGGTTACCTATGGCTTATTATGTGCATTCTATCACTTCCTCTCAGATGGAATAACTCTGTCTTTTTCCCCCCTACTTCCTGTAGAAAGTAACTAGTGTATGAGTGATACAGGATGTAATGTTGGTGACATGACTCACAGAGATACTGTACATCATGTGGAACGGTGAGGCCTCTGTGTCACACAATGGGTTTATTGAGAAAGAAGAGGATCGTCTGTATTCTACGTTGTGGTCCTCTTGGGAGATATACAGAATCCAGTGGTATGACAGATACACTACTTAGCATTAGCTGGAGGACGGAGCAGGAAGTGGGGTGAGTGAGGAGAACAGACTACAGTCGTGGCCAAAAGTTTTGAGAATGACACAAATATACATTTTCACAAAGTTTGCTGCTTCAGTGTCTTTAGATATTTTTGTCAGATGTTACTATGGAATACTGAAGTAAAATTACAAGCATTTCATAAGTGTCAAAGGCTTTTATTGACAATTACATGAAGATGATGCAAAGAGTCAATATTTGCAGTGTTGACCCTTCTTTTTCAAGACCTCTGCACTCTGCAATCCGCCCTGGCATGATGTCAATTAACTTCTGGGCACATCCTGACTGATGGCAGCCGATTCTTGCATAATCAATGCTTGGAGTTTGTCAGAATTTGTGGGGGTTTGTTTGTCCACCCGCCTCTTGAGGATTGACCACAAGTTCTCAATGGGATTCAGGTCTGGGGAGTTTCCTGGCCATGGACCCAAAATATCGATGTTTTGTTCCCCGAGCCACTTAGTTATCACTTTTGCCTTATGGCAAGGTGCTCCATCATGCTGGAAAAGGCATTGTTAGTCACCAAACTGATTCTGGATGGTTGGGAGAAGTTGCTCTCGGAGGATGTGTTGGTACCATTCTTCATTCATGGCTGTGTTCTTAGGGAGAATTGTGAGTGAGCCCACTCCCTTGGCTGAGAAGCAACCCCACATATGAATGGTCTCAGGATGCTTTACTGTTGGCATGACACAGGATTGATGGTAGCGCTCACCTTGACTTCTCCGGACAAGCTTTTTTCCGGATGCCCCAAACAATCGGAAAGGGGATTCATCAGAGAAAATGACTTTACCCCAGTCCTCAGCAGTCCAATCCCTGTACCTTTAGCAGAATATCAGTCTGTCCCTGATGTTTTTCCTGGAGAGAAGTGGCTTCTTTGCTGCCCTTCTTGACCCCAGACCATCCTCCAAAGGTCTTCGCCTCACTGTGCGTGCAGATGCACTCACACCTGCCTGCTGCTATTGCTGAGCAAGCTCTGTACTGGTGGTGCCTCGATCCCGCAGCTGAATCAACTTTAGGAGACGGTCCTGGCGCTTGCTGGACTTTCTTGGGCGCCCTGAAGCCTTTTTCACAACAATTGAACCGCTCTCCTTGAAGTTCTTGATGATCCGATAAATGGTTGATTTAGGTGCAATCTTACTGGCAGCAATATCCTTGCCTGTGAAGCCCTTTTTGTGCAAAGCAATGACGATGGCACGTGTTTCCTTGCAGGTAACCATGGTTGACAGAGGAAGAACAATGATTCCAGTCTGTTATCGAACTCAATCAGCATGACAGTGATCTCCAGCCTTGTCCTCGTCAACACTCACACCTGTGTTAATGAGAAAATCACTGACATGATGTCAGCTGGTCTTTTTGTGGCAGGGCTGAAATGCAGTGGAAATGTTTTTGGGGGATTCAGTTCATTTGCATGGCAAAGAGGGACTTTGCAATAAATTGTAATTCATCTGATCACTCTTCATGACATTCTGGAGTATATGCAAATTGCCATCATACAAACTGAGGCAGCAGACTTTGTACATCTCAAGCTGTCTCAGACTGAAAAATTTGTACTCAGAGGGAAATGACCTGGAGTCAGGAGGAAGTTACAAATCATACTGGTGTCACTGTACTCCTCCAGCTGCAATGGGAGCCCGCAAATAATCTCTGATTGGACGTTGAGGGAGCGGTGCAGCTCAAAACGCACAACACAGACTATAACCATCCTTATGAGACTATCGATGCTCACATCACGCAACACTAACATACTGCATCTAAAATAAAATATTTCACTATTCAGAAATTGACAAATGGCATGTGAACAGTATACATTTACTCCATATGTTTCTTAAAAGCTACAAATGAGCAATACATCTCTGTTAATAGCTGTACATCAGAAGAAAATGTTATTAACATTGGAACATGTAGAACTAACACGTCATTATGGTAAAGATTTATCTCTCAGGCACATAGTAAATCACAGGAACATAACGTTGAGCTTTCACCCCCGCTAGACAGTCTGACCCATACAGTAGACAGGAGATACACAAGATATAGTGAAGGTCTAAGGCCTCAGGCAGGGGGTTCGAACCCTGACATAGAGGGAGAGACTTATGGACAGGGACACATGGGCAGATTCCGTAGGGAGTGGATGTGAAATATTAAATGCAGTCACGTCATCTCCCTGGGACACAGAGGAGACTGTCAGACTCTCTCTCTCTCTCGCCATTTACAATGTGGTTTGTGCTCCACTGGTTACCCTTTTCTCATGGCAACGGACCACAAATCTTAGCTTTTTGGTTGATTATTTCCAGTGTGTCAAATAATTATCTTTTTGTTGTCTCATAATTTGGTTGGGTCTAAATGTGTTTCTATCCTGGGGCTCTGTGGGGTCTGTTTGTATTTGTGAACAGAGCCCCAGAACCAGCTGGCTGAGGGGACTCTTCTCTAGGTTCATGTAGAAAATGTGTGGGCATCGCCTCTCTCTCTCTCTCTATTTCTCTCTCTCTCTTCCATGGACAACTCTCTGGTATCCAGGCTCTTTGTTTCACAACCCAAGAATGTGTCTCGAAGCTAGCCATCTGGGCTCCAGCCCAGCTAGCCATCTGGTCTCCAGCCCAGCTAGCCATCTGGTCTCCACCCCAGCTAGCCATCTGGTCTACAGCCCAGCTACCCATCTGGTCTCCAGCCCAGCTAGCCATCTGGTCTCCAGCCCAGCTAGCCATCTGGTCTCCAGCCCAGCTAGCCATCTGGTCTCCAGCCCAGCCAGAATAAAGTAAACTTGCACAAGTAAACCCTACAATCCAGCCAAAAAGTAATGAGAAAACAATGTCTCCTGTCAACATCACATTGAGGAAACGCCGGAGAAAGAGAGGGGATGTCTCCTGTCAACATCACATTGAGGAAACGCCAGAGAAAGAGAGGGGACGTCTCCTGTCAACATCATATTGAGGAAACGCCAGAGAAAGAGAGGGGATGTCTCCTGTCAACATCACATTGAGGAAACGCCACAGAAAGAGAGAGGAAACAGCACAGTGAATAAATTTCTTCCCTCACCACAGCCTCTCTTTTAAGTCTTTCAGACATGATAAAAAGATAGGGTCTCTTCAGAGAGGACACAATGGCAAGCTAAACAAATCTGTTTCTTTTTTGTCATTGAGGGAGTGCCCCCATGCATGACGTTACTAAGAAGAACAGGGGAAAAGAGAGAGAAAGCAGACAGAGGAGACAGAGAAAGAGAGGGGGAGAGAGGGAGAGGATATTTTGAGGGAGAGGGGGAGAGAGGGAGAGAGGGGGAGAGAAGGAGAGGATAGA
>QNTS01001368.1:126351-137675 GCA_003317085.1 Hucho hucho
GCACTAAGGTTAGGGCTGACCGCCACCGACGGAGGGCCCCCACCTACGTCGTAGGTCAAAGGGTGTGGCTTTCAACCAGGAACATTCCTCTCCGTTCCGTTAGTAACAAGCTGGCTCCTAGGTTCATCGGTCCATTCAGGGTGACTCGGGTCCTGAGTCCGTCGGCAGTCCGCCTCAAGCTCCCGCCGGCTTACAGGAGGATTCATCCTGTGTTTCATGTGTCCCGACTGAAGCCTGTGGCTCATTCACGCTTGAACCCACCTGCCCCGGTTCCTCCTCCACCGCGGCTCATTGATGGGGAGCCTACTTACTCGGTCCGTCGCATTCTGGACTCGAGACGGAGGGGACGCGGGGTTCAATACTTGGTGGACTGGGAGGGTTACGGGCCGGAGGAGAGAAGTTGGGTCCCTGCTAGAGACATTCTGGATCACTCCCTTATTGATGATTACAATCAACAGGTAGGCCCTTCTGGGAGCGCCAGGAGGCGCTCCTAGGAGGGGGGGTACTGTCACGGTTCATGAATTCACCGGCTCTCTCTCTGTGTGTGTGCGTGCGTGTGTGTGTGTGGGTGTGGCCGCTAATTGCCACTCTGCTTGTTGTCAGCGCCAGCTGACACTCATTACGTGCCTACTTATACTCGTTGTCTTGGTCTTGTGTTTGTCAGTTCGTTGTCTGGTTTTCCTGTGCGTGTGTCTCTCTCCAGGCCGAGTACTCTGTTCCCCGTTGGTTCTGTTCTCCGCTGGACTCTTCGTTCGCATTCGCTCCAGTGGAGGTCTCTACGCTGGGCACGTTCAAGATCGCCAGTCGGGGAATTCCTCTTCACTCACTGACAGTACGGAAGATTGGTTTCTCCCCGCAGCCTCGGCGCAGCTAGCCCTAGCCAGTTACTGACACCCTGGATTATCTGTACCTGTTCTCCACCTCCTGTATTGCTCCAATAAATGTTAAACGTGACTCGCTATTGAATCCTCCGTCCTTTCACGTGACAGAAGGGGGAAACTCCACAGCTTCATGATGAGGTTTTCCGGGTAGCCTACACCCTGGGGTGAGGGCGAGGAGTATGTGTGTGTGCCTCCAAACAATGCTATCGCTCGATGAGGTTATTTCACTACTATTGCTGACTCATGCTCTACCTTTTAAGGGATGTCATGATTGCCATTTGTCAAGGGAAGATGGCGCCAACAGTCATGGCAGCTCTGCGTCTAGCGCCTAAGGAACTTTGCAGTATTTAGTTTTTGTGTGTGTGTTATTTCTTACATTACTAGCCCAGATTTTTTTTGTGTTATTGCATACATACGCCGGTGGAGAAGAGGTATTCGAAGTGGACTTCTTGTCCGACTCAGGAGGTGTGCACACCATCCACCGCTTCCGAGTATATTACTCGCTAATGTTCAGTCTCTAGACAATAAAATAGGCAAGATCAGGGCGAGGATCTTCTTCCAGAGAGATATCAGGGATTGTAACATATACAGTACTCGAGATATACTCTCCCTGTCCATACAGCCAGCTGGGTTCTCAGGACATCACATAGACAGGAATAAAGAACTCTCCGGAAAGAAGAAAGGTGGGGGTGTATGTTTCATGATTAAACTACTCATGGTGTGATTGCGATAACATACAGAAACTCAAGTCCTTTTGTTCACCCGACCTAGAATACCTCACAATCAAATGCCTACCGTGTTACCTCCCAAGAGAATTCTCTTCGGTTATAGTCACAGCCGTGTATATTTCCCCTCAAGCCGATACCATGACGGCCCTCAAAGAACTACACTGGACTTTATGCAAACTGGAAACCACATATCCTGAGGCTGCATTTATTGTAGCTGGGGATTTTAACAAAGCAAATTTTAGGAAAAGACTACCAAAGTTCTACCGACACATTGACTGTAGTACACTCTCTACAAGGCCCTCCCCCGCCCTCCCTTCGGAAAATCTGATCACGACTCAATTTTTTCTCCTCCCCTCCTATAGGCAGAAACTCAAACAGGAAGTACCTGTGCTGAGGTCTATTCAACGCTGGTCTGACCAATCGGAATTCATGCTTCAAGATTGTTTTGATATGTTCCGGGTAGCCTCTGAGAATAACATAGACGAATACACAGATATGGTGACTAAGTTCATCAGGAAAAGTAGAGGATATGTTTTACCCACTGTGACTATTAAAACATACCCAACCAGAAACCGTGGATAGATGGCAGCATTTGCACAAAACTGAAAGCGCAAGCCACCACATTTAACCATAGCAATGCAACTGGGAATATGGCTAAATACAAACAGTGAAGTTATTCCTTCCGTAAGATAATCAAACAGGCAAAACGTCAGTACAGAGACAAAGTGGCCGGCCCAGAGGGCATCCCTAGCCGCTTCCTCAGAGCATGCGCAGACCAGCTGGCTGGAGTGTTTACGGACATATTCAATCTGGGTCTGAACCCTGCCCTGTGCAACTGGGTCCTGGACTTCCTGACAGGCCTCCCCCAGGTGGTGAAGGTAGGAAACAACACCTCCACTATAATGATCCTGATTACCAACAATGATGAGACAGCCTACTGGGAGAAGGTGAGGACCCTGGCAGTGGTGCCAGGAAATAACTTCTCCCTCAATGTCAACAAAACAAAGGAGCTGATTGTGGACTTCAGGAGACAGCAGAGGGAGCACAACCCTATCCACATCGACGGGACCGCAGAAGAGAAGGTGAAAAGCTTCGTTCCTCAGAGTACACGTCACTGACAATCTGAAATGGTCCACCCATACAGTGCCTCTTCAACCTCAGGCGGCTGTTGAAATTAATCTTGGCCCCTTTAGACCCTCACAAACCTTTACACATGCACAATTGAAAGCATCCTGTCAGCCTGTATCACCGCCTGGTACGACAACTGCACTGCCCGCTACCGCAAGGCTCTCCAGTGGGTGGTGCGATCTGCCCAACGCATCCCCGGGGGGAAACTACCTTCCCTCCAGGAAACCTACAGCACCCGATGTCACAGGAAGGCCAAAAATATAATCAAGAACATCAACTACCTGAGCCACAGCCTGTTCACCCCGCTATCATCCTGAAGGCAAGGTCAGTACAGGTGCATCAAAGCTGGGACCGAGACACTGAAAAACAGCTTATATCTCAAGGCCATCAGACTGCTAAATAGCCATCACTAGCTGACTACCACCTGGTTACTCAACCCTGCATCTTAGAGGCTGCTGCCCTATGTACACAGTCATGTAATCACTGGTCAATTTAATAATGGAACACTAGTCAATTTAATAATGCTTACATACTGCTTACTCATTTCACATGTCTATCCTGTATCCTTCTGTATTTTAGCCAATGCCATTCCGACATTGCTCATCCTAATATTAATATATTTCTTAATTCCATGATTTTACTTTTAGATGTATGTGTATTGTTGTGAACGGTGAGATATTACTGCAGTGTTGGATCCTAGGAATACAAGCATTTCGCTACACACGCAATAACATCTGCTAAGTATGTGTACGTGACCAATAAACTTTGATTTGATCTGTTCTGTGTGGACAAAACTAAGCTATGCAGTATACTTTTTAAATTTGGTGTCTGTTTTGAAGCAACTAGCCTTGATAAGAGATGCTAAATGCTGTGAGTGCTGCAACATAGCCATTGGTTGTCAAGGTCAGTTGGCTAAAGACATGGGGTGTTTCTCAAAATACAAATCAAAGTATGCGAAACAAAGCACGGACGAAAGTTCTCGAATGCGTACTCGGTTTGTACTCCGTTCGGAAAGTAATCAGATCCCTTCCCTTTTTCCACATTTTGTTACCTTACAGCCTTATTTTTTCATCAATCTACACACAATAACCCATAATGACAAAGAAAAAACAGGTTTTTAGATTTTTTTGCAAATATACCAAAAATATTAAACAGAAACACTTTATTTACTTAAGAATTCAGACTCTTTGCTATGAGACTCGAATTTGAGCTCAAGTGCATCCTGTTTTCATTGATCATCCTTGAGATGTTTCAACAACTTGATTGGGTTCCACCTGTGGTAAATTATATTGAATGGAAATGATTTGGAAAGGCATACACCTGTCTATATAAGGTCCCACAGTTGACAGTGCATGGCAGAGCAAAAACCAAGCCATGAGGTCAAAGGAATTGTCTCCGAGACAGGATTGTGTCGAGGCACAGATCTGGGAAAGGGTACCAAAACATTTCTGCAGCGTTGAAGGTCCCCAAGAACACAGTGGCCTCCATCATTCTTAAATGTAAGAACTTTAGTATCAACAAGACTCATCCTAGAGCTGGCCGTCCGGGCCAAACTGAGCAATCGGGGGAGAGGGGCCTTGGTCAGGGAGATGATAAAGAACCTGATGGTCACTCTGACAGAGCTCCAGAGTTCCTCTGTGGAGATGGGAGAACCTTCCAGAAGAACAACCATCTCTGCAGCACTCTACCAATCAGGCCTTTATGGGTAGAGTGGCCAGACAGAAGCCACTCCTCAGTAAAAGGCATATGACAGCCCACTTGGAGTTTGCCAAAAGGTGCGTAAAGGACTCTCAGACCATGAAAAACAAGATTCTCTGGTCTGATGAAACCAAGATTGAAATCTTTGGCCTGAATTCCAAGCATCATGTCTGGATGAAACCTGACACCATCCCTATGGAGAAGCATGGTGGTGGCAGCATCATGCTGTGGGGATGTTTTTCAGCGACAGGGACTGGGTGACCAGTCAGGATTGAGGGAAAGATGAAGGGAGAAAAGTACAGAGAAATCCTTGATGAAAACCTGCTCCAGAGCACCTAGGAACTGGGTTCAGAAGCCACTCCTCAGACTGGGGTGAAGGTTCATCTTCCAACAGGACAACCCTAAGCACACAGCCAAGACAATGCAGGAGTGGCTTTGGGACAAGTCTCAATATCCTTGAGTGGCCCAGCCAGAGCCCGGACTTGAACCCGATCTAACATCTCTGGAGAGACCTGAAAATAGCTGCGCAGCGACACTCACCAGCCAACCTGACAGAGCTTGAGAGGATCGGCAGAGAGGAATGGGAGAAACTCCCCAAATATAGGTGTGCCAAGCTTGTAGCTGCATACCCAAGAAGAGTCGAGGCTGTAAGGCTGTAACCGCTTCCAAAGGTGCTTCAACAAAGTACTGAGTAAAGGGTCTGAATAGTTATGTAAATGTGATATTTCCGTTTTTTCTTTTCAATACCTGTTTTTACTTTGTCATTATGGGGTATTGTGTGTAGATTGACAATGGAAAAAAACTATTTAATCCATTTTAGAATAAGGCTGTAACCTAACAAAATGTTGAAAGATTCAATGGGTCGGAATACTTTCCGAATGCACAAAGAAATATGGTGCAACAAGGAAGGAAAATGTATTGAAATCAATGTCGGCCATTACTTGACTACAATATTTTATTTGGGTACGTTAATAAATACATGCTGTGTTAATTTTTGCATGTTTACCTGCCTACATACGGTAGATAGCAAGCACATAATAAGTCAATAGGGCTAACTGACTAGCTACTACTACTGTTAGCTAGCCAGATAGCAACGAAGAATTGTTAGCTAGCTACCCACAAAGATTTTACATCTATCTTGCATAATATTCGTTTTAGGTCATGTTTGCCTGTTAAACTATCTGGTTAGCAACTTTATTACGATTCACATATAGCTAGCTGATAGTTATGAAGTAAATCGGTTGCCAATGTGTGGCTGGATGAAGGTTCAGTGAATGGGGGGGGGTGAATTGTGAGGTAATACAGTAGGGGGAGTGTGAGTGCTTCTCAAATTTATTGTTTTATCCATTCTCCACACTCTCATCATCACAAGAACATACTTAAGAGAATGTGGTCGGAGAATGCACTCGGAGCATGAAAGTGTGAAGCACGGTTGCATATTAAGAAACACCCATGTTCTCAGACCTAACACTACCCACTGGGCCCACACTGGTTGAATCAACATTGCTTCCACGTCATTTTAATGAAATTATGTTGAACCAACGTGGAATAGTCATTGAATTGATGTCTTGGCCCAGTGGGTACCTTCCTTTTGATGAATCTCCTTCAGCAACCCCCAGTCAAACAATAAATTAATGTATAGGGAAAAATGTTCCTCCTAAAGTGTGTACCTTGATCTTTTGAGAGCTAAAACAAATATTCAAACCATTCACTTTGTTTCCTCGTGGTGTTTGTTTTCTCATGGTTTCACAAAAAAATGTATAATTCTCTTTCATTATAAAAAAAAGCTGAGATCAAAGACCTATACTGCCACAGTAATGGAAATGAAAGTGGTCATTTTCTTTTTGTGGTTTTCCTAGTGATTCTACACTGCTCCTTGAACGTTTCCAATTGCATACTTGTAATATCATTGTTCAGTGGTTGAGGGAATGGTATGAGGGAGGCCCTACCACAGTGACTGATCTCTCTCTATGGAACCAGAGCAGAGAACAACACAACACAGTGCTTCATGCTAAAAGCATTCCCTTAATTTCTCAAACAATACGCCTCTTCTCTCTCTCCCTGGTGCGATCACCTGCCAAAACAAACTGTCACTGTGATGAAAGTAATAAATATGATCAGTGGGAGATCTGGTGTTGCTGACCTCACACCACGCGCCAATGTCCTGAGAACAGGTGCTACTCAGATTTACAGACTCCATCTCGTGATTTTAACTCCCTCTTCTTTGTGAACCACAGCCAGCGACCACTGACACCCCTCTCCCGCACTCCTACGTCCCAACAGCACTGACAGAGAGCCACAGACATAGTGTTCATCTGTGCGAGGTGTGCGGCTGTGCAGCTTCATACATAACCATTAAAATGAGTAACAGTTGTCCTAATCATAAAGCTGACAGTTACGGGACTCATCTCTCCTGTAAAGCTAGCTGGAAGGCAGAGCAGAGCTGCAGGGTGTCTGTGGACTCATAAAGAGGCCTAATTGACCAGGAGGCTTAGCAGACATGTGCTCTGACTGTAGAGGAGGCTGGTGGGAGGAGCTATAGTAGGATGGATTCATTGTGACGGTTGGAATGGGATTAATGGAACGGAGTCAAACGTGTGGTTTCCATATGTTTGATGTGTTTGATACCATTCCATTCATTCCATTCCAGCCATTACAATGAGCCCGTTCTCCCATATTTTATCCCACCAGGCGGTGGGTCAATTTTATCACACCCAGGACTGGGGGTCAATTCAAATTGAAGGCGGTCCATTCAGGAAGTAAACTTAAAAAACACTTCACCATCTATTTTCAAAGACTTCTCAATAAACTGAGGAGTAGAAGCTATTTAAATAATTTTCAATTCTTATTTTTTTTATTTTTAAATCACTTCCTGAATTGACTGCCTTCAATTGGAATTGACCACAGGTCTGACTGATACACCCCGTACTCTCAGAGCTTTACTTTGTCGTTTACTGTCACATATACTGGTAGAGAGCTTTGAGTGCTATTTCTAAACATCCAACTTTGTACAGCATTGTTTCCATGTAGTTGTGAGTCTGCGTGAAAGGGGCTCCCTGAAGACATTAGCTGTGTTACCTGGGTAATCCACACCTGGCCCAGGTGTGTGGGTGTCTATACTCTCTCTGGGCTCATAAATAATGTATACATGCACCTGTCCAGGCCATTCATGTCTGTACTAACCTGAGGAGGTGAGCCCTATCTTTATCATCGCTGGAGGCTTCCTTGTGTCTCACTGCTGCCAGCCAGGGACCTAGCACAGGCCTCATCTGCCTCATCACACCAACCCCTATACTATAATATACTATACTATACTATACTATACCATACTATAATATGCTTTACTATACTATACTACAATATACTATACTATACTATAATATATTATAATATAATATTACTATACTATAATTAAGCAATAATATATTGGCCATATCCCACGAACCCCTGAGGTGCTATTATAAACTGGTTACCAAAGTAATTAGAACACTCACCTCTTTTTCAACTGCATAAAGAAATAAACCTGATGTGTGATCACAAAGTCCAGACATGATGAAAAGCCTGGGAGCATTGCTATCAGAACCCTCAGCACAACCAAGCACACCTTTAGGCTAAGGTTGAGGCTACAGGGGCTATCATCTCCCAACCAGCTCTCTCTGGTCTCTACATTGTGTCAAGGTGAAGGTCTGGGTAGAGGAGAAGACACCACCACACAGGGCGGGGGAACAAACACCCCACCCATGGCAACAACCTAGCTAATGAAATCAGCAGTGACAGTGATGCACTAAAAACAACATGGCTGGAAAACAAGACAAAGAGATCCTATTCCTCATCACTGGATTACTTTTCTTAATGTTACCAGTGGTGTAAAGTACTTAATTAAAAATACTTTAAGGTACTACTTAAGTAGTTTTTGAGGTATCTGTACTTTACTTTGCTATTTATATATTTGATTATTTTTACTTATACTTCACTACATTCATAAAGAAAATAATGTACTTTCTACTCCATACATTTTCCCTGACACCCAAAAGTACTCGTTACATTTTGAATGCTTAGCAGGACAGGAAAATGGTCCAATTCACGCACTTATCAAGAGAACATCCCTGGTGATCCCTACTGCCTCTGATCTGGTGGACTCACTAAACACACATGCTTCATTTATAAATGTCTAAGTGTTGGTGTGCCCCTGGCTATCCATAAATAAATAAAAAAGAAAATGGTGCCATCTGGTTTGCTTAATATAAGGAATTTTAAATGATATATACTTTTCCTTTACTTTTGATACAAGTATATTTTAGCAATTACATTTACTTTTGATACTTAAGTACAATTAAAACCAAATACTTTTCGACTTTTATTCAAGTAATATTTTACTGGGTGACTTTCACTTTTACTTGAGTCATTTTCTATTAAAGGTATTTTTACTTTTACTCAAGTTTAACAGTTGGGTGCTTTTTCCACCACTGAATATTACACGCTGTCCCCTTCAATTTGGGTAATCAAAAATGCACCTGCCTGACAGTCATGAAGACACCATATGGACATCTAGGCCCAATACAAAGGGAGGCATTACATCTCCCTTCTCCCTCCTCTCTCCCCACAGCTGGTGCAGAGTGTAGCCTATTCACATGATAGGCAGAAAAACACTGTAATTACCCAGGAGTCTCCCTGTTTGGATATGAGATGGGAGTTGGGGAGGACAGGAGGCGGAGCTGGTTTATTAGCACTTAGCAAAATAAGACCTACTTTAGACCTTTCCTTCCATGATAATCATAACATCAGCCATTAAACCAATGTAGTTCCTCTAACCCTGAAACTCAAACATGAATTTTCTTGTTTCTAGGTTTAATTATTTGTTGTGTACTTGTTTGACATTTTTGCACTGTTAGGAGCTAGTAACACAAGCATTTCGCTGCACCCGCTATAACATCTGCTAAAACTGTGTACGTGACCAATATTTTGACTTGATTTGATATTTGGATTTGAATAATCTAACCCCATTCTCCCTCTTTTTAAACTCCATTTCTCTCTCTTTATTTTACCCAATCTTATCCCCACTCCAGCCCCTCTTGACAGAATTAGGCTGGCTCAGCTCTGTGTGGAATGGCTAACAGAGCTATTTCCTGGGACAGCGGTAAGTTAAGCTGTGAGGATCAGTGAGATGAAAAGAGATTGGACAGGGAACAGGAACACCATCCAGGCTCTGTGGCCCTACACAAAACAGGTTGTGGGGGAAGCCTTCTGCAGGACAGCCGTGCCAGGTTAAAGGCAATTACATCTGAAGTAGGATCCCTCCTCCAGGCTGGATCAGCTCTGTATCGAGTGGGACGTGAGAGAGCGGCTGACTACACACGAACACCACTCTCTCTCCCTGCATCATGAGCACCGGGCCACTTATGAGCATGAAGGAGGGTTGGTGTGGAGACGTGACACACACAGGGGATGCAGCACCGTAGCGATGGCACTCTGGTGTAATGTATGTTGGTGGGATGACAAAGGCAGGCAGGCTGATTGGTTTGCAGGCTGTGGACTCAAGGCCAAGAGCAGGGTATGTAACGAGAGGAGAGGACAGATAGGGAATAGAGCTGTACATCTTTTTTTTATTTTATTTTTTATTTTATTTCCCCTTTATTTAACCAGGTAGGCCAGTTGAGAACAAGTTCTCATTTACAACTGCGACCTGGCCAAGATAAAGCAAAGCAGTTCGACACATACAACAACACAGAGTTACACATGGAGTAAACAAACATACAGTCAATAATACAGTAGGAAAAAAAAAACAAATCTATATACAATGTGTGCAAATGAGGTAGGATAAGGAACATAAGGCAATAACTACATAGGCCATGGTGGCAAAGTAACTACAGTATAGCAATTTAACACTGGAATGGTAAATGTGCAGTAGATGAATGTGCAAAGTAAAAATACTGGGGTGCAAAGGAGCAAGATAAATAAATGACTATGGTAGGGGATGAGGTAGTTGGTTGGGCTATGTACAGGTGCAGTGATCTGTGAGCTGCTCTGACAGCTGGTGCTTGAAACTAGTGAGGGAGATAAGTGTCTCCAGTTTCAATGATTTTTGTAGTTCGTTCCAGTCATTGGCAGCAGAGAACTGGAAGGAAAGGCGGCCAAAAGAGGAATTGGCTTTGGGGGTGACCAGTGAGATATACCTGCTGGAGCGAGTGCTACGGGTGGGTGCTGCTATGGTTACCAGCGAGCTGAGATAAGGCGGGGCTTTACCTAGCAGGGACTTGTAGATGACCTGGAGCCAGTGGGTCTGGCGACGAGTATGTAGCGAGGGCCAGCCGACTAGAGCATACAGGTCGCAGTGGTGGGTAGTATATGGGGCTTTGGTGACAAAGCGGATGGCACTGTGATAGACTGCATCCAGTTTGCTGAGTAGAGTGTTGGAGGCTATTTTGTAGATGACATCGCCAAAGTCGAGGATCGGCAGGATAGTCAGTTTTACTAGTGCAAGTTTGGCAGCATGAGTGAAGGAGGCTTTGTTGCGAAATAGAAAGCCGATTCTAGATCTAATTTTGGATTGGAGATGTTTAATGTGAGTCTGGAAGGAGAGTTTACAGTCTAGCCAGACACCTAGGTATTTGTAGTTGTCCACGTATTCTAGGTCAGAGCCGTCCAGGGTAGTGATGCTAGTCGGGCGGGCGGATGCAGGCAGCGAACGGTTGAAAAGCATGCATTTGGTTTTACTAGCGTTTAAGAGCAGTTGGAGGCCACGGAAGGAGTGCTGAATGGCATTGAAGCTCGTTTGGAGGTTAGTTAACACAGTGTCCAAAGAAGGGCCAGAAGTATACAGAATGGTGTCGTCTGCATAGAGGTGGATCAGAGAATCACCAGCAGCAAGAGCGACATCATTGATGTATAC
>QNTS01001368.1:150373-166481 GCA_003317085.1 Hucho hucho
CTCAACCCCCAGCCTCTCACCCCTCAGCCTCTCAACCCCCAGCCTCTCAACCCCCAGCCTCTCATCCCTCCAGCTGTCATCTCCACAGTCTAACACCAAAAGACCCATCTGTTTTCTGGGTCAGTTTCCACTCTGTCTAGACCTGGCCACGGGGAGCTGGCCAATGGGGTCTCTTTGTAGCTGATGGCCTCAACCCAGTGCCCAGGACTCACCAATCATACTGCTCTATTTTATGCCATGTTTCTCTGCACCTATGAACAACTAAATAGAGGTTTGCAAAACAGCCATAATCAGCTGTAGAGCATGCACAGTGAAACATGGTCACCGTCATGTCTTTGTTATTGCCCTTGTGCTTCTCGTTGCTTCTCATTGCTTAGGCTGACAAACGAGGAGGAGCTGGTAGTTGATGTGAATGGAGGAGCTGGTAGTTGATGTGATTGGAGGAGCTGGTAGTTGATCTGAATGGAGGAGCTGGTTGTTGATGTGAATGGAGGATCAGGTAGTTGATGTGAATGAAGGATCAGACTGCTGTGTCATTTTTATCTTGTTGTGTATTGGCAGCAGTGGTTTGGCCCAGACAGTGGAGGTGATGGATGGTGTAGTGTGTATGCGGAGTCTGACTTGACGCCCTGGGCTTGTTAACTGCTGTCCTGCTTCTTTGCTGTTTGATGAGTTCCTTCACACTGTCTGATAGGAAGGGATGAATCAGGCTGCCATTAGTAACAACACCGTTAACATTTGTTTCTGCTTAAAGTGTAGGTAAGTTGACAAGTATTTATTTATTTACAGCAAAATAAAGAGAGGAAAGATGTTGGATGGGGATATTTATAGCTGGCAACTGCTAACAGAAACCAAACACAGCGTAATTTTCTCTTCCATTTCTTACTTCCTCTTTGCCTATTTGCTTTGAGCAGAGCCCAATCACAGCTGTCAACTGGATGTTTCTGAACATGATTTATTCTCATTATGCTGGGCCTCAGTTTAATCATGTCTGCCTTATTACTATAAAAACTGACGAAAAAAGAGAAAATGTGGAAAATTGTCTGTTGTGGTGAAGACTCTCTCCATACCCCTCCTCTCCACACTGTCTCTCTCATTTTAAAACACTTTCTGTGTTTTACCCAGGGCCATGCATCGCTAATGGGCTTTTAATCAAGCCTGGAGATATTGAAGGAAACACACACACACAAAGAGCACACACCGCTGGAGGAGAAAGAGAGGGGGGAGGGAGAAAGAGAGGGATGGAGGGAGAGAGAGAGAGGGGGGCGGGAGAGAGAGGGATCAGGTAGAGAGAGATAGGGGGGAAGGAGAGAGAGAGGGGGGAGGGAGAGAGAGAGAGAGATGAGGGAGAGAGAGAAGGATGGAGGGAGAGAGAGATAGGAAATGAGGGAGAGAGAGAGAGGGATGGAGGAGGAGAGAGATAGGGGGGAGGGAGAAAGAGAGGGATGAAGAGAGAGAGAGAGGGATGGAAGGAGAGAGAAAGTGGGATGGAATGAGAGATAGGAATGGAGGGACAGAGAGAGGGAGAGAGAGAGAGAGATGAGAGGTTTGCCTGTGTTGATACACAAATGTGCAAATGAAAGATAGTAGCCAAATGACAGCCATTAGACTATCTATGTTCCGTCTTACACTAATCATAAACACACATACTGTACTCCAATGTACCAACCCCAACCCCATACCAACTCAGGCCTTTCATGTACCAACCCCAACACCATACCCACTCAGGCCTTTCATGTACCAACCCCAACACCATACCCACTCAGGCCTTTCATGTACCAACCCCAACACCATACCCACTCAGGTCTTTCATGTACCAACCCCAACACCATACCCACTCAGGCCTTTCATGTACCAACCCCAACACCATACTCACAGGCCTTTCAAAGCCCAGACTAGAAATTAAGAATTCCTGAGTAAAAGGGCGGGGGGGGGTCATTTCACTATGTGAATAACTGAAAGGGGTCATCACAGGGTCAAGGCCTAGCAGAGACAATGAGACAGACAGAGACAATGATCCCCCAGGGGTGGTTTAAGGGACTGAGACCACTGTAGCCCCTGTCTGGCCCCTGTGGATCCTACTGTATGGCCTGCGGAGGAGGGAGGGGCTCCCACCAGCCCTAACCCTGTCAACTCAGAGCAGGATTATGCATATGAGAGCGTCTCTTGCCCACCTCAAAACCACACAGTGTGTACGCCATTGATAACCACAATGAGGCTTCTGTATGGGTCGCTAGGGAAGCCTTTTTATGTCGCTGTTATCTATGGAAACGGTCGGTGAGAAAGAATTCACGAGAGGGATCAAATGGTTTGCTGAGAGGCAGCCACTGTGGAGTGGATAGCGACTGGTAAACAGTATGGCTAATGCTAAAGATTGGGACATATTAGATTGGGATACGAAAGCACCATAAATATTTGTAATAATGTACAGTATTTGTCTGTAATCTTAGAAATGCAGAATGTGTGTATATCCACAGCACACATACTATGTATGTATGTTGTCTATAGCGTATTTGCAGAGCTAGTTTCCAGGTGCTGAGTAAATAGAGAGCAGTGTAGTCTGGTCCAAGACTGAAGGATGTGCTGTCTATAAGGACTCCCCCAGGCCACCCCTAACATGAATCTCCTCCTCTTCTCCACTTTCTCTCCGTCCCTATCCCCATTTCTTTCCTCTCCATGGAAGATTGAACATAGTCACACTTCATTCTGAGACAAATGTTATTGAGCCAGCATCAAGACAGTTTTGGTGAGAAAGTCGACGGGAACTCAACTTTGATACTCTCTATTCTGACCTTTATCCAAAAGTCAGCAAAGTAATTTGAGATAAACACTGAGACACCAATATATTCTCTATACAAGAGTAACATTTTGTCAAGATACTTTTTTTGTATCGTGTGCCATGGAGCGTTACAAGAATTCTGTTTTCATGAGATAAAGATTTCAGTGATGTTAATGAGATAATTAGGCTGACAAGTCATTTGGTTCCAATGGTTTCCAATTAGAAAATACTACCGGAGTGGAAAGGAAAACACAGCAGAAAAGTTCCCATCCAAAGATAGCATTCATATTTTCTAAAACGCTCCTATTTTCCTACAGTGACACTGCTTTATTTCTCAACGGGCAGGTTTGAAAACAGACACATTATCACTTAGTAGATAATCAGATATCATCATTGTGCTGACACATTTTTTGTCTGGATGAATGCGTATCATTTTCTTTCCATGCTCCTGTCCTGACAGTTATAGAGCAGTTTTGTGCTCCCTCTCATCTCATTCAGAAGTGACTTTGGTTACAGAGAACTGAATAAACTTGTCAGACTCTGTTTTCCAAGTTGGCAGAGGAGTTCACTCCTTTCCTCTCACATCATTTGTTGATAATTGTGGTTCATTAAAAGCACAAATGTCAGAGAAGAACAATATGTCATGTCATTTTGCTGACAGATTGGCCCAGTGTGCATCCAGTAACCACAGAAAGAATAACACAGGCGGACTCAACTCCAGAACAAACGCAGGTTAGCATTTTTTACCATGAATCTTGTTCTGGAAGCAGCTCTGTAGAGTGGTCACTAGCTGGCACAGCCACAAAGTCATAAAATCTGATTTTAAACATAACCCTAACCTTAACACTAACCTTAACCACACTGCTAACCGTAATGCCTAATTTGAACCTTGAATTAAGACCAAAAAGCAAATTTTTGTTTTCATACATTTTTTACAATATAGATCCTTTTGACTTTGAAGCTTTCCTATCTGTGGGGAAATCGCTCAGTTCTGCCTCCAGGGCAAGACTCATGACAATAAACGTCAACCGGCAGAACAAAGAGAGCTGATTGGCTTGTGGAGTGCTACATGATGTTTAAAGTTCACTAGGCTGCATTGTCATGCATTACCTCTTTCACTCAGATACCATTGGCAGATGTGTGCACCACAGTAGTACATAAAAACTGTTTTGTCTTACGTAATACAGTTTTGACAGTTCTTGGCAGTCCTACAGCAATAACCATCTGTGAGATGAAGAAGAGATTTATAATGTCCATATTTTGCCAATATCCAACCAACCGAACTGCAGTTATGTTCTTGAACCACTTGAGTTCAAGAGAATCTCTGTCCATGGAGAACTGATCAAGCACAGCGACTAGTGTCTGAACTTGCTCTGACAACACTGGGAAGCTGAGACAAGCACTGTGACTAGTGTCTGAACTTGCTGACATCACTGGGAAGCTGAGACAAGCACTGTGACTAGTGTCTGAATTTGCTCTGACTGGGAAGCTGAGACAAGCACTGTGACTAGTGTCTGAACTTGCTCTGACTGGGAAGCTGAGACAAGCACTGTGACTAGTGTCTGAACTTGCTCTGACTGGGAAGCTGAGACAAGCACTGTGACTAGTGTATGAATTTGCTGTGACTGGGAAGCTGAGACAAGCACTGTGACTAGTGTATGAATTTGCTGTGACTGGGAATCTGAGACAAGCACTGTGACTAGTGTCTGAACTTGCTCTGACTGGGAAGCTGAGACAAGCACTGTGACTAGTGTCTGAATTTGCTCTGACTGGGAAGCTGAGACAAGCACTGTGACTAGTGTCTGAACTTGCTCTGACTGGGAAGCTGAGACAAGCACGTTCAGACCTGCCAAATGCCCCAGATGTCCATCTCTGTGACACCGCATGACATTGCCCTTCACAGTTTAAACACGCGAGAGAGAGAGAGGGAGAGGGAGAGGGAGAGGGAGAGGGAGAGAGAGACCGAGAGAGAGACAGAGAGAGAGAGGGAGAGCGAGAGAGAGAGAGAGAGAGAGGGAGAGGGAGAGAGAGACAGAGAGAGAGAGGGAGAGAGAGAGAGAAAGTGAGAGCGAGAGAGAGAGCGAGAGAGAGAGAGAGAGAGAGAGAGAGAGAGAGAGAGAGAGAGAGAGAGAGAGAGAGAGAGAGAGAGAGAGAGAGAGAGAGAGAGAGAGAGAGAGAGAGAGAGAGAGAGAAGTGGGGAAAGAGAAAGAGAATTCCATGGAGGAACAGATGGGGGCCGTCAGGGACAAGGAGATCGGAGGGGCATCGTAAAAAGTGAACAGCCTTAGAGAGCTTGTAATCCGGCCCGGCCGACCGGCGTTAGAGCTAGGGACCATGACGAATGGGCAGCTTGTCGCAGAGAGTAGACTCCACCAGAGCTGACAAATCATTGACCTTCTCTTACTTTCCCACTGTCACACAATGTATAGTATCAATACCACCTCAACTCAGCTCTGAAAAGTTCCAGGAGGTTTTTTCAGGAGTTCATAAGCGGTTGCCGCCGGGACTTCTTTTCTCCTAAATGTAATTTTACTAGACTTTGAACAATGGCAATGTTCACCAAGTATTCCCTTTGTGAAGTCATGTTTTTTTCTGCTACATTAAATGAGTTTAGGGGGCAGTGGAGCGTGTCATTCAGACCTCATTTCAGGACTGTGGCACCCGTTGTGACAAACTACGATAACCGCATTTATCAGTTCTGCAGCATATGGTTTCTTTACTTGTTCACTGTCAAACTAAAGGGACAGACTGCCAGACATTGCAGACAAACACAAACACAGACGCATGCACGCATGGACTCACATATAACTCTGAAACAGTAGAATAATCTACAATATATATACAAATGTATGTGGACACCCCTTCAAATCAGTGGATTTGGCTATTTCAGCCACACATGTTGCTGACAGGTGTATTCATTTACTCACACAGTCATGCAATCTCCATAGACAAGTATTGGCACTGGAATGGCCTTACTGAAGAGCTCAGTGACTTTCAACATGGCAAAGTCATAGGATGCCATCTTTCCAACAAGTCAGTTCATCAAATTTCTGCCCTGCCAGAGCTGCCCCAGTCAACTGTAAGTGCTGTTATTGTGAAGTGGAAATGTCTGGGAGCAACAACGGCTGAGCCGCGAAGTGGTAGGCCACACAAGTTCACAGAACGGGACCGCTGAGTGCTATTGCGCGTAGTGCGTACAAATCGTCTGTCTTCGGTTGCAACACTCACTACCTAGTTCCAAAGTGCCTCTGGAAGCAACTTCAGCACAAGAACTGATCGTCGGGAGCTTCATGAAATGGGTTTCCATGACCGAGCAGCCGCACACAAGCCTAAGATCACCACGTGCAGTTCCAAGAGTCGGCTGGAGTGGTGTAAAGCTCACCGCCATTGAACTCTGGAGCAGCAGAAACGTGTTCTCTGTTGTGATGAATCACGCTTCACCATCTGGCAGTCCGACAGCCGAATCTGAATTTGGCAGATGCCAGGAGGACACTACCTGCCCCAATACATAGTGGCAACTGTAAAGTTTGGTGGAGGAGGGATTATGGACGGGCTGTTTTTCATGGTTCGGTCTAGGCACCTTCCCATTGAAGGGAAATGTTAACGCTACAGCCTACATTGACATTCTAGACGATTCTGTGCTTCCAACTTTCTGGCAACAGTTTGGGAAGGCCCTTTCCTGTTTCAGCATGACAATGCCCCCGCACACAAAGCAAGGTCCATACAGAAATGGTTTGTCGACCTCACTAATGCTCTTGTGGCTGTATGGAAGCAAGTCCCAGCAGCAATGTTCCAACATCTAGTGGAAAGCCTCCTCAGAAGAGTGGAGGCTGTTATAGCAGCAATGGCGAGACCAAATCCATATTAATGCCCATGATTTTGGAATGATGTTTGACAAGCAGGTGTCCAAATACCTTTGGTCATGTAGTGTATGTCTATGTCCAGAGAGGTGTTGTTTTTTGTAAATGGGCAGCAGGTAGCCAGGAACCTAAAGGTTGCTGGTTCGAATCCTCGAGCCGACTAGGTGAAAAATCTGTCAATGCGCCCTTGAGCAAGGCACTTAACTCTAGTCACTCTGGATAAGAGTGTCTGCTAAATGACACATTTTTAAGAAGTATGTGTATCACAGAATGCATAAAGAATAGGTGTACTACAGATGCCTCTCTCCACCTATGCCCTGGAGCTGCTGCTGTCACTGTGTTGTCAAGACCACAATGCAGCTGGGGGAATTTTACAGCCTGTAATTAGGCTGTAAGAGAGAACAGCCTCCACTGATGTATCACCTGATCTGGCTTTGATGTGACGACGTCTCCCATTTCTGAGAGGCTGTGTTATGGTGTAAACAAATGAGGAATCTCCACATGTACCACATGTTGATGTCAAAGTGTTGGGTAAATAATGGTGCCGACGTGGAATTATCCATGAACTACACCTTGGCTCCTCTCAACCATTGAATTAATACAGATTGGTCATTATTCTAGTTGAGAGGCAGACAAATGAATGTTAATTCCTGACTTCAGCTTAAAGGAAGAATCGTCGCCTTAACTTGAGCAAGGCCTTTCAATAGACTGTAGCCAGAAAAAAACAGTGGATTAGACTTCTATATGTGTGTGGTTATACTGTATATACAGCAGCAGTCAAAAGTTTGGACGCACCGACTCATTCCAGGGTTTTTCTTTATTTTTACTATTTTCTACATTGTAGAATAATAGTGAAGGCATCAAAACTATGAAAAAACACATATGGAATCATGTAGTAACCAAAAAAGTGTTAAACAAATCAAAATATATTTTATATTTGAGATTCTTCAACATAGCCACCCTTTGCCTTGATGACAGCTTTGCACACTCTAGACATTCTCTCCACAGCTTCATGAGGTAGTCACCTGGAATGCATTTCAATTAACAGGTCTGCCTGTTAAAATCATTTATTTCCTTCTTAATGCGTTTGAGCCAATCAATTATATTTTGACAAGGTAGGGGTGGAATACAGAAGATAGCTCTATTTGGTAAAAGACCAAGTCCATATTATGGCAAGAACAGCTCAACTAAGCAAAGAGAAATGACAGTTAATCATAACTTGACATGATATGAAGGTCAGTCAAATTGACTGACCCTTGAATGAGTAGGTGTGCCCAAAATTTTGACTGGTACTGTACATATATACAGTTGAAGTTGGGAGTTTACATACACCTTAGCCAAATACATTTCAACTCAGTTTTCACAATTCCTGACATTTAATCCTGTAAATATTCACTGTCTTAGGTCAGTTAGGATCACCACTTTATTTTAAGAATGTGAAATGTCAGAATAATAGTATTTATTTCAGCTTTTATTTCTTTCAACACATTCGCAATGGGTCAGAAGTTTACATACACTCAACTAGTATTTGGTAGCATTGCCTTTAAATGGTTTAACTTGGGTCAAACATTTCGGGTGGCCAACAATAAGTTGGCTGAATTTTGTCCCATTCCTCCTGACAGAGCTGGTGTAACTGAGTCAGGTTTGTAGGCCTCCTTTTTCAGTTCTGCCCACAAATGTTCTGTAGGATTGAGGTCAGGGCTTTGTGATGGCCACTCAAATACCTTGACTTTGTTGTCCTTAAACCATTTTGCCACAACTTTGGAAGTATGCTTGGGTCACTGTCCATTTGGAAGACCCCGTTGAAACCAAGCTTTAACTTCCTGACTGATGTCTTGAAATGTTGCTTCAATATATCCACATAAATTTCACTCCTCATGATGCCATCTATTTTGTGAAATGCACCAGTCCCTCCTGCAGCAAAGCACCCCCACAAAATGATGCTGCCACCCCCGTGCTTCACAGTTGGGACAGAGTTCTTCGGCTTGCTAGCCTCCCCCTTTTCCCTACAAATATAACGATGGTCATTATGGCCAAACAGTTCTATTTTTGTTTCATCAGACCAGAGGACATTTCTTAAAAAGTACAATCTTTGGCCCCATGTGCAGTTGCAAACCGTAGTCTGGCTTTTTTATGGCAGTTTTGGAGCAGTGGCTTCTTCCTTGCTGAGCGGCCTTTCAGGTTATCTCAATATAGGACTTATTTTACTGTGGATATAGATACTTTTGTACCTGTATCCTCCAGCGTCTTCATAAGGTCCTTTGCTGTTGTTCTGGGATTGATTTGCACTTTTCGCACCAAAGTACGTTCATCTCTAGGAGACAGAACGTGTCTCCTTCCTGGGCGGTATGGCGGCTGCGTGGGCCCATGGTGTTTATACTTGCGTACAATTGTTTATACAGATGAACGTGGTACCTTCAGGCGTTTGGAAATTACTCCCAAGGATGAACCAGACTTGTGGAGGTGTACAATTTTTTTTCTGAGGTCTTGGATGATTTCTTTAGATTTTCCCATGATGTCAAGCAAAGAGACACTGAGCTTGAAGGTAGGCCTTGAAATACATCCACAGGTACACCTCCAATTGACTCAAATGATGTCAATTAGCCTATCAGAAGATTCTAAAGCCATGACATCCCTTTCTGTAATTTTCCAAGCTGTTTAGTGTATGTAAACTTCTGACCCACTGGAATTGTGATACAGTGAATTATAAGTGAAATAATCTGTCTGTAAACAATTGTTGGAAAAATTACTTGTGTCATGCACAAAGTAGATGTCCTAACAGACTTGCCAAAACTATAGTTTGTTAACATGAAATGTGTGGAGTGGTTGAAAAACGAGTTTTAATGATTCCAACCTAAGTGTATGTAAACTTCCGACTTCAACTGTATGTCTGTATGTATATATACAGTGAGGGAAAAAAGTATTTGATCCCCTGCTGATTTTGTACGTTTGCCCACTGACAAATAAATTATCAGTCTATCATTTTAATTGTAGGTTTATTTGAACAGTGAGAGACAGAATAACAACAAAAAAATCCAGAAAAATGTGAAAAATGCTATAAATTGATTTGCATTTTAATGAGGGAAATAAGTATTTGACCCCTCTGCAAAACATGACTTAGTACTTGGTGGCAAAACCCTAGTTGGCAATCACAGAGGTCAGACGATTCTTGTAGTTGGCCACCAGGTTTGCACACATCTCAGGAGGGATTCTGTCCCACTCCTCTTTGCAGATCTTCTCCAAGTCATTAAGGTTTCGAATCTGACGTTTGGCAACTCGAACATTCAGCTCCCTCCACAGATTTTCTATGGGATTAAGGTCTGGAGACTGGCTAGGCCACTCCAGGACCTTAATGTGCGTCTTCTTGAGCCACTCCTTTGTTGCCTTGGCCATGTTTTTTGGGTCATTGTCATGCTGGAATACCCATCCATGACCCATTTTCAATGCCCTGGCTGAGGGAAGGAGGTTCTCACCCAAGATTTGACGGTACATGGCCCCTTCCATCGTCACTTTGGTGCGGTGAAGTTGTCCTGTCCCCTTAGCAGAAAAACACCCCAAAGCATAATGTTTCCACCTCCATGTTTGACGGTGGGGATGGTGTTCTTGGGGTCATAGGCAGCATTCCTTCTCCTCCAAACACGGCGAGTTGAGTTGATGCCAAAGAGCTCCATTTTGGTCTCATCTGACCACAACACTTTCACCCAGTTGTCCTCTGAATCATTCAGATTTTCATTGGAAAACTTCAGACAGGCATGTATATGTGCTTTCTTGAGCAGGGGGACCTTGCGGGCGCTTCAGGATTTCAGTCCTTCACGGCGTAGTGTGTTACCAATTGTTTTCTTGGTGACTATGGTCCCAGCTGCCTTGAGATCATTGACAAGATCCTCCCGTGTAGTTCTGGGCTGATTCCTCACCGTTCTCATGATCATTGCAACTCCACGAGGTGAGATCTTGCATGGAGCCCCAGGCCGAGGGAGATTGACAGTTCTTTTGTGTTTCTTCCATTTGCAAATAATCGCACCAACTGTTGTCACCTTCTCACCAAGCTGCTTGGCGATGGTCTTGTAGCCCATTCCAGCCTTGTGTAGGTCTACAATCTTGTCCCTGACATCCTTGGAGAGCTCTTTGGTCTTGGCCATGGTGGAGAGTTTGGAATCTGATTGATTGATTGCTTCTGTGGACAGGTGTCTTTTATACAGGTAACAAACTGAGATTAGGAGCACTCCCTTTAAGAGTGTGCTCCTAATCTCAGCTCGTTACCTGTATAAAAGACACCTGGGAGCCAGAAATCTTTCTGATTGAGAGGGGTCAAATACTTATTTCCCTCATTAAAATGCAAATCAATTTATAACATTTTTCACATGAACATTTTTCACATTTTTGTTGTTATTCTCTCTCACTGTTCAAATACACCTACCATTAAAATTATAGACTGATAATTTCTTTGTCAGTTTTGTACGTTTTGGCAAAAGTACAAAATCAGCAGGGGATCAAATACTTTTTTCCCTCACTGTATATATATATCAACATTTACATTTAGTCACAGTGAGTGTCAGACAAACTCAAATGACTGTGCTGTTAGAAGTGAGATCCAACTCTAAACCGCAAGTGAGCTTTCTCATTCCCAATTCTCTCCCAAAATGTGTTGGTCCATAAACATTTATTTTCTTTGGTTGTGCATTGGTCTTGACTTGACTAATATGCCACAATGTCAAAACTTAGACATTGCCTTGATGATATAAAACATTTATAAAATGCAATGTCAAATACAACGAAACAATTATGTTCAGATTTGCAATGTCTAGAAAATATTATGTTTCAATACTCACGCAATCGTTAACCAATGTTAATTGGTCTGATGGTGTTTGTGCAACAGTTTTAATGGTATACCCAGGGTTCTCTTATATGGCTCTCATAGTGTTTACACATGCCGTGGTTATTTATACGTACATTCCTGTGAACCAAAACCGAATTACTAATATTCAAATATGGCCAATAAACATGTACTTGCTAGGAACCTCTCCTTCATAATTTCCAGTTGGAAAACACACAGATAAGTTGTTTTGCTTGTAGCGATTTTATCATGACTTCAACATAATTACCTTAACATAATTACCATAATTTTTCAATGACTGCTAATTTTTCAATGACTGCTTATGTCACAGCTCAGTCACCATCTGATCTGGAGTCAGGCGAGCTGAACAAACAGCACAGCAGACACGATCACCCCTCTCCAGATTTCTCCCTCTCTCTCCTTCACCTTCTCTCGCTCCCACAGATCTGTGGTTGTCGGGGGAGAACATGTGTATGCAAATCTGAGGAACACAGACTGAATATTCACAGTCAGATGAAGTCCTCTGATGAACAAACTCACGTCCTCAATCTGTACAACACTGATTAGAAGAGATGGAAATGAGCCTGACTGAAGACGGAGGGAACATGGCAGGCATCTGGCCAACTTCTCTAATGATCCTCTTCTCTGTGTAGGAGTCGATCAATACCGTAGCTTAGTTACCAGAGGCTGTGCCAACACCTTGATGATGTCTGCTACAACGTGTCCACAGATGTGCAGAGTAGATGGTCTTACCACAAAGGGGCCATAAAGAGACAGGCTAAATCGTCAGTCTTACACAACTAGCCATGTTCTCTCACAGGACTAACTTTAGGCAAGGAACATTGGTTCAAAGTTAAGTAAGACTTATCGTTTGTCAGTGGAATTGCTTAAATTTCCCCAAAGTGACGTTGAAAGGTGATCACTGGGCTCTGTACAAGGGCTTCAAATGACTGTGTGGATAATTTGTGGTATCATCATGTTTGGCTAAAACAAGTTAGTAGGGGATCAAGATGACACTATCTCACTTGAAAGGAATATGAATATTCTTGGCCAGCCAGGAGGATTCCCCCTCAGAATTTCTTCCTATGAGCTTGTCCTTGGCACTGTCTCCTAGGCTTACTATTTAGGGGTTTAAAGCTTAGATTTTGTAAAGCACTGGGTGACTAATGCATTGGTATAAAAACAAAATGCTGTACAAATCACATTTGATGGATTGAGTGATTTTGACGAGACTGAAGGGTTGTGTGAAAGGAAGGCTGTTTCACCTGAGGGAAGGAGTTAGTGGGAGTTGAACTTGTAAAGGGATCCTGAAAGATTTACAAAATTCAGTGTCTCCCCACTTTGACAGACAAACCATATGTTTTCTTGTCCCCATCGAATATGTAGATTCAGTGGTAAGACATTTACAGATAGCAGACGATAACTCTGTGACTCTGTAGCGATCCATCTCCTTTCCAGCCACCTACATGGAATAAAGGATGCCTCATGTTAGGACTGCAACTTTAGATATTGCTCAACTCTAGATATGTCTGATGACTATCTGGCTCTGTGTTATCCTGAAGAATAAGATCACCTCACCCTGTCCAGCTCCGTCACATCAACAAATCAAGACTTGTTTTTACTTGATAGCCTGCCAGAGGAACCTCAGACTAATGTCAGGAAAATTATAGGCCATGAGACAATTCATAAAGTTTCATAAAGTTTTACCTTGTAACTCATTTATATACAGAATAATATCAGAGTGGGATTTATTATCCTATCCTACTGTCTTTCAGAGGGATATCTTTCACTCAAACAACTATCAAGCGGTTAGCTACACTCTTCTGACAGCATCATTACTCAATGATATAAGTAACAACTACTGAACCCAAAATGATACACTGAAATTCATAGACTGTATTTCCCCAAATGCCATGGTTCTTGGATGCTTTGGGACAAGTATGACGTAAAACCACAGGATAAAAGGCTTGTTCTGGCATGCAGCTCATATAACTCATATGGAAATCATATCTGGTGTTCATCTGGGGATGATCACATGAATAGAGCTACACTAGAGTCTTAGTGAACCCTAAATAGCGGTTTACTTTTCCCTGACAATATTACCATTATTCCACAGGCATCTGTCCAGCACTTGTGCAACCCGATGAGTTGAACTTTATTACTTTGCAAAGCACATCTCAATTTTCACTCTCAATGGATCAAGCATCAAATAGACACAGAGGCAGTAGAGATTACAGAGAAGAACATTTTGATTAAATTGAATTATAAGACACTCTTGACATTCATCTTCAGGATGATCCAGCTCTATGTGAATCAGTGTCTGATATTAAACCAGACATAGTTGGTCCAGATATAAGCAGGATGTCCCGTGGACCAACACCTAAGGCTTGCTTCCTTCTCTTATCCTGATACCAATAAACAACGACGTCTGAACCCCAGTCCATATATCATCAGCACAAATGGTTATATTTCAGTCAAAACCTCTGAAGGAGATGGTAAAGCCTATAGTTTGCATTTAACCAGAGAACAGTGGTGTCACCTGACATATGACGTGAGCAGTGAGTCACCAGAGGGCTGGGGGCCGGGGGCAGATCATAAATTCAACCAAGGCATGAAATGCAACAAAAGACAAAGTGCCTGTCCCCGTCCCGTCCCGCCCCGCCCCGCCCCGTCAAGGCCTCACAGAGCCCTCTCCCTCACCCCACACAATCACCCAAATGTTATAGTGGCAGGTGACTGGCTGGATGGAGGCAGAGTACTGACTGACATGCCAAGGGGTATTGCATTACCATCTGTTAGGCATCAACAAATCGAGACAAAACGCACAAAATTAAGTGCATTTTTTAGAAGGGAAACGAATCACCACGCCGTCCTTGAAGGTAGAGAGCGTAAAAAGGGGTCACGCACCATACTGTCTCTAATGCAACTCTTCATACTTTGTTACAGTAAATCAGTACAGCATACGAGACATCAACAACATTTTGTTACATTTATGTGTTTAAAGAGAAGGGCTTTAGGAGAGGAAAATGCATGCCACAGTGTTATACATCTGGTGCTAATATGTCCAGTACTGCGTTCATGTGGTGTGGGACTTTCAGTCCTGTTTCCACTTTTATCCTACAGCAGTAGTATATTATCCACGCCATGCAGGTCTGGTAGCAGCATTAGGGATGTGGCCGTGGGACTAGAGAACACACAGCCAGCATGAAAATAACATGGAACTAGACAAACACGCTTAGCTTGACCTTATAAAAATGCAATGTTAAAATGGTGGGAAACCGTTGAAGAATACAGTATATGTATAAGGCATTACATCAGGTCCCAGATTTGACATTAGCACAAGGAGCTACTCAGCTTTAGCTGCAACTAATGAATATATGTGTAACATACAACTTACAGAGAGAATAACAAATGTGATTGGATGATGCATCTTCACATAGTCCAACAATGGCTGTGCTAGTAGTGTTGCTGATTTAGTCAAACAAATATATGAAATAATACATTTTGATGTTTGGTCATTTGTGTTTCAACTTCCTGTGCCACTCTTTTGATGGCAATCTGAGTAATCATAAATCTGTTTTCATTCACACTCGTTATTTCATTAGCTACTCAACTGCAGGGAAGATTGGGCAAAACAAAAGCCTTCAATTTAGCCTCTTTTCAAAATGAAGACACACAGGGAGAGTGGGGCACAATAACAGAAGCCTTGTCTCTTTCCAGATTTCCAAATAGTCGATTAATTAAAGAGGGTGATCTGTGTATGAGTCTGCAGCTCCACTGCTAGTCTCCATCAACTATGATTAGCCTCAGCGCAGCACCACTGCCAGTCTTCATCAACTATGATTAGCCTCAGCGCAGCTCCACTGCGTCTTCATCAACTATGATTAGCCTCAGCGCAGCACCACTGTCAGTCTTCATCAACTATGATTAGCCTCAGCACAGCTCCACTGCCAGTCTCCAACTATGATTAGCCTCAGCGCAGCACCACTGCCAGTCTTCATCAACTATGATTAGCCTCAGCGCAGCTCCACTGCCAGTCTTCATCAACTATGATTAGCCTCAGCGCAGCACCACTGCCAGTCTTCATCAACTATGATTAGCCTCAGCGCAGCTCCACTGCCAGTCTTCATCAACTATGATTAGCCTCAGCGCAGCTCCACTGCCAGTCTCCATCAACTATGATTAGCCTCAGCGCAGCTCCACTGCCAGTCTTCATCAACTATGATTAGCCTCAGCGCAGCTCCACTGCCAGTCTTCATCAACTATGATTAGCCTCAGCACAGCACCACTGCCAGTCTCCATCAACTATGATTAGCCTCAGCGCAGCTCCACTGCCAGTCTCCATCAACTATGACTAGCCTCAGCGCAGCACCACTGCCAGTCTTCATCAACTATGATTAGCCTCAGCGCAGCTCCACTGCCAGTCTTCATCAACTATGATTAGCCTCAGCGCAGCACCACTGCCAGTCTTCATCAACTATGATTAGCCTCAGCGCAGCTCCACTGCAAGTCTTCATCAACTATGATTAGCCTCAGCGCAGCTCCACTGCCAGTCTTCATCAACTATGATTAGCCTCAGCGCAGCTCCACTGCCAGTCTTCATCAACTATGATTAGCCTCAGCGCAGCTCCACTG
>QNTS01001368.1:166833-186626 GCA_003317085.1 Hucho hucho
CCACTGCCAGTCTTCATCAACTATGATTAGCCTCAGCGCAGCTCCACTGCCAGTCTTCATCAACTATGATTAGCCTCAGCGCAGCTCCACTGTTGGATCTGGCTCTGGTTCCACTACAATCTCTGTCACCTCTGACTTCTGTTGTCCATGATCCCCTGCAGCACACTCCAGCACCATCCAGCACCCTGCAGTATCCTGCATTACCCTCCAGCACCCTGCAGAACCCTCCAACACCCTCCAACACCGTACAGATCCCTCCAGCATCCTACAGCACCCTGCAGCACCGTCCAGCAACCAGCAGCACCATTCAGCACCATTCTGCACCTTTCAGCACCCAGCAGCACCATTCAGCACCATTCTGCACCTTTCAGCACCCTGCAGCACCTTTCAGCACCTTCTGGCTGCCTGTAGCACCCTGCAGCATCCCCCACCCCCTTCCAGCACCCTACAGAACCCTGCAACACCCTGAAGCACCCCTCCAGTACCCTGGTTCACCCTCCAGCACTCTACAGTACCCTCCAGCACCCTGCAGCCAGCTCCATATTTTCTACAGATTCCAGTGTCGGAGATGGTTTTGTGTGTCTAGACTGAGACCGCACAGTGTAGGAAATTCCAAGTAGTTATAAACCATACGTTTTATGTTATATAGAGTTGCTTCCATGGTGTTCTCTATGGCTTTTCCTGAAATGTCTTTGTGAAAACATCAGGAACCACAAAAGAGAGGAATCACACAAATGTACACATGATAAAAGGTCTTACACTACACCCTTCAGGAGAGGAGTGATAGTTATGGTGAGATCGGAGAACTGTTTAGCAATAGGGTTGTAGCCTACGTTCCATACTGAATTCTTCATCCCTTATTCATCCCTTATTCCCCTTTTGTAGTGTCAGCACACATTGCCTTCAAGTTGAAACAAAATCTCCACTCTGTCTATATATTGTTTGGAAACAGCTGGGTTTAATATCTCCCCTCACACACGTGGCATATTATGCCTTAAACCCCAAACAGCCGACTCAGAGTTAACATGGTATGTTGTGAGGAGTGTGAAGAGTGTGGTTAGCGTGACGGTGCTGATGGTCGAAGCAGCAGGGGGGGATTGTTGTGAGGAAATGGTGTGTGTAAACACTGTGTCAGGGATGATGATGCACAGACCTCCCTGGTTCACTATACCACCAGGCAAGCCCACGCCACATTGGTATAATTAAACAATAAGGCCCGAGGGTGTGTGGTATATGGCCAATATAGCACGGCTAAGGGCTGTTCTTATGCACAATGCAACGCCAGTGCCTGGTTACAGCCCTTAGCCGTTGTATATTGGTAATATACCACAAACCCCCGAGGTGCCTTATTGCTATTATAAACTGGTTACCAACGTAATTAAGGCAGTAAAAATTATTGTTTTGTCATACCCGTGGTATACGGTCTGAAATATACCACGGCTGTCAGCCAATCAGCATTCAGGGCTCGAACCACCCAGTTTATAATTCAGAATAAACCCAGTGCTTCATCAGCTCAAGTGGTAATGAAAGAACTGACATCATGAACTCAAACACTTCTACTGAGAGAGTTGGATTTTCACATTTAGTCTGCTCTTCAACAGTAATGATGGCACATAGCTGTGGCATATGTAATGAAGAGAGCAAGTCAACAGACATTTTAAAGTAGTCAAACTAAAGTTAAAATGTACATGGTCAAAGTCACAACTCATATTCCTAAGACATCATTGATGTCAATTGGTTGCAATAAGCTGGTAATGATAAGGGTATTGGTATAGCCTAGTCAGTCAGAATGTTCATCAATGTCACAGCTAGAGTCTTTCAGCAGTGTGACTCTTGCCCTTATGCCCCATCCAGCCAGCCTCTGATAATTATTTCAGGACTGTTCCTCTGCAGGATAGCCAACTGTCATCTCCAATAAGTCAAATGAGAGGGAGTGTTAGTCATTACCGTATCATTATCACCCTATTTAAGCCCTTTTTAGCAGTCTCATCTGTCAATTATAAGGGAAACCACTCTGGCTCATTCCTTATTCACTCACACAAAATATTTCCCTCTCAAATTCTATTTTGGTCACTACATTTGACAGCAGTCAGAAAGACAAAAGTATCCCTGGTCTACACCAGGATCTGCGGTAAGAGCACCACTGCCCCTAGTGTTAGAGACTGAGAAATGCAAGAGGACAAGCACAGAGAATTTTATAGGTCACGGTAAACGTGCAATGTTTCAAACCAGATGTGGAAACCAGAATGTTTATGTGTGCAAATGTTTGCTAGTCTGAGTGTTTGAGTTAAAATGATGTCGCCAAAGCAAACAAGGAGCATGAAAATAAGGGGCATAAACTTCAAGGGGCGGTCTCTGATTTTTAACCTCTTAAGACCTGCCATTGTATTGAATGACCCATGACCTCTACAATTCCTGAGAATCCCAGAAACCCCTGCTTCAGCTCTGCCCCGAACCTTTCAGAGCCTAGTATTTATTGGCTGTGTCCGATCCGCACTGTCCACCTGCTTTTTCACCCCCCCCCACAGATTCAATTCCTATCACAGATTCAATTCCTATCACAGATTCAATTCCTATCACAGATTCAATTCCTATCATAGATTAAATTCCTATCATAATCCACAACCACTTTCCACCCAATAGAACCCTGATGATCAAAGAGCCTTTCTCAGAACAACATTAAAACGGCTTGCATAATTAGATAAAAGTTAAGTTTTTTTGCACATGAGAGATAAAGTCTCTCAGATCTTCATTTGGATGTACAGAGAGAGAGAGAATGTCTCTCAGATCTTCATTTGGATGTACAGAGAGAGAGAGAAAGTCTCTCAGATCTTCATTTGGATGTACAGAGAGAGAGAGAGAGAGAGAGAGAGAGAGAGAGAGAGAGAGAGAGAGAGAGAGAGAGAGAGAGAGAGAGAGAGAGAGAGAATCAGGTGTCTAGAATTATGTACACTGCAGTGAATTACAGATGGCATCTAGCAGGATGGATGCCTGCGCTCCCTGTCCCCCCTCCTCCACCCCCTGGCCCATGATAGTCAACCCTGGCCCACCATTCAACCGCCCGCCCCTGTGACCTTGTGGGAGGTACAGAAAGTCAGATTTTGAAGCTCATTGTTACTTAATGAAAATGTGTCTAAACCTTCTGGAGCCTTGAGGGGAGATAAAAGAGTGAGAGAGANACAGAGGGAGAGAGAGAGAGAGAGAGAGAGAGAGAGAGTGTGTGTGTGTGTGTGTGTGTGTGTGTGTGAAATAGGAAATGGAGAAAAAGCAGTGGACTTGAAAAGTGACCTCTACACGGAAAATATAGAAAGCATCTGGATCCCAATTCTAATTACTAGCTGTAATTAGAGCCATGGCCTGAACAGAGCCGCCTCATTTCCAAATATAGAGGATCATCATTCTGATTTAACCAATGATAATTGCTAGGTACAACATTTGCATATACTTCGCATGCTCCTCTGCACAAGACTGGATATAATCATAAGAACACATGCACACAGAGAGGCCTTCAGCCTTTTCAAATGGCAGCCAGATTCAGTGCTTTGGGCTGGGCTGCGGGCAGCGCTAATGAGAAGCTCTGTGGTCCCAACGTCTCTGTGGTCCCAATGTCTGGGCCCCAGCTGGCCCCCTAACTCAACCACAACACTCGGACCATAGCTCATCAGCATCTCTCTCTCATTTAACCAGCCCCACTACAACATCTACAACTTCTCCATGCATAATGTACATCACTGTTGCCATCTATAGGATGACAGAGCTCATGGCCATTCTATAATGTTGTTATATAGCAGGGGAAGGCATCCCTTGTCCTGGAGTGTTGCAGGCACTTCATGTTATTGAAGACAAGGTGTTGAATTTAGGCAATCACTAAACTGATCAATTAGCTCAGTTGGTCAGGTGTGGTTCCTAGTTGGAACAAAATCCTGTGTGTGTGTGTGTGTGTGTGTGTGTGTGTGTGTGTGTGTGTGTGTGTGTGTGTGTGTGTGTGTGTCCTGCGACACTCCAGGAACAGGGTTGACTACCCCTGTTATATAGAGTGTATGTAAGGCATTGATGGACAAAATATTAATAATAATGTCAGATGTGGAGAATTTGGTATATTGTAAGGGGGTGAACCAGTGGTTCCTCAGTAGAGGAAGGGGAGGACCATCCTACTCAGTGAATTTCATAAAAATAAAATGTTAAAAACATTTAACAAGTTATCCTTTCTAGATTAAACTATACTACATATAATTGTTTCATCTGCCCCTGCCACGCCCTCTACTTCTCATCCTGTGTCTCCCTAACCTGCCGCCACTTCCCCAGTGCTCTCTCCCTCTCTCTCTCTGTGTGGGTGTTTCTGATTGTGTGAGTGGAGACAGGTATGCTGGAGTCAGAGCAGATCCCCACCAGCTGCAACCTGTTCCATAATCAAGACCTCTACAAATACTCAGCTGTCATGTCTTTGGCATCATTAAAAGTGAAGACTGTTATTTTATCAAATCAATTCTCTGTAACTATTATTACGTGATTAAACTAATCATGTAAATGTAATTAACTAGGAAGTCGGGGCACCACGGAAAATCTTCAGATTACAATGTTATAATTTTCCGAATATAACTCTTCAGATATTTTAATATCTGATCAATTAGTATTCTATTAATTAATTATTCTTTACCTAATTAACTAAATAGTCACAGAAATGCATAAACAAACAAACAGTAGATATTGTACTGACAAGGATAGGGAAGATTCCCTAGTGGGCTAAGCCGATATGACAGCTTGGTGGACAAAGGGAAGTAGTTGTGGAATGAGAAAGAGCGGGAAAGACAAAAGGGATAACTACACACAGTTGATAATTACATTAATTGAAAAGCGCATGAACACTCACTCATTCGGAATAATTGCAATCAATATATATTTACGCCCATGTGTCGTTGTGATTCCTATTGGAATCGTCAGTCCGTCTGCTGGAGAGTTCATCCGAGTCTCTTTCTCGCTCTTTCTGTTTCCCTGAAGATCAAAGTCTTTCGTGGTTAGAATGGCTACTTCAGAGTACCATTCAGAAATGTTCTCATAGAATAGATGTTTCGGCGGTTGTCGGTATTCGCATCCCATGTTTACATAATTTCTAGCTGCAGACTAGTAATTAGTATCTAAGATTTGCTCTTATTCTGTAGGGATCGATAATCTCAGAGTTTAACCATTTCCAGCTGTGTAGCCAATGCTCCACGTGGTGTGTGTGTGGGGTGGGGGGGTTTGGCAATGGCTTAGTTAAACTTTAAAGGGAATAAATTCTCTTACATTAAAGGTTTAACATCACATTACATCATTTCACAAATAGTTTAATCTTTACTCATTCATTTTATACAAGAATTACATGCAAACCTCATAACTGAGGCACCTGTATAAACAGAGTTAGGGTAATGAGGTTTCATGAGGTCACAAACATGAAACAAAACGGACCGGGTCGTAGCTGGCTTCTCCACCGACCGTTTACACATTCTCCAAAATATGGATATTGTTCAGTTCTCAAATTCTGTGATGTAGTAGAATTTGGCGGGAGTTCCTTTGTTCTACTGTGAAACTCTCTGCATGAAAAGGCAGAGAGAGTCTCCACCAATAATTTACGACCTGAGATAACAGAACCTGGGTGTAGGAGAGAGTGAAAGAGGGGGAAGTCACAATCTATACCCAGAAAGGGCCATGTCATAACACAGCCCTGCCACTTCCATGCTGCCAGATCGTAGCCTCTACTCAGTCAGTCTGCATTACAAGCCTTTTCTTCCAGCAAAGTTCTTGTTATCCTGTTGTGCCAGTTTTTCCCCAGCCTGACGCTGTTTTTATCTCTGATACCGTTCCGTCTGCTCTGACTCTGGTCCCTGTCTCCAGTCCCTCGTCTCGTCAGTTCTGCTTCCCTGCCCTGGACCCCCGCTCTACTGGTTCCTTGGATTATGCTCCGGACCTTCTTACCCTGCCCCTACTCCCCTTGCCCCAGCCGCAGCCTCAATTCCTGGTTCCCTGCTACCCGCCCGAGCTTCCCCTGGCCTGCACCCCATCCCCCCCCCCACACACTTTTCAATAAATACCTTAGTTAACGTATCCCTGTCTCCTTGTCTGAGTCTGCACTTGGGTTCACCTGCTCCGCCCCTCGTAACAATAATAACATGTCACCAAATAGCTGATTGAAACACAACAGCACTCTGTAGGGTAGCACCATGGTGTAGCCGGAGTACAGCTAGTTTCCGTCCTCCTCTGGGTACATTGAACTCCGGGTACAAAACCTAGGAGGCTCAACCCCTTCCATAGACTTACATAGTAATTATGACAACTTCCGGAGGACGTCCTCCAACCTATCAGAGTTCTTGCAGCATGAACTGACATGTTGTCCACCCAATCAAAGGATCAGAGAATTTATCTAGTACTGATAGCATAAACTACAGCTAGCTAGCAATGCCATGCATAACATGTTGTGAGTAGTTGACTCAAAGAGAGAGAAAGACAATCGTTGAACAGTTTTGAGCAAATTAATTTCTTCCAAAATGAAGGAGAAGCAAGAGAGAGAGAGAGAGAGAGAGAGAGAGAGAGAGAGAGAGAGAGAGAGAGAGAGAGAGAGAGAGAGAGATACTTTTTTTAAACTGTCAGTTTCACTTACTTAGCTAGCAAATACAGTTAGCTAGTTTAGCCTACTCAAACCCCTTGCCCAAACAGAGGGATGCTATGTTAGCTAGCTGGCTATGACTATACAACACTGGAACTCAAGGTAAGCTTTTGGTTTTATAAATGTATTGCCACCGGGGCTCGCCGGTGTAAGTGCTAAACTGCTTACTTACTGTACACTGTATCGTAACTGCATGATTGTAGCGGGTTTACTAAAACGTAACTAGTTGTTCTATTAGCTACAGTGGCTTGCGAAAGTATTTACCCCACTTGGCATTTTTGCAACCTGGAATTAAAATAGATTTTTGGGGGGGGTTGTATCATTTGATTTACACAACATGCCTACCACTTTGAAGATGCAAAATATATTTTTTTGTGAAACAAACAAAAAAACTGAAAACTTGAGCGTGCATATCCATTTACCCCCCCAAAGTCAATACTTTGTAGAACCACCTTTTGCAGAAATTACAGCTGCAAGTCTCTTGGGGTATGTCTCTATAAGCTTGGCACATCCAGCCACTGGGATTTCTGACGATTCTTGAAGGCAAAACTGCTCCAGCACCTTCAAGTTGGATGGGTTCCGCTGGTGTACTGCAATCTTTACGTTATACCACAGATTCTCAATTGGATTGAGGTCTGGGCTTTAACTAGGCCATTCCAAGACATTTAAATGTTTCCCCTTAAACCACTCGAGTGTTGCTTTAGCAGTATGCTTAGGGTCATTGTCCTGCTGGAAGGTGAACCTCCATCCCAGTCTCAAATCTCTGGAAGACTGAAACAGGTTTCCCTCAAGAATTTCCCTTTATTTAGCATTCCTTCAATTCGGACCAGTTTCCCAGTCCCTGCCGATGAAAAAGGATGGTGTTCTCGGGGTGATGAGAGGTGTTGTGTTTGCACCAGGCATAGGGTTTTCCTTGATGGCCAAAAAGCTAAATTTTAGTTTCATCTGACCAGAGTACCTTCTTCCATATGTTTGGGGAGTCTCCCACATGCCTTTTGGTGAACACCAAACGTGTTTGCTTATTTTTTGCTTTAAGCAATTGTTTTTTTCTGGCCACTCTCTTGTAAAGCCCAGTTCTGTGGAGTGTATGGCTTAAAGTGGTCCTATGGACAGATATTCTAATCTCCGTTGTGGAGCTTTGCAGCTCCTTCAGGGTTATCTTCGGTCTCTTTGTTGCCTCTCTGATTAATGCCCTCCTTGCCTGGTCCATGAGATTTGGTGGGCGGCTCTCTCTTGGCAGGTTTGCTGTGGTGCCATATTCTTTCCATTTCTTAATAATGAATTTAATGGTTCTCCGTGGGATGTTCAAAGTTTCTGATACTTTTGTATAACCCAAACCTGATCTGTACTTCTCCGCAACTTTGTCCCTGAACTGTTTGGAGAGCTCCTTGGTCTTCATGGTGCCACTTGCTTGGTGGTGCCCCTTGCATAGTGGTGTTACAGACTCTGGGGCCTTTCAGAACAGGTGTATATATACTGAGATCATGTGACAGATCATGTGACACTTAGATTGCACACAGGTGGACTTTATTTAACTAATTATGTGACTTCTGAAGGTAATTGGTTGCACCAGATCTTATTTAGGGGCTTCATAGCAAAGGGGGTGAATACATACGCACACACTAAGTTTTTTGAATGTATTTTTTCAATAAGTAATTTTTTTCATTTCACTTCACCAATTTAGACAATTTTTGTATGTCCATTACATGAAATAAAAATCAAGGGGGATGAATACTTTTGCAAGGCACTATATGTTGACTATGATGTTACTTTATCTGATATGGAGTGTGTAGCGGTTATGACATGGTTTGGCTTGGAAAGTTTTTTTTGCCTGGTCACATACAGCTGATGTGTTGTGCATTAAAGTCCACAACCGAAGGGAAAATGTGAGAGGAGGAGAGTGCGTAGATGCGAGAGAGAAGTAATACAATGTGGCTTCAATGAATGTGAACAGTGTTTACGTGTGATCAGAGGTGTATTCATTCCGCCGATTCTGTTGAAAAACGTTTCTTAAAAGGAAGCAAACAGAACAAAACTGAGATAAACATACCTGAATTTGTCCAATAGAAACTCTTGTTTGTAACTGTTGGACTAACGATTACACCCAATATAAGCTAGATGCAGGCAAGAGTGTGCAAGGCGGTATTGAATGTGTCACTGTCTGTGAATGTGTCACTGTCTGTCACCTCAAAATGTTATCTCAACCTGTGTGCACCTACGTTGTAAAATTTCATTCATAGGCTAGGTTGTAACAACCTCATGAAGGGTATAGAGAAAATGTGAGTATCATGTAGTAGCCTAAACCTGTCGATGTTTTATTGAACTGGGCGAATGGAATATGAATCACAGTCATCCAATATGCTGTAATAGAAATAAGGCCATGCTCATGAAAAAGAAATTGGCACTGACCACAACTGAACCGGATACATATCCAGCAAATTGAATAACAGAGGGTGTCTATTTAAAAGTCTATTCAAAGACCATCACTAACATCAAGCAATGCGACACGGACAAGTCTGATGGTGGACAAGTGTCAGAGTGTCATACTGACCTGGATAAATGTCACTGGAGATGCATTTCACTACCTGCTGAGCCAGGCTGTCAAGGCTCAATTTGTCACTCACACGCACGCACACATGCACACGGAAAGATGGTAAACTGCCTCTTCAGCAGCAACACAAAGCACAGTCCAGCCCAGCTATCACCAGTGAAGAGGCCAGTCTGGAGGACTCAACATCCTTCACACCAGGTGTCATAAACCAAGAGAAGTCCACTCCAGCTAACAGCAATTATCTCTCAGTCCTATAGCAGCATGTTAACCCTCCCTGTAGGAAAAGAGAGGAGAGAGGAGAGACATCTGCTTGTAAAAGCCACACAGGCTCCATTCCTCAACTCTACTTCCCTTCCTTGTAAAAGAGCTATTTCCATCCGCAGTAAATCAACTGGCTCTCTCTCTGCAGCTTTGGGGAGACCGAACCCCCCCCCCCCCAGATAGCATATGAACACGTTATAAACCATTATAAAAACAAAAATATTACAGGAAATTAGCTTTAAAATGGCAAAAATTTCTCTCAGCCTCGTGGCAAAATGTGTAAAATAGCATGAGATTAGCTATAAAACGACACATTTTTCTCTCTGCCCCATTTTGCCACGAGGGGTAGAACAGTCTACTGCGGTACAGAACTGGAAGAGACAACTCAGTCACGAGAAACAAAGCTGTGTTTTATTTACCACACACACTAACATCCTCTCTCTTCCTGGCCTCCAGTGGACTCTGGGTTCAGGCCTAGGCCTGCAGTGTGTGTATATGTGTGTGTGTGTGTGTGTGTGTGTGTGTGTGTGTGTGTGTGTGTGTGTGTGTGTGTGTGTGTGTGTGTGTGTGTGTGTGTGTGTGTGTGTGTGTGTGTGTGTGTGTGTGTGTGTGTGTGTGTGTGTGTGTGTGTGTGTGTGTGAGTTTGTGTGCATGTTTGTGTTTGTGGGTCTGTGTGTGTATCTGCCAGAGAAGATTTACTCCAAGGTAATAATGGCTGTGTTTCTCTGATGACATTATCACATTTATGGGCAAGCTGTGCTCATGCATATCATTACCGCCGTCTTTCACCGGGTGCTGCCAAATGGAACGTTTATTCATGTACATCAGTGGTTCACAAACTTTTTATAGTCCCGTACCCCTTCAAACATTCAACCTCCAGCTGCGTACCCCCTCTAGCACCAGGGTCAGCGCACTCTCAAATGTTGTTTTTTGCCATCATTGTAAGCCTGACACACACACACTATACGATACATTTATTAAACATAAGAATGAGTGTGAGTTTTTGTCACAACCCGGCTTGTGGGAAGTGACAAAGAGCTCTTATAGGACCAGGGCACAAATAATAATATAATAATCAATCATTTTGGTCTTTATTTAACCATCTTACATATAAAACCTTATTTGTTCATCGAAAATTGTGAATAACTCAGGTTAATGAGAAGGGTGTGCTTGAAAGGATGCACATAACTGTTGCAATGTTGGGTTGTATTGGAGACAGTCTCAGTCTTAAATAATTTTCCACACACAGTCTGTGCCTGTATTTAGTTTTCATGCTAGTGAGGGCCGAGAATACACTCTCATATAGGTACGTGGTTGCAAAGGGCATCAGTGTCTTAACAGCGCAATTTACCAAAGCAAGAAACTCTGAACGCAGCCCTATCCAGAAATCTGGCAGTGGCTTCTGATTAAATTACATTTTCACAGAACCGCTTGTTGCAATTTTGATGAGTCTCTCTTGTTCAGATATCGGTAAGTGGACTGGAAAGGGATAACGAATCCAGTTGTTTGTGTCGTCTGTTTCGGGAAAGTATCTGCGTAATTGCACACCCAGCTCACCCAGGTGCTTCGCTATATCACATTTGACATTGTCCGTAAGCTTGAGTTCATTTTCACACAAAAAAATATACAATGATGGAAATACCTGTGTGTTGTCCTTGTTAATGCAGACAGAAAAGAGCTCCAACTTCTTAATCATAGCCTAAATTTTGTCCCCCACATTGAATATAGTTGAGGAGAGTCCCTGTAATCCTAGATTTAGGCGATCATTCAGGCGAGAAAAAACATCACCCAGATAGGCCAGTCGTGTGAGAAACTCATCATCATGCAAGCAGTCATACAAGTGAAAATGATGGTTAGTAAAGAAAACGTTAAGCTCGTCTCTCAATAAAAACAGTGTCAATACTTTGCCCCATGATAACCAGCGCACTTCTGTATGTTGTAAAAGCGTTACATGGTCGCTGCCCATATCATTGTATAATGCAGAAAATACACGAGAGTTCAGGGGCCTTGCTTTAACAAAGTGAACCATTTTCACTGTAGTGTCCAAAACATCTTTCACGCTTTCAGGCATTCCCTTGGCAGCAAGAGCCTCTCGCTGGATGCTGCAGTGTACCCAAGTGGTGTCGGGAGCAACTGCAGGGCACGTGCGTTACCACTCCACTATGTCTCCCTGTTATGGAGTTTGCACCATCAGTACAGATACCAACACATCTTGACCACCAAATCCATTTGATTTCACAAAGCTGTCCAGTACTTAAGAAATATCCTCTCATGTTGTCCTGGTTTCCAGTGGTTTGCAGAAGAGGATGTCTTCCTTAATTGACCCCCCATAAACGTAACGGACATATACCAGGAGCTGTGCCAGGCCCGCCACGTCTGTTGACTCACCCAGCTGTAACGCATAGAATTCACTTGTATGCAAAGCAGTAATTGTTTCAAAACATCTCCTGCCATGTCATTGATGCATCGTGAAACAGTGTTGTTTGATGAAGGCATTGTCGGTATAGTTTTTTTGGCCTTTTCCCCCAGCATTGTCCCGGCCATATCCACGGCAGCAGGAAGAATGAAGTCCTCCACAATAGTATGGGGCTTGCCTGTCCTAGCCACTCGGTAGCTCACCATATAAGACGCTTCTAGCCCCTTCTGATTAATGGTATCTGTTTCTTTTATACATGTCTTACTACTCGAAAGTTGTCTTTATTCTCGCTCAAAAAACTCCCGTGGCTTATTTTTCAAATTGTCATGTTTTATTTCTAAATGTCTGCGCAAGAATGAAGGTTTCCCGCGAGAGAGTAACGGTTAATGTGATTGGATGTTAATTATTTGACTAGGCTACCTGTATTTGACGTGTTGTTATTTCGCTAGATGGTTTAATTTTATTTTTGGCAGTGAAACGAGGCTACTCAGGCATGATAAAAACCTCACCCAAATGTACATGTCACGTCCAGGCCTGAGTTTACAGGCTGGCGTGTTTAGTTTCGTTTTTGGTGTAGGGTTTTTTGGTTCTAGGTGTGAATTTCTATGTTGGGTTAATGGTTCCCAATTAGAGGCAGCTGAGTGTCGTTACCTCTAATTGGGAACCATATATATGTTTGTGGTTTTGCACTAGGGTTTTGTGGGTTATTGTTTGATGTTTGGTTCATGGCTTAAGTGTTTAGTCCATGTTATGTTCCGTAGTTTCGATCTTCGTTTGTTTTGTTTATTATTTTCCCAGTTGCGTTCATAAATAAAGTATGTATACTGGATACCTCGCTGCGCCTTGGTCCGTCCATAAAGAAGATCGTGACAGAATAACCCACCAGAAAAGGACCAAGCAGCGACGGAACCGAGAGTTCTGGACCTGGGAGGAGGAACTGTATGGAGAGGGACCCTGGAACCAGCCTGGGGAGTATCGCCGTCCCAAAGAGGAGCTGGAAGCAGCGGCGGCGGAGCGGCGCTATTATGAGGCTAAATATGGAGCATGGAACCCAGAGAAGGAGAGATATGCTGGGACACGCCTGGCGAGGAAGCCCGAGAGGCAGCCCCCCAAAATTTTTGGGGGGCACACGGGGAGGTTGGCCGTTTCAGGGTGGACTCCTGAGCTAACTCCTCTTGCTCTTTGGAGGGAGCGTCGCACTGGTAAGACGCCATGCTATGGTGTGATGCGCACGGTGTCTCCAGTGCGCGTTCATAGGCCGGTGCGCGAAATTCCAGCTCCCCTCATCTGTCGGGCTAGGTTGAGTGTGCAGCCTGGAAGAGTGGTGCCGGCTCAGCGCTCCTGGTCTCCGGTGCGCCTCTTCGGACCAGGATATCCTGCACCGTTTCTGCGTGCAGTGTCTCCGGTGCGTGTCCACAGCCCGGTGCGCGACATTCCAGCTCCACTCATCTGTCAGGCTAGGGTGAGTGTGCTGCCTGGAGGAGTGGTGCCGGCTCTGCGAGCTAAGTCTCCAGTGCACCTTCTTGGACCGAGATATCCTGCGCCGGCTCTGCGTACGGTGTCTCCGGTTCGCGCCCACAGCCCGGTGCGCGACATTCCAGCTCCCATCATCTGTGAGGCGAGGGTGAGTGAACAGCCGGGTAGAAGGGTGCCGGCTCCGCGCACCAGGCCCCCTGTACGCTTAGAGAGCCCAGTATGTCCAGTCCCTGCTCTGCGCACCAGGCCCCCTGTGCGCATAGAGAGCCCAGCACGTCCTGTCCCTGCTCCGCGCACCAGGCCCCCTGTGCGCATAGAGAGCCCAGCACGTCCTGTCCCTGCTCCACGCACCAGGCCTCCTGTGCGCATAGAGAGCACAGCACGTCCTGTCCCTGCTCCACACTCCAGGATCCCTGTGCGCGTCGTGGGCCCAGCATGTACTGTTCCTGCTCCCCGCACCAGAGTTCCAGTGCGCATTGTGAGTCCAACACGGCCCGTTCCTGCTCCCCGCACCAGAGTCCCAGTGCGCATCGTGAATCCAACACGGCCCGTTCCTGCTCCCCGCAACCAGAGTTCCTGTGCGCATCGCGAGTCCAGCACAGCCTGCTCCTACTTCCCGCACCAGGTCCCCTGTGCGCTTCGTGAGTCCAGCACGAACTGTTCCGGCTTCTAGCCCAGGGCCTCCGGTGCGTGACCTCGGGCCAGCACGGCCGGCACCGGAGCCGCCACCTTGGACAAAGAGACCCACCCGAAGACCCCCCCCATGGACTTTTGGCACGGTCGGAGTCCGCGCCTTTGGGGGGGGTACTGTCACGTCCAGGCCTGAGTTTACAGGCTGGCGTGTTTAGTTTAGTTTTTGGTGTAGGGTTTTTTGGTTCTAGGTGTGAATTTCTATGTTGGGTTAATGGTTCCCAATTAGAGGCAGCTGAGTGTCGTTACCTCTAATTGGGAACCATATATATGTTTGTGGTTTTGCACTAGGGTTTTGTGGGTTATTGTTTGATGTTTGGTTCATGGCTTAAGTGTTTAGTCCATGTTATGTTCTGTAGTTTCGATCTTCATTTGTTTTGTTTATTATTTTCCCAGTTGCGTTCATAAATAAAGTATGTATACTGGATACCTCGCTGCGCCTTGGTCCGTCCATAAAGAAGATCGTGACAGTACAGCCCTGTTGGAAAATATTAAATGTCCTGTATATATATATATATATATATATATATATGTATGTGTGTGTGTGTGTGTATATTAAAAAAAAATATGTGAATCACATTTTTATTTGGCGTACCCCCAACGGTACCCCAGTTTGGGAATAGTGATCATTACACATCCAGCTACTCAATGACGAAGAGACACAAACCCATGGACACTTTGAAAGACATTCTGCAGGACCACGGTTATTGCAGTTACCTGTACAGATGAAGTCAATATTTAAGCATGTAGCGACAACATAACAGAGTGAAACTTTAAACCTTGGTATGAAACCTACGCCTGCCCTTCTCAGTACAGTGTCGTAATCCCCAGTTAAGCTGCAGCCACCTGTACATTTTACGATGGGAGTTGACAATAAATCTTGCACCTGTACATTAGTATTAATCTGTGTTTGATTGCCCTTCGGTCTCAGGTCAGTGAGAGGTGAGGGGTCAGGTGAGATACGGGACAGAGTGAGAAATCACACCAGACTAGACCAGGAGCCCTCATTTACTACTATAAAATCCACATGGTACCAATAGCTTTGACTGCCAGAGACAATGTACACCTACTTTTATGTGTCTGTAGTGTATGCATGTGTGTGTGTGTGTGTGTGTGTGTGTGTGTGTGTGTGTGTGTGTGTGTGTGTGTGTGTGTGTGTGTGTGTGTGTGTGTGTGTGTGTGTGTGAGAGAAAAAAACTGTGAGAATTAAATTTTGAACTCATGCAGTCACAGGAGAGGTGTTTAGAACTTTGAGCCACTCAGACAGAGAGAACTCCTGCAGAGTGAAAGTGAAATCACCCAGCTAACAGCTAACACATCATCACCTCCGACCTGCAGACTGACATAAGCTGCAGACTGAAATAAGCTGCAGACTGACATAAGATGCAGACTGACATAAGATGCAGACTGAAATAAGCTGCAGACTGACATAAGCTGCAGACTGACATAAGATGCAGACTGACATAAGCGGCAGACTGACATAAAATCCAGACTGACATAAGATGCAGACTGACATAAGTGATCACTGTGCTATTGCCTGTGTGAGAGATGATAAAATTCCTAAGCAATCTCCACGTGTCCTTACAAAAAGAAACTGGAAGCAGTTTGATATTCAAGGGTTTTTACATGATGTAAGTGAACAAATATTTGGGATTGTGGGTGGATGACAAGTTGAGCTTCACTGTTCATGTACAGAACTCAAGCTGGAAATAGGTTTTTACTACCGGCAGGTAGCCTAGTGGTTAGCGCATTAGGCCAGGAACCAAAAAGTTGCTAGTTCGAATCCCTGAGCTGACAAGGTAAAAATCTGTTGTTCTGCCCCTGAGCAAGGCATTTAACCCACTGTTCCTAGGCCGTAATTGTAAATAATAATTTGTTCTTAATAACTGACTTGCCTAGTTAAAAAATAAGGCTTGCTTTTCTCTGGAGGCCAGGAAGGAGCTTTAGATTTTATTTATGTTATATATATACAGGCCTCAACCACTTCCCTGAGAGCACTTGATTCAGTATATCATGTGGCCCTCAGGTTCATTACCAATCAAAAATGTCTAACACATCATTGTGATCTCTTGTTGTGCTGCTACCATGTTGTTCTGCTGCCATATTGTGTTGATGCCATGTTGTGTTGCTGCCATGTTGTGCTGCTACCATGCTGTGCTGCCTCCATCTTGTGTTGCTGCCATGTTGTGCTGCTACCATTCTGTGCTGCCTCCATGTTGTGCTGCTACCATGCTGTGCTGCCTCCATGTTGTGTTGCTGCCATGTTGTTCTGCTAACATGCTCTGCTGCCTCCATGTTGTGTTGATGCCATGTTGTGTTGCTGCCATGTTGTGCTGCTACCATGCTGTGCTCCCTCCATGTTGTGTTGCTGCCATGTTGTGCTGCTACCATGCTGTGCTGCCTCCATGTTGTGTTGCTGCCATGTTGTGCTGCTACCATGCTGTGCTGCCTCCATGTTGTGTTGCTGCCATGTTGTGCTGCTACCATGCTGTGCTGCCTCCATGTTGTGTTGCTGCCATGTTAAATAAAAATAAATAAATCTCTACAACTCTGTTGGCTGGTCGTCATTGACCTTGCGTAGGCTTAAACACTGGTATACACTCATTTAAAAGGCCATATTGGGTCACATGCCACTTTATCTGTTTTTTTTATCAGATGAGTAAATAAATATCAATTACGGTCCCATTCTAATTTGCTTTTAACAGTACCAAGAATTAGAAAAGGTCATGGTAGAAATAGTTTTAGTTACTCAGCTCTGTGGTCCTGGAATTCTCTCCTGAACATTTAAAAAACGTGATGATCTAGTTTCGTTGGTGGAGTTTAAACACCTGGTTGATGTTAATATCATAGAAGAGTGTCTTTAGGACTGCTGTTTTTTAGTTATGACATTTGTGTTTCTTTACATAATATGTAATTGTTGTACTGTATGTGTGTTTATAGTTTTGTTCAATGTTGTGTTAATGTATGTAAGTTGTTTTGTCTTTAATCCCCCTGCTGCTGTTGGATGAGGTCTCTCTTGAAAAATGTATTTTATCTCAATGAGAAAAACTGTAAAAATAAGGTTAAATTATTTTTATTTTTTAAAAGACAGCAGGTCTGAGACGTATTCACTGGGCCATCAGACAGGGTGGACTGACTGCCACACAGGAAACACAACACACCACTGGAGCCATGCTAGGAAGTCATCAGTAAGGGACAGATGAGAAAGGAAGTGTTTCCTTAGTGAGAAACCAATGCCACAACTTTGGACGGAAAAACTCCCATTCATAAGCAGCCTACACTATAAAGTGTGCCTTGTCTAGTGATGCTAAAACACACTGACCTGGTCTCCTTGGAGACAGAAGACCTTCCATGACTTAGTACATTTCACAGTCAGTCATTTAATCTTGGAACAGTATCAAGTCTCCTCTATCTCCCTTCAAACATCGGTGGCACGCAATCACATTAGCCATGCAGTCTAAAAGCTGGGGGAAAGCAGCGCTGCTACCCACAGTGAACCACTGGGCTCTCTCTCTCTCTCTCTCTCTCTTGCTCGCTCTCTCTCCACACACACACACCACATCTCAGCATCTATAATGCACTCATGCCTGGAGAGAGACACTCAGCTTTTTACTAGGAAGGAAATTGCCAGTCGGCCGCTCTCACCAGCTTTTAACAACTCAACACTGATCAACTAATGACTGTCTGAAATGGAGTGGCTGAGAAAATGGAGAGTGAGAGAGAAGGAGATAGTGAGGGTAAAGTATGTCTATAAGTAGTCATAACAAAGCCAAATAATTGCAAACAAAGCTCAGTGTCACACACATTGCTATCCTAAGCCGGAAGGTAATGCCAGCTCTTTCATATTTTCATTGATAAATCATTTGCAGCTGTCTGTCAGCAGAGAACGGAGACGAGACATGTCTGAATAAACACGCCTGCCTCAGTAGCTTAGAGCTCAACTTCATCAAACTGATATCAGAGAGAAAAGAGGGAGAGAGATAGGTGTGTGACAAACAGAGAGAACGAGAGAAGGGAAATGGAGGAGGTAGGGTTACTCACGGATCCTGTCACCATTCCACCTCCAGCCACTCTTGTACCTCCCCTGTCCTTCCCCTGGCATACATGCTCCACTCAGCACCTCCAGCAGCAGCAGCAGCAGCAGCAGGGGCATCCGCCTGGCAGCCATGCCTGCATCCACAGCTCTCACTGGGGCTAGAGCAAAGAGGAGAGGGCAGCAGGGAGAGACGCGCCTGGTTCTCTCATATCACATACAGCTGTGAGGGGGGATCCACAGTAGAACAACAACAACGCCTTCCCTTCCTCTTCCTCCTTCACAGTTTCGGCCCAGGTCACACCACCCACAGCCAACTCTGACACCCCCCCACTTCCTGCAGGATTGGACCGATCCCTGTGAAGGCAGCAGCAACAGTGTTGGCGAGGTGGCTGAGGAGGATGACTATAATTCCAGCATAAGCAGACAGGCAGATTAAAGCCTGGCTTTCTGGAGCTATGCTCTGAAATATTGATCCCGCTTCTTTCTCTCCGTCTTCTCTCTTCCCTCTTCCCTTATTCTCTGCCTGTCAGAGTTGGTGGTGGAGTATTTATTGCAGTCCTGCTGAAATGCTTATGGGCTCAGCTTCACCGGAGACACTTCCCATGAAGTGAGACAGAGAGGAGTGCTGGAGGCAAGTGTTTTCCTCTTGCTATGAAGAAGTTGCTGAGAGCAGTAGCAGAGCAGAGACACTTCGGCGGCAGTGGGGTCCAGTGACAGCGCTAGTGACACATCATTGATCCGACAGCTCTTTCTCAGGCAGCGACTGGCCACAGCTAACAGTCTGTGTCCCTCTTCCCCCTCCATACACCACCCACCTCCTCTTACATCACATGATATGAACATAATAAATACATCAGAAAGAGAGAGCCTCCTCCTTGACACTGCCTACAGAGCCTCTGAGGAAGGTAGAACCACCACGAGTGACAGAGAGAGGAACAGAGGGAGAGAGAGAGAGAGAGAGAGAGAGAGAGAGAGAGAGAGAGAGAGAGAGAGAGAGAGAGAGAGAGAGAGAGAGAGAGAGAGAGAGGAGGGAGAGGAAGGAGAGGAGAGAGAGGAAGGAGAGGAAAGCGGGGGCTGTGAATGACTATTTCCCAAGTGCAGAGGCTCTTGTCCTGTCGTCCGTTTAGTGATGCTCTCTGTCAGGATTATGCAGCGTGCATAACCTCAATATCCTCCATTTATCTACAACTATGACCTGTGTGTGTGTGTGTGTTCTCAAGCAGATTAATCTGGTGCTTTCTGAGAGAGCAAACAGCTCCTGCAGCAGCTTGCCATTCTACCCGACACACGCCTGTACAGACAGGCAGGCAGACAGGCAGACAGGCAGAAAGGTAGCCATGTGTACCGCATAACTGGTTCCACTTCTCTCAGAGTCTGGCAGTGACTATGGAGAAGAGGTGACATGCACATGAACAGAAAGTGACTGAACAAACATATCACAACACGCATACACTGCAGGAGCGTTTCCTTGAATGTCTTCCTTGAATAGACACACAGTATATTTCATAACAAAGCGTGCTAAGTAATTGTGGGTTTTGAGTTACACAACTTGTTTCCTCCAGCGGCCTGGTCTGTCAGGTGACAGGTGAGAGCAGGGGAACGTGGGAAACGTGGGAAACTGGAGGTGTCTCTCTATCGCTCTCTCTCTCTCTCTCTCTCTATCCCTCTCTCTCTCTATCCCTCTCTCTCTCTATCCCTCTCTCTCTCTATCCCTCTCTCTCTC
>QNTS01001368.1:206334-243194 GCA_003317085.1 Hucho hucho
GTGTTCTGTTTCAGTGTGTGTTCTGTTGTAGTGTGTGTTCTGTTGCAGTGTGTGTTCTGTTCAGTCATATGTGTGATAGGAAAGTAACACATTAAAACAATAACTAGGCTATTTACAAGGAGTACCAGTACTGAGTCAATATGGTTCATTCCCCCACTGGAAGATAGATATTAGTTTATGGTTGAGGTGTTGACCTGACACCTGACTAACCTGGCTGCAGAATAGACTGGAGTCCCCAATGAGACTCCTTTATATGTGATCCATCAATCAGCTGTTTCCTACCTCCTGGATCAATTACACCACAGAGTAATCCTGATAAATCATTTACACACCATATAGAGCACAAAACTTCAAGAGCTCAAGGACAACGGCGTTCTATAGTTGATAACACACAGGAGGGTGTGTAAACACACACACACACAGAGAGAGACATAAATAAAGAGAGATAAGTTAAAGAGAGAGAGAGAGAGAGAGAGAGAGAGAGAGAGAGAGAGAAAGGGAAAACAGCACTCCATTACTGCCCTGATTCATAGTGTCATCAACACTGCCAAGTCAGTGCGTAAACTGCTTTAAAAGGTCTAAAAATCAAAAAATCAAGGACAGTTAGAAATAAATGAAGTGTACCAGTTTGTTTGCATGTACAGAAGAGGTGTAATGTTTCCTTCCTACTGTCAAACTTAAGGAGACAAATAGTTAATGTTCTATTGTTCCTGTTATCTGCCAGCTGTGTGTGAGTGATTCTGTGTGAGTGATTCTGCGTGAGTTATTCTGGCCTTTGAACGATTTGAGCTGCTTTTTAGAGACTGCCCTCCTCTTGAGAGGAGAAGAGAAGATAAAACGCTGAAATCTCTAAATATTCCATAGCCCTGCCTGCCCAGCATAACCGCTGGTCTGCAACTTTTACAGTTTTACTGAATTGGACTACTGACTACTGCATTGGGCCCCTTGTGTGTGTGTGTTTGTGTGCATTTGCGTGTGTGTGTTTGTGTGCGTGTGCTTTTGTGTGTGTTTGTATGCGTGTGCATTTGCGTGTGTGTGTTTGTGTGCGTGTGTGTTTGTGTTTGTGTATGTTTGCGTGTGTGTGTGTTTGTGTGCGTTTGCATGTTTGTGTGCGTTTGCGTGTGTGTGTTTGTGTGCGTGTGCTTTTGCGTGTGTGTGTGTTTGTGTGCGTATGCGTTTGCGTGTGTGCGAGAGAGAGAGAGATAGAAAGAGAGTCTGAAAGGCTAAGAGGAATACTTCAGCAGTAAACTATGGTGAAACCAGGACAATGTTTGACCAACTATTGCATTGGTACAGAGCACTCCCATTGAAATCTACCATTACTGGAAAAGTAGTGCTGGTGTAAATAAGCAGTGCTAAACTGAGCCAGGAGATGGCGCCCTCTAACAGGAATCTGATCTAAAGGAAATGCCTGGGCTTCAGACTAGGATGTGTAAATCTGAAGCATTCGGTTGGCATTTCCACCACCAAATATGGTGATGAGAGTAAGCCCAGTGGAGTGAGATTGATTTTGGCCGACATTCTGCACATTTTCTCATCATTGGGGGGGCAGGGTAGCCTAGTGGTTAGAGCATTGGACTAGTAACCGAAAGGTTGCAAGTTAAATATCCCTGAGCTGACAAAGTACAAATCTGTCATTCTGCCCCTGAACAGGCAGTTAACCCACTGTTCCTAGGCTGTCATTGAAAATAAGAATTTGTTCTTAACTGACTTGCCTAGTAAAATGGAACATTTGATCTCAATAGTTTTCTGTTTGCAAAACTAACATCTGTTACGAGCAGAGTGGACTACGTTTTGTAGACTTTACCCATTGCCAATGTTTCTCAAAATTGCTGTGTTTAGGAGTGCAATGGCAAATTGAGTTATTGCACACGTGCACTTCACAGAGTAGACGTTCCCAAACAGAAATATGCAAATACATGCTAGAGCACGCCAATAGGATCTCACTAGCTAGTGCATGGCTCTGCCCACCTCCTGCTTGTTCTGCCCACTATGCTTCATTTGCTCCAATTTGAAATGACAGGTTGTGGTATATCTTGGGTTCGTTATAAATCTTTGCTACTATGGTTACTACAGTGCGAGCAGGTGATGTATCCTCATGTACCAAGAGATGGCAGTAGAGTCTCACATTCCCAGAAAGCTGAGGGCTACAGGTAACTGCCAAAATAAAGGAAACACTTGAGTAAATGAGGGATGCAAAGTATATTGAAAGCAGGTGCTCAAACACAGGTGCAGTTCGTGAGCAATTAATATCCCATCATGCTTAGGGTCATGTATAAAAATGTGCAGTTGCCCATTATTTTGTCTACCATGGCTAGAAGAAGAGATCTCAGTGACTTTGAAAGAGGAGTCTCAAAGGAGCATAGAGGGTTTAAAGGGTGTGTGTCTGTGTGTGTGTACGTACATGCGTGCGTGTTTGTGTGCATGTGTGTGCGTGTGTTTGCGTGCATGCGTGTGTGCGTGTGTGCATACGTGTGCGTGTGTGTGTGTGTGTCTCAGTCACCAGATCTCAACCCTATTGAACACTTATGGGAGATTCTGGAGCGATGAATGAGACAGAGTTTTCCACCACCATCCACAAAACACCAAATGATGGAATGTTTCATGGAAGAACGGTGTCACATCCCTCCAATAGAGTTCCAAACACTTGTAGAATCTATACCAAGGCACAATGAAGCTGTTCTGACGGATTTTGCGGCTCGTGGCTCAACGCCCTATTAAGACACTTTATGTTGGTGTTTCCTTTATTTTGGAAGTTATCTGTGTAGATGTAGGCTACTACACATCAGACTGGCCATGCAGTAGACTGCTTGAAAACCCTGTCTTGCAGTTCCATAGGGATTAATTACTGCCGACTTTCATCAGAAACAAAATGTTAATGATCGATGCAGTTTTGTTCCCAAATTGATAGCAAAACGTCTGCTTTGTGGAAGCGCCAGCTAATTGGTCAGACTAAATACACTTGAATACATAATAAATAGGCACCAGAATGCATCATGTTAATACCTCCTAGTCTCCCACTCTATCTCTCTATACCTGTGTATTAATACGGCTTTAAGCCCTCTGATGCACACAAAGTGTCAGTAGAATCACTTTTAATAAACAATCCAATAGAGAACAAGACCTTCTATCAGGAAAGACTAAGTTCATCTTCAGTAGACCAACAGATTAAGTTGAAAAGAAAACTGGCTGCAAGTTATTTTTAACGGAAGAAGAAAAAAGAAGAATGGGAATGATGTCATAATTCATCCGCAGCAGTCAGGAGTTGGCCAGCTACATGAGGAGAATAATCCTATACTGATGATGATAGCTCTGTGATTAATGAACCCATTGTCCTCCACAGCCTGGATACAGGCAGCTTGGGTAGTGGGCTTCCTTGGCCCCATTAGACATCAGCCTGGAGCATCCTATCCCCTCTCCTTCTGCAGGCTATTCATCTGACACCATACAGGGGCACCATGAGGTGAGGCTGCTGAGGGACAGGAGACAGGGAAAGATGATGGGGACCACAGAGAGTCAAATGGGTCAAGCGTCCAACAAGAAATATGCACTGTGGATACAACTACTTTAATGCCCACACAAACACTCACAATTACTCTATACCAGGGGTGTCATTATGCTCCGGGGGCCGCATTCGGTCATCGATGCTCCCTGACTGTCTAGTGATTATTAGCGAGCTGGACAGTCTAGAAACTGTATGAATATAGTTCCGTTATCCTTTCTACACAGTTTAGATTTGGTTTTAGTCATTCTAAAGTATATAGCACACATTTTTTAAAATATTTTGTTTACAACCATATGTTTGACCCTCTGCTCTGTTAAATCAAGACCGGCTGTTTACATATCTGTTAAATAAAAACATTTGAATAGATCTGTCATAACACCAATCCAAGTCAGTATCTGTATCAGAAGCAACCACACCTAAACCCAGGAGATAAGGAACTAATTCTCCTCTCTCATAATTAGGCCAGCCTGCTGTGAGCGGAGAGCCCAGCAGCAGCATGCTCTTTCCCTGCCTTATTTGAAGGACTACAGCGAGAGAGATGGAAAAAGAGAGAGGGAGAGCGATGGAGAGAGAGATACGAGAGAGAGAGCGAGAGAGAGATACGAGAGAGAGAGAGAGAGAGAGAGAGAGAGAGAGGGTGAGGGAGAGGAAAGAGAGAGAGGGGGAAAGAGAGAGAGAGAGATGAGAGAGGGAGGGAGATGGAGAGGGAAAGAGAGAGAGAGAGAAAAAGAGATGAGAGGGGGAAAGAGAGAGAGACAGAGAGAGAGGGAAAGAGAGAGAGAGAGAGGGAAAGAGAGAGCACGAAAGAGAGAGAGAAAGGGAGCCAGACGAGGCACTGGCTGACCAGACAGGTACAGAAGACATGCCAGTCAGTCTCCTCTTATAGTCTTCTCATATAGCTGTATGTAAAATCCACTGTTCAATTTCATTTTTCTAATCCCTTTAATCAGAAGCAGGGGAATTAAGGCTGCTGGTAGAAACCCATGTTAAGATGTAATTAAGGATCTGATTGAATTTCAGTGCATACCAATGAGTGTGTGCCAGGGCGGTGGAGGATGAGGGGAAAGGTGGGATTGGGGAGGGTATTCGCAGACCAGACTGATGGTTTTGGTTGGTGGGTGTTTGGGTGGGGGATTCAACCAGCATGCTTTGCTGCATGACAGCACGCATCAGAGGCACATTTTATACATCATTTCTGAAAAACCTAATGAGTAAATCATCTCCAACGCTCTGTTTGGAATGTATCCTCCCACCACCACTAAAGGACGACTTCTCATCAGATTTCACCGTTGGCTCTGAACAAAGGCTGGGCTGAGGATAGGTATGAATAAAGGCTGAGGATAGGTATGAATAAAGGCTGAGGATAGGTATGAATAAAGGGAGGACGGAGGAGGGCACATGAATGCTAACAGGTCATCTGGTTTCTCTCTCATCTACATTCTACTCATGTTGTAGTTGTTCTGTTTGTAGAGGTCAATCTGTGTGTAGAGGTCAATCTGTGTGTAGAGGTCAATCTGTGTGTAGAGGTAACATATACAGACATCCTAAAGCAAGCCAAATATGTATTGTAAGCACTGTCTACTATACACACACAACACACACAGGCAGGCAGTCACACACACATGCACACACAAACACGCACACACGGCAACACACGGCATTGAAATTCTGTCACAGTAGTTTAGGTGTTGTGGGGTAAAGAGAGGATCTGTCACAGTAGTTTAGGTGTTGTGGGGTAAAGAGAGGATCTGTCACAGTAGTTTAGGTGTTGTGGGGTAAAGAGAGGATCTGTCACAGTAGTTTAGGTGTTGTGGGGTAAAGAGAGGATCTGTCACAGTAGTTTAGGTGTTGTGGGGTAAAGAGAGGATCTGTCACAGTAGTTTAGGTGTTGTGGGGTATAGAGAGGATCTGTCACAGTAGTTTAGGTATTGTGTGGTATAGAGTGGATCTGTTACCTACACTCTTAGAAGATGACAAAAGTACCCGTAGGGGAACCCTTTGAAGAACCCTTTTTGGTCCCAGGTAGAAACCTTTTGATTCAAGGCTGAACCTTTTTCAGTTCCATGTTTCCACAGAGGGTTCTACATGGAACCCAAAATAGTTCTACCTTGAACCAAAAATGGTTATCCTATGGGAACAGCCAAAGAACCCTTTTGGAACCCTTTATTCTATGAGTGTAGGCCTTTCATCAGAAGCCACAGCCGTCTGCTCCACCCCGTCTGACTGCAGTCGACTCCCACCTGCTGAGCAAGCTGCTTGGCTCTCCACTGGGTTATCAGAGGAGACCGCCACCCCCCCATCCCCGCCCCTGCCTTAACTCCCCCTGTGATGTCATTACCGCGAGACGCAGGGGCATAGAGATGACATTCATACACACGCTGAGACCACATCATCACCCGCACTGCACCATAACATCAGCTCTACCATATTTAATGTTGCTCTCTTCTCCTTCTCTTGTTATTGCTATTCACATCCATTGATTTAGTCTGTACAGTAACCTCACACAGCCACATTGTAAATGATAAGGACAGTTTTGTCCTCAAGTCATGAAGAAATCATTGTCGTCTATACCACTGTTTACAACACTGTAGGCTGTACTAGTCCCCTTCCAGAGAAACAGAGTACAGAGGAAGGCAGTAGTTTACAGAGAGGTGATATATGACCCGATGTGAAAGCCGTATTGATTTTCCTCAATAGTGTTTTCTCCGTTTGCCACTATTAAATATGGATCCTGTGCAACTGCCATCTTGACTTTGTCTTGAAATTGATACTCTTTCAATAAAGAGACCCCCCCCAGCTTTTTTCAATGATGACTTGTGTCAAGAGAGATGTCTTATTGCTTGACACAATAAGATGCTCCAAGTTTAATGTCACTGTGGGACACTGCATCGATGCTTTAGCGCCACTCTGGTTGAACAGTGTCAGAAAACACACAACAACCTCTGAGCATGCTCTGTTTGGGTCTGGGCACATGTACTGTCAGACGAGACGGTGTGTTGTTAAAGCACAGGCAATCTCACCGTTATTCCTTCCAGGAAGATAATTACATCCTAAAGTCATTGTGTTCAGGTTATGAACAAGGTAAAGAACATTTTATAGTCCTTCTTTCACGGATATGGTTTATTAATAAACGGGTTAGGTCCAGGAAGTGGTGGAGATTAATCTTAGTTCAGTTGTGCTGTGGTGCCGCCCCGCCCCATTCCCCTGGTGGTAGTGACATACTTCCTCTCACTCTTTCTCAGCCTCAGCCTCTCCACGGAGAGAGAGAGAGCCATTGGCCCTCATCTCAATGAGAAAGAATCTGTTTTAATGCTCAGGGAACACTGTGGACATGAAGGGTATGGTGGGAGATGGGACTGTGAGTGTGTGGGTATGTGTACATGTGTGTGTGTATGAGTTTGATGGATGTGTAGGTACACAAAACACATTTCTTTCAGCCTCTGCAAACACCCAGGTTGCACCCACAAGCAGAAGATACTGTACATTGACAGAGGTAATTTACATCCAAGAGAGCATTCTCATCCTGAACATTTATTTTTCTCCAGGTATGTCTTAAAAAGAGAATAAATCAAGCTGGACACTCACAAATAGCAAAAAGACATTGCATATCTAAACTACCTTTCATGGTGGTGCTTACACTTCATATTGAAGATGATATGTTAAGGTCAAAGCCTGTCAAACTATAATAGCCCACTAAGCTACTGACTGCAATGTGATAGTGACATAAAAAGTCACCACACACGAATAGGTCCTATAGCCATCTTCATAATCCCCTCCCCTGTTAAACGCTGTGCTGGCTCCTGTCTGGGGGAGAATACAGTGTACTTGAATGTATATCAAATGCTCTGTTTAAGGCCATTGCCAGTGATGTATGGTACATTACCCTGCATGCTACACACTTGCAGAAAAGCAATTCCACTGTTGCAGTATCTAAAATGTGCTGGTTTGATTTGTATGACTTTTATTTCTATTATCGCCCCATTCTGGTTGCTTTCCTGCATTGTTGAACAGAAAAGCAAATAGTTGGACGTTCAGCTGAATACTTAGGATGGTTGACCGCCAGGTTGTTAAGAGAAAAATAACAAAAAATGGTAACACTGACCAGCTAAGTGCTACTAGCTATAGAACACATGCAGTGATTTCCTAGACAGGCATAGATACCGCATACTGAGTGGACAAAACATTAAGAAAACCTGCTCTTTCCATGACATAGACTGACCAGGTGAATCCAGGTGAAAGTTATGATTCCTTCAATCAGTTGAGATCAGTGGTCAGCAACCTTTTCTGAGTCAAGATCACTTTCTCAGTCAAAAGCAACCCGAGATCTACCACTCAGAATTTGTTTTAAACATGACTTAAAAAATGTAACATGAACCTAATAAAAACTAGGTCTAATACATTATCACAGCATATTGTCTATACACATGGCCAGCCAATATTGTTCTTCTCAGACCCTATTATATTTCAAAACTCAAGCTTTGATAACAAAATAGATCAGTTGTTGTAACACTTGCGAGGCATAACTGAACATAAATATTTAGCGAATAATTAGCTTTTTTGTTTTACTTGACTGATCTGATGCCTGCATCTGATGAAGAAATAAAAACAAGTAATCTTCGGATCGGAATGTTGGAGCTCAAGAAAGATGCCTGAGTTTCTTACTTACAATTCCAAGTTGGATGACCGTTCAAAACTATTTTTCCCAGTCGGATCTAGTTTTTTTCAGTTCCCAGTTGTCTTGAATGCACTGAAGTCAGAGGTCGGAGATTTCCGAGTTCCAAGTTATTGTGAACACAGCATTAGACTCAGCGGAGGGAGAGAGCAGCAGAGGGTCCGCCTCTCACGGTCCTTGCTCTCTCCTTCCTTTCCTCCGGTGAGACTGACCAGAGTCTTCCACCTGATGGAGAAACTGAAGTCGCACCACAAATTCATGTAGTTCCTATGATCTGAGAAAGTTAAATATTCCTATACATTAAAATAGACATGCCGAGCTGATAAAAATAATAAAAATGCAGGGCTGTCGATACACTTGGCTACTCATTCATTGCAGCTGCAGTGCGAGTGGAAGTAGGTGGAGTTGGTATTTTCCAACAAATGAAATGGTTCAAAATGGTAACATTGCCTACCCGGTGCGCAGGGCTTCTGAATCAAGTGCATCTACCGCCAACAGCGCAACACAAACAAAAAATAAAAAGGAGTGCAAGCCTTTGACAAAGACAACTCTGTCCTTTATCGTTGGCTTTTCTACAGAAATGTTTAGCGATCAACTAGTAATGCCTTGAAGATCGACCAGTTGGTGACCACTGGTGTAGATGAAGGGGAGGAGACAGGTTAAAGAAGGATTTTTAAGACTTGAGACAATTGAGACAATTGTGGTGTGCCATTCAGAGGGTGAATGGGCAAGACAAAATATTTAAGTGACTTTGAACGAGGTATGGTAGTACAGTTGAAGTCGGAAGTTTACATACACATACAGTGAGGGAAAAAAGGATTTGATCCCCTGCTGATTTTGTACGTTTGCCCACTGACAAAGAAATGATCAGTCTATAATTTTAATGGTAGGTTTATTTGAACAGTGAGAGACAGAATAACAACAAAATAATCCAGAAAAACGCATGTGAAAAATGTTAGAAATTGATTTGCATTTTAATGAGGAAAATAAGTATTTGACCCCTCTGCAAAACATGACTTAGTACTTGGTGGAAAAACCCTTGATGGCAATCACAGAGGTCAGACATTTCTTGTAGTTGGCCACCAGGTTTGCACACATCTCAGGAGGGATTTTGTCCCACTCCTCTTTGCAGATCTTCTCCAAGTCATTAAGGTTTCAAGGCTGACGTTTGGCAACTCGAACCTTCAGCTCCCTCCACAGATTTTCTATGGGATTAATGTCTGGAGACTGGCTAGGCCACTCCAGGACCTTAATGTGCTTCTTCTTGAGCCACTCCTTTGTTGCCTTGGCTGTGTGTTTTGGGTCATTGTCATGCTGGAATACCCATCCACGACCCATTTTCAATGCCCTGGCTGAGGGAAGGAGGTTCTCACCCAAGATTTGACGGTACATGGTCCCGTCCATCGTCCCTTTGATGCGGTGAAGTTGTCCTGTCCCCTTAGCAGAAAAACACCCCCAAAGCATAATGTTTCCACCTCCATGTTTGACGGTGGGGATGGTGTTCTTGGGGTCATAGGCAGCATTCCTCCTCCTCCAAACACGGCGAGTTGAGTTGATGCCAAAGAGCTCCATTTTGGTCTCATCTGACCACAACACTTTCACCCAGTTGTCCTCTGAATCATTCAGATGTTCATTGGCAAACTTCAGACGGGCATGTATATGTGCTTTCTTGAGCAGGGGGACCTTGCGGGCGCTGCAGGATTTCAGTCCTTCACGGCGTAGTGTGTTACCAATTGTTTTCTTGGTGACTATGGTCCCAGCTGCCTTGAGATCATTGACAAGATCCTCCCGTGTAGTTCTGGGCTGATTCCTCACCGTTCTCATGATCATTGCAACTCCACGAGGTGAGATCTTGCATGGAGCCCCAGGCCGAGGGAGATTGACAGTTCTTTTGTGTTTCTTCCATTTGCGAATAATCGCACCAACTGTTGTCACCTTCTCACCAAGCTGCTTGGCGATGGTCTTGTAGCCCATTCCAGCCTTGTGTAGGTCTACAATCTTGTCCCTGACATCCTTGGAGAGCTCTTTGGTCTTGGCCATGGTGGAGAGTTTGGAATCTGATTGATTGATTGCTTCTGTGGACAGGTGTCTTTTATACAGGTAACAAACTGAGATTAGGAGCACTCCCTTTAAGAGTGTGCTCCTAATCTCAGCTCGTTACCTGTATAAAAGACACCTGGGAGCCAGAAATCTTTCTGATTGAGAGGGGGTCAAATACTTATTTCCCTCATTAAAATGCAAATCAATTTATAACATTTTTCACATGCGTTTTTCTGGATTTTTTTGTTGTTATNTGCCTCTTTGCTTGACATCATGGGAAAATCAAAATAAATCAGCCAAGACTTCAGAAAAAAGATTGTAGTCCTCCACAAGTCTGGTTCATCCTTGGGAGCAATTTCCAAATGCCTTATGAAAATGTCCATATAAGGGCATATGAATGCAGTACCTATCGCTTCCTCTGGATGTCAACAGTCTCGAGACAGTGTTCAGATTTTTTTTGGATGCCATTAGAGCAGAGAAGAAGAGAAATCAGGAAGTGCCCCCTTGGATGTCAATAGGAGAGGGCGCGCACTCCCGAGAAGGCACGCTCTGTGTTTTTTTCCGTTCTTATAGCCCAGTTTATATTCCGGTTGATTTATTATAGTAAATATACGTAAAAGTGTTCCTAAGGATACATTTAAAATGATTTTTGATGTTCTTGGACAAGTTTATAGGTTTAAGTTGAACGAGTTCTCTTCACGTTTCAATGGAGGAGTGGAGGCTGTAGTTTCTGATTATAACGCGCGAACCAAACTGAGATTTATGGATATAATACATTACTTTTTCTAACAAAAGAACCATGGATTGTCTTCGTTGGACACTGGAAGCCATCAACAGAAGTTCTTCAACAGGTAATTGATTTGTTTTCGCTGTGAAATGTGTTTTGTGTGAACCGTGAAGGCTAATGAATTCATGGTAATGAGAAAATATTGAAGGTGCTACCCTCAAACAATCAAATGTGGTGCTTTCGCCGTAAAGCCTTTTTGAAATCTGACAACGCTGTGATATTGCCAAGAAACAGAGCTTTTGATGAGTATGAAACACTTGTATATGGGTGCATGTTTAATAATTCAACTTTTGGATTTTGAATTTGGCGCCTTGCATTTCACCTGGTAGTGTCGGGATTGGGGCGCTAGCGCCCCACCACTCCCCAAGAAGTTAATAATTCTACTTTTGGATTTTGAATTTGGCGCCTTACATTTCACCGGGTAGTGTCTGGAGTGGGCGCCCCACCACTCCGTAAGTAGTTAAAGGCAATGCTACCAAATACTAATTGAGTGTATGTAAACTTCTGACCCACTGGGAATGTGATGAAAGAAATATCAGCTGAAATAAATAATTCTCTCTACTATTATTCTGACATTTCACATTCATAAAATGAAGTGGTGATCCTAACTGAGACAGGGAATTTTTACTCGAATTAAATGTCAGGAATTGTGAAAAACTGAGTTTAAAAGTATTTGGCTAAGGTGTATGTAAACTTCCGACTTCAACTGTATTCCAATCAGCACTAGCAAAGCAGTCCTGTAGCATATCCTCTGATTCTGGTGACCATTTCTCAATGGAGCATGTCAAAGGTACTTCCTCTTTGACCCTCTGCTTGTAAACAGAAAGAAGGAGTCATGATCTGATTTGCCTAATGGCGAACAAGGTAGGATCTTGTATGCTTACTTGTGGGTAGAGTAACTGTGGTCTAAGGACTTTTGCGCCCCTAGTGGCAAAGGAGACGTGTTGATGGACGCATCTTAATGACGCCAAATTAAAATCGCCAGCTTACAGGGTGTCACTGTAATGGTAGCCTTTAAGGTACGTCCTTTGTACCTTTAGCTATAGGTACATAATTGTACCCTTGCATTTGGTACCTTCAAATAGCCAATAGTGTACCTTAAGCACTAAGGCTTAGAGGACAAGATAGTACAGGTACAAACGGGTACCTTAAATTTGCATGCAAAAACACGCATATTAAAACAAACAATTCAAAAAAATCAACCTGCAATAGAGCATGCTGGGAAATATGATAATGAGGCTGGGGTTTTTGACTGTGTGTGATGATTGTACCTTCACATTCAAAATATTATAAAATATTATAAAAATCATTATACTAGATTATCCGCACTTGTAGCCTAAAAGGTACCAAACAGTACCATGTGATATTATATGTGTACCTCTGAAGGTACATTATGTGCATTTTGATATTTTTTTGTCCCAATAACAATACTGTACCCGAACCGTACCCTTTGAGAGTGTGCACATACACAGAAATCACGCACTCACACTCACACACACACACACCAGAAATTGCAAGGCCAAACAGGTAGGTTATCCACAACGAAGCTGCTCTCATTTTTTGGAGTCTCATGACATTTCAGTACTATGGAGAGCTCTGCTCCGTGTATTAATCTTCCACAGCTCCGTTCCCGTCCTCGACACATTCCTCGGTCTAATGACAGTTTTATCATAACTCTTTATTACTGTCCAAACCCCAAGTTGAAATTATGTAAATGATGTGTGTTTGGCGCGGTGAACATCTTTATATTTTGCTTCACACTCTCTCAAGCGAGAATATAATTCTGCTCGCAGACAGACTAAATGAATCGCCTTGTTACGGTTTGAATAATGGTTTAAGGAGTGAGAGACAGGGTCGGCTAGCGAGAGCGCCAGTTGGTTAGGCGCTGCCTTATCGGATTGCTTCCCTCGGTCACAGTAAGCCAATATCATTACTGGTTGATTTGACTCAAATGCCAGAATGAAACAACACCTCTGGACAGCAATCACTGCTCCTATTTTTTGTAATTTCGCTGCAATATAGAGCAATAAGTGACTCTCTCTTACACACGTCCAGGTATATGCACGCACACACACACACAAACACACACACACACACACACACACACATACACACACACACACACACACACACGCACACCAGCAGAGTTTGCTGAGGGGAAGACGGCTCATAATAATGGCCGGAATGGAATGAATGAACGGTATCAAACACATAATGTGTGTTTAGTCCATTCACTAGTTCTGAATGGCCATAAAAGCTGTTTGTGCCAGTGGCTGATAGGACAGTTTCAGAGGGGTTTAGCAGCAGTAGTTCTAACTGAACACTCACACTGGTCTTAATGGCCATTTCCAGTTCTACCCAGTTCTAAAGTTCCACCCAGTTCTACAGTTACAGCCAGTTCTACAGTTACATCCAGTTCTACAGTTACATCCAGTTCTACAGTTCTACCCAGTTCTACAGTTCCACCCAGTTCTCCAGTTACAGCCAGTTCTACAGTTCCACAAGGTTCTACAGTTATACCCAGTTCTGAAGTTCTACACAGTTCTACAGTTCCACCCAGATCTACAGTTACAGACAGTTTTACAGTTCCACCCAGTTCAACACTTATACCCAGTTCTACAGTTCCACCCAGTTCAACACTTATACCCAGTTCAACAGTTCTACCCAGTTCTACAGTTCCACCCAGTTCTACAGTTACAGTCAGTTCTACAGGTCCACCTAGTTCTACAATTACAGTCATTTCCACTGCTCCACCCAGTTCTACAGTTACAGCCAGTTCTACAGTTACACCCAGTTCCACAGTTCTACCCAGTTCTACAGTTCCACCCAGTTCAACAGTTCTACCCAGTTCTACAGTTACAGCCAGTTATACAGCTCCACCCAGTTCTACACTTCTACCCAGTTCTAGAGTTCTACCCAGTTCTAGAGTTCTACCCAGTTCTACAGTTACAGCCAGTTCTACAGTTACAGCCAGTTCTATAGTTACAGCCAGTTCTACAGTTACAGACACTTCTACAGTTACAGACACTTCTACAGTTACAGCCAGTTCTACAGTTACAGCCAGTTATACAGTTACAGACAGTTTTACAGTTACAGACAGTTGTATAGTTACAGTCAGTTCTACAGTTCGACCCAGTTCTACAGTTCCACCCAGTTTAACAGTTACAGTCAGTTCTACAGTTCCACCCAGTTTAACAGTTACAGTCAGTTCTACAGTTCCACCCAGTTCTACAGTTACAGTAAGTTCAACAGTTGCAGCCAGTTCTACAGTACCAGACAGTTCTACAGTTCCAGACAGTTCTACAGTTCCAGAAATGTCTACAGTTCCAGCCAGTTCTACAGTTCCAGCCAGTTCTGCAGTTCAAGCCAGTTCCAGACAGTTCTACAGTTCTACAGTTCTAGCCAGTTCTACAGTTACAGCCAGTTCTACGGTTCCAGACAGTTCTACAGTTCTACAGTTCTAGCCAGTTCTACAGTTACAGCCAGTTCTACAGTTACAGCCAGTTCTGCAGTTACAGCCAGTTCTACGGTTCCAGCCAGTTCTACAGTTCCAGACAGTTCTAGGGTTCCAGCCAGTTCTACAGTTCCATCCAGTTATATAGTCCCAGACAGTTCTACAGTTCTACAGTTCCAGCCAATTCCACGGTTCCAGCCAGTGACACCAGTCTTTGCAATACCTATTAATTTGTCTGGTTAACTGTGAATGGCCTCTACTGCATCAGGCCAAGCTACTATTACGCTCCTCTCTCTGTGGAGAGAGTTACTCAATCACAGACACTTGCATTAAGCATGGTTTGGAAATAGGTATTTTTGAATTTTGACTGATGCAATGACTACATATCCAACAAAGATCCATGAAAGACTATAGATCCAACATGACAAAGTGAAGGTGATTTTCATATGACTTCTCACACAGTCTACACTACTGTAAGAGGACTTCTCTGTTGCCTGTCATAATTATATCCATCACTGTAAAGCCAGGATTTTCTGCTGGGATCCATAAGACCCACCAATCTAAAACGCTTTACTCAGTGTTACCTTGAAGAATCAAACGTATGGATCAATCTACAATGCATGCATCATGGTATACATGTCTATTGTCAAGGATACTGTAAGTATTTATTATTTGACTGTCAGTGGATATATCCCATGTGATGGAATCCCACTCATCTGTAATTAGATAGATGTCTCCTAGCCACGACTACAGCCTATCGGAGATGGAGCCTGTAATTAGATAGATGTCTCCTAGCCACGACTACAGCCTATCGGAGATGGAGCCTGTAATTAGATAGATGTCTCCTAGCCACGACTACAGCCTATCGGAGATGGAGCCTGTGTGTGTGTGTCCCCAGAAATGACAGCTTGTCTTCAAATTAAAAGGATGAGTGTGGTGTGTTCGCTCTAAGCCCCCCTGAGCGTTCTTCACTTAGAGGGCCAGAATCAAGTTCACCCAGGAAGAAAAATTCATTGAGACAAGAATGCAACAAGGCATATTAAAATTCTGATACTCATCTCGACTTGACATTTAGCACCAGACTTCATTTCAGTCTGAAAATGTAACTGGATAGAATGAAACGTTTCTAATTCCTTGAAGGGGAATGAGCATGTGACATTTAGGACTTCAATACAAACACAGAAATCAGATACATCTCAGGGCAGTTTGGTGTCTTATAGTGATGCAGTGGATTAAGACTCAACTGGACAGAAGATTAAGCTGAATAAAAGGACTGTGTGTGTCTAATGACTGGTCTGGGGACTTCTGTTGGTGTGATGACCGCACTGTGATAAACACAAAGACAAACACACCTTGTGTGTGTGTGTGTGTGTGTGTGTGTGTGTGTGTGTGTGTGTGTGTGTGTGTGTGTGTGTGTGTGTGTGTGTGTGTGTGTGCGTGCGTGTGAGCTTAGTGTGCACACAGCAGCCAGCTGGACAGATGGGCTAGGGTAGCAGTAACACTGACTCTGTGTGCTTCCAGAACAGGGCCAGGCTATCCCAGATGGGTGGGAGGACTGGGGACAGTAACTTATGAATGATTCAGAATCACTGCTGCATAAGCATGAAGGAAACTACACTGTGGTATTTTTAATGATTTCATTTTTTTATGGCTGAGGATGGGTCGCTCAATGTTCAGGACTGTACTGATTCACTACTGCATGATTCAAGTTTCCTCAAATCTTCATGCAGCTATATGGATGACCAGAACAGGAAATAGCCTAATCGAAACTATTCTAAAATGGCAGCAATAGCTGGTGTTGAGTTGACTCCATCTTTTCTGTTTTACTTCTGATATCCTTCACCTTATTCTATTTTTCTGTTCCAAACGGGCGCCTAACCAATTGTGATATTCTGTGTTTTTTTCGCGTTATTTGTAACTTATTTTGTACATAATGTTTCTGCAACCGTATCTTACGGCAGAAAAGAGCTTCTGGATATCAGGACAGCGATCACTCACCTCGGATTAGACAAATATTTTTTCAACAACAAGCAAGACGCACATGATATTCTCAAAACACCCGGCAGGGCCAACATCCCAGTTATTCGCAAGAAGAAGCGACTCAGATACAGGGGCAAAAGAGCCGGATGCCTGGTCAGGACCCGGAGGAGGTGAATGGGAAAGCTGCCGTTACCGTCAATACTACTCGCCAACGTGCAATCATTGGACAATAAATTAGACGAGGTACGATTACAAATATCTTACCAACGGGACATTAAAAACTGCAACATCCTATGTTTCACGGAATCGTGGCTGAATGACGACATGGATATTCAGCTAGCGGGATACACACTGCACCGGCAAGATAGAACAGCACACTCCGGTAAAACGAGGGGGGGGGGGGGCGGTCTGTGCATATTTGTAAACAACAGCTGGTGCACGAAATCTAAGGAAGTCTCTAGATTTTGCTCGCCTGAAGTAGAGTATATTGTGATAAATTGCAGGCCACACTACTTGCTTAGAGAGTTTTCAGCAATACTTTTCGTGGCTGTTTATTTACCACCACAGACAGATGCTGGCACTAAGACCGCACTCAGTCAGCTGTATAAGGAAATAAGCAAACAGGAAACCACTCACCCAGAGGTGGCGCTCCTAGTGGCCGGAGACTTTAATGCAGGGAAACTTAAATCAGTTCTACCAAATCTCCATCAACATGTTAAATGTGCAACCAGAGGGAAAAAAATTCTAGATCACCTGTACTCTACACACAGAGACGCGTACAAAGCTCTCCCTCGCCCTCCATTTGGTAAATCCAACCATAATTCTATCCTCCTGATTCCTGCTTACAAGCAAAAATTAAAGCAGGAAGCACCAGTGACTCGGTCTATAAAAAAGTGGTCCGATGAAGCAGATGCTAAACTACAGGACTGTTTTGCTATCACAGACTGGAACATGTTCAGGGATTCCTCCGATGGCATTGAGGAGTACACCACATCAGTCACTGGCTTCATCAATAAGTGCATCGAGGACGTCGTCCCCACAGTGACTGTACGTACATACCCCAACCAGAAGCCATGGATTACAGGCAACATTCGCACTGAGCTAAAGGGTAGAGCTGCCGCTTTCAAGGTGCGGGACTCTAACCCGAAAGCTTACAAGAAATCCTGCTATGCCCTGCGGCGAACCATCAAACAGGCAAAGCGTCAATACAGGGCTAAGATTGAATCATACTACACCGGCTCTGACGCACGTCTTATGTGGCAGGGCTTGCAAACTATTACAGACTGCAAAGCGAAGCACAGCCGATTCCTGCCCAGTGACACGAGCCTACCAGACGAGCTAAATCACTTCTATGCTCGCTTCGAGGCAAGCAACACTGAGGCATGCATGAGAGCGTCAGCTGTTCCAGACGACTGTGTGATCACGCTCTCCGTAGCCGACGTGAGTAAACAAGTCAACATACACAAGGCTGCGGGGCCAGACGGATTACCAGGACGTGTGCTCCGGGCATGTGCTGACCAACTGGCAGGTGTCTTCACTGACATTTTCAACATGTCCCTGATTGAGTCTGTAATACCAACATGCTTCAAGCAGACCACCATAGTCCCTGTGCCCAAGAACACAAAGGCATCCTGCCTAAACGACTACAGACCCGTAGCACTCACGTCCGTAGCCATGAAGTGCTTTGAAAGGTTGGTAATGGCTCACATCAACAACATTATCCCAGAAACCCTAGAACCCCTCCAATTTGCATACCGCCCAAACAGATCAACAGACGATGCAATCTCTATTGCACTCCACGCTGCCCTTTCCCACCTGGACAAAAGGAACACTTATGTGAGAATGCTATTCATTGACTACAGCTCAGCGTTCAACACCATAGTACCCTCAAAGCTCATCACTAAGCTAAGGATCCTGGGAGTAAACACCTCCCTCTGCAACTGGATCCTGGACTTCCTGACGGGCCGCCCCCAGGTGGTGAGGGTAGGTAGCAACACATCTGCCACACTGATCCTCAACACTAGAGCTCCCCAGGGGTGCGTGCTCAGTCCCCTCTTGTACTCCCTGTTCACCCACGACTGCATGGCCAGGTACGACTCCAACACCATCATTAAGTTTGCAGACGACACAACAGTGGTAGGCCTGATCACCGACAATGACGAGACAGCCTACAGGGAGGAGGTCAGGGACCTGGCCTTGTGGTGCCAGGACAACAAACTCTCCCTCAACGTAACCAAGACTAAGGAGATGATTGTGGACTACAGGAAAAGGAGGACCGAGCACGCCCCCATTCTCATCGACAGGGCTGTAGTGGAGCAGGTTGTTAGCTTCAAGTTCCTTGGTGTCCACATCAACAACAAGCTAGAATGGTCCAAACACACCAAGACAGTCGTGAAGAGGGCACGACAAAGCCTATTCCACCTCAGGAGACTAAAAAGATTTGGCATGGGTCCTGAGATCCTCAAAAGGTTCTACAGCTGCAAAATCGAGAGCATCCTGACTGGTTGCATCACTGCCTGGTACGGCAATTGCTCCGCCTCTGATCGCAAGGCACTACAGAGGGTAGTGCGTACGGCCCAGTACATCACTGGGGCTAAGCTGCCTGCCATCCTGGACCTCTACACCAGGCGGTGTCAGAGGAAGGCCCTAAAAATTGTCAAAGACCCCAGCCACCCCAGTCATAGACTGTTCTCTCTATTACTGCATGGCAAGCGGTGCCGAAGTGCCAAGTCTAGGACAAAAAGGCTTCTCAACAGTTTTTACCCCCAAGCCATAAGACTCCTGAACCCCCAAGCCATAAGACTCCCCAAGCCATAACCCCCCGCTGCTGCTACTTTCTGTTTAACATATATGCATAGTCACTTTAACTATACTTTCATGTACATACTACCTCAATTGGACCGACCAACCAGTGCTCCCGCACTTTGGCTAACTGGGCTATCTATCTGCATTGTGTCCCACCACCCGCCAACCCCTTTTTTACGCTACTGCTACTCCCTGTTCATCATATATGCATAGTCACTTTAACCATAACTACATGTACATATACTACCTCAATCAGCCTGACTAACCGGTATCTGTATGTAGCCTCGCTACTTTTATAGCCTCGCTACTTTTACAGCCTCGCTACTGTATATAGCCTCGCTACTGTATATACTGTTGTTTTTATTTCTTTACTTACCTATTGTTCACCTAATATATTTTTTGCACTATTGGTTAGAGCCTGTAAGTAAGCATTTCACTGTAAGGTCTACACCTGTTGTATTCAGCGCACGTGACAAATAAACTTTGATTTGATTTGATTTGAACATTGTCTCCCTCGGCCAAAATAAACAAAACACGCCGTCTTAACTCTCTATCTCTCTCTCCTTCTCTTGCTCTATCTCTCCTTCTCTTGCTCTCTCTATCCGCTGTGTATTTAGGTGTGGAGAGACAGAGTGCTTCTCCCTCTCTCGGGGTCAGGATGCCTGCTTCCAAAGCCGTACTCTAATGGGGCACCAGAATAACAACACATTTCACCAGAATGAGAACACGTTTCACCAGGGGAGAAGACGTTTCACCAGAATGAGAACACGTTTCACCAGTGGAGAACACATTTCAACAGGGAGCACTAGGGGAGAACATGTTTCGACAGGGAGCACCAGGGGAGAACACGTTTCGACAGGGAGCACCAGGGGAGAACACGTTTCAACAGAGGGCACCCGGGGAGAACATGTTTCAACAGGGGCACCAGGGGAGAACACGTTTCAACAGGGAGCACCAGGGGAGAACACGTTTCAACAGGGGGCACCAGGGGAGAACATGTTTCAACAGGGGCACCAGGGGAGAACACGTTTCAACAGGGAGCACCAGGGGAGAACAAATTTCAACAGGGAGCACCAGGGGAGAACACGTTTCAACAGGGGGCACCAGGGGAGAACACATTTCAACAGGGGGCAACGGGGACCACATACCGCTTGTGGCAAGCTTAATTTGGTATGAAAAAATATCCTCCTCTTTGCCCTCTACCATTGGGCTAAACCTATACAGAATGTACGTGGAGTGCAGGTTAGAAGGAAAGCAATTGACTTCACTTGTCTAGAAGGAAAGCAGATAGTCACACGCCTCAGTGTTTTAGATAGAATATATATAGCTCTCAAGTGAACATCTTTTACCGTAGTTAGGAGCTATTTAGCATTTTAGGTGCTGATTGAGTTATGTCTCTTTCATTGGGAAAACGCTCTTTACATTGATCAATGAACAAATATATGACCTCTCTCTTCCAACCATAAACTCCTCCTTTAACTTCTTAGGGCTAGGGTCCCATTTTCCAAATTTTCGCCTGTCTGACGTGCCCAAAGTTAAATGCCTGCCACTCAGGGCCAGAAACTAGGATAGGCACATACTTGGTACTATTGGATAGGAAACACTCTGACGTTTCTAAAACCGTTAAGATATAGTCTGTGGGTATAACAGAACAGATATAGCAGGCAAAAACCCGAGAAATTTCTGTCCGGAAATCATTTTTCTTTTGCCTGGTTAAATAACTCAATGGGAGATAGGACACAGGTTGCAGTACCTATGGCTTCCACTGGATGTCAACAGTCTCTGGACAGTGTCTAGAGGAAAATGCCCTGAGGAGATCCATATAGAAGAAGGGAAAAAGGTAAACAACAGTGCCCGGTCACGAGAACGTGAACGCGCCCAGCTTTCTTTTCCTCTTATAACGTTTCAGTTACCATCCGTGTAAAATATGATCGCTATTATTCATAAAAGGATACCTAAGGATGCATTATTAATGATATTTGATTTGTTTGTGAAAAGTTGAGAGGTATAACTTGAACGCGTTCTCATCACTGTACAACGGGCGAGTAGACTGACAATGCTTGGTGGAGTAGCTGAACATAATGTGCCAACCAAACGGAGATTTATGGATATAATAAATGACTTTTTCTAACAAAAGAACCATGGATTCTCTTGTTTGGACACTTGGGAAGCCCTCAGCAGAAGTTCTTTGAAAGGTAAGCGATTTAAATTAGCTGTGATATGGACATTGTGAGAACCGCGGTGGAAATGAATTTATGCTAATGTTGAAAATATGTGAGGTGCTAGCCTCAAACAATCAAATGTAGTGCTTTCGCCGTAAAGCCTTTTTGAAATCTGCGCAGTGATATTGCCAAGAAGCAGAGCTTTTGATGGCTATGCAACACTTGTATATTGAAGAATGTTAAATATTACGGATCTTTATTTTGAATTTGCCGCGTTATGTTTGCTCCAAAAACGGTCCCGTTAGCGGGATCCGATCCCTAAGAGGTTTTAACAGATAAATCAAGTTAAAAGCCATAGAATACAATGCAGTATAAGACAGCATTTCATGGAGTACATACCCCCCCCAGCAAAAACACATCTCAATAAAAAATATCAATAAATCACTTGGAATGTGCGGATCAATAGCTTTGACCAATAAACTGTTTTTTCTCGGTTCTTCCATCAGTGTTCTGAGGACTGCTGTGACGTCGGGGGATTGGCTAGCCTCAGTGTGGTAGGAAGTGTTTAAAAAAATATGTATTTAACCTTTATTTAACTAGACAAGTCAGTTAAAAACAAATTCTTATTAACAATGACGGTCTACCCCGGCCAAACCCTAACCCGGACAACGCTGGGACAATTGTGCACCGCCCTATGGGACTTAATGTGTGTTAATACACTAAAAGGGGCCTGTTCTAGGGAATGGACTGTCACCAGTAAATTACTGTGTGTGACAGCTCCTCTAGTGTGCTATAGGCCCGGGGAGAGGAGCTGTCAGGAAGGCCAGAGTTGGAGCAGATTATTTGTTGGGTTAGAGTGTGTGTGAAGACGTGTGGGTCTGAGACAGGGCTCAGTCCATCACACACGAAGAGGGAGAAGTTGGGTTAACTAACTCTCATACACTCACACTCAGACTAGATAATAGACCTTAAAGCGCTAAAGCAATGGGCATGTGAAACATTGTAGGCTAATGAACTTTCTTATTGAAAGTGAGGTAGAGCGTAGAAAGGCACGGAGGCAATTCATAACAACCCAAACAACAAAACAATTCCAACAACTTATTAATGTTGTAGAAAGGCTTGATTGACGGCTCTAAATTGCAGCTATAGCTATACTGTTAATGCTGAGATAATTATGAGATGGATTCATCTCAATGCACTAGCTAATGCTATGAGCTCAGAGAGGGGAGGCTAGGTCCGCCGAGGCCCCAGGAACAAAATCTATTTCTCCATAATCAATCTAGTGCCTATTCTTCTCCCTGACACAGGGATTATTATACAGAGCTGGAAACTACATAACCTGACTGATGGCAAATCAATACTAACCTGCCTGATTGTCATTGAACGTATGGTGGAATGTATGATGGGAGAACAGAAACAGCAGGGGATATTAGCATCTGAAAGCTTTGGTAATCAAGGAATAGTCATTGATATGAATGGGCAGTTAGGAAATATAGAGATGCACTGTATTCCTGGTCTGAAGATCAGGGATTCTTGAAAGACAGGAAAATCTTAATATTAACAATATTTGAAAAATACTGTATACACTACAGTGCCTTGCAAAAGCAATCATCCCCTTTGGCGTTTTTGATTTGAATTGAAAAGAATTACCTGTTTAAAAAACAGCCCCTAAAAAACATTTGGTGCAACCAATTACCTTCAGAAGTCACATAATTAGTTAAATTAAGTCCACTGTGTGCAATCGAAGTGTCACATGATCTGTCACATGATCTCAGTATACTGTTCTGAAAGGTCCCAGAGTCTGCAACAGCACTAAGCAAAGGGCACCACCAAGCAAGCGACACCATGAAGACCAAGGAGCTCTCCAAACAGGTCAGGGATAAAGTTGTGGAGAAGTACAGATCAGGGTTGGGTTATAAAAAAATATTTGAAACTTTGAACATCCCACGGAGCACCATTAAATCCATTATAAAAAAATATAAATAATATGGCACCACAACAAACCTGCCAAGAGAGGGCCGCCCACCAAAACTCATGGACCAGGCAAGGAGGGCATTAATCAGAGAGGTAACAAAGAGACCAAAGATAACCCTGAAGAAGCTGCAAAGCTCCACAGCTGAAAATAGAGTATCTGTTCATAGGACCACTTTAAGCCGTACACTCCACAGAGCTGGGCTTTACGGAAGAGGGGCCAGAAAAAAGCCATTGCTTAAAGAAAAAAATAAGCAACCACGTTTGGTGTTCACCAAAAGGCATGTGGGAGATTACCCAAACATATGAAAGAAGGTACTCTGGTCAGATGAGACTAAAATTGAGCTTTTTGGCCAGGAGGATTTTTTTCCCCAAAGGTCAGGTCAATTCCTCTATTTACAATGTCCATTTACATTGAGTGTACAAAACATTAGGAACACCTTCCTAATATTGAGTTGCACCCCCTTGTGCCTTCAGAACATCCTCAATTTGTCAGGACATGGATTCTACAAGGAGTCAAAAACAGTCCAGAGGGATGCTGGTCCATGTTGACTCCAATGCTTCCCACAGTCAAGTCAAGTTGGCTGGATGTCCTTTGGGTGGTGGGCCAATCTTGATACACACGGGAAACTGTTGAGCATGAAAAACCCAGCAGTGTTGCAGTTCTTGACACAAACCGGTGCACAATCCGTTCACACTTTAATCTTTTGCTTTTGTCTTGCCCATTCACCTTCTGAATGGCACACACAATTGTCTCAAGGCAATTGCCTCCCCTTCGTCTACACTGATTGAAGTGGTGACATCAATAAGGGATCATAGCTTTGACCTGGATTCACCTGGTCAGTCTATTTCATGGGAAGAGCAGGTGTTTCTAGTGCACAGTACATTGCCACTATGAATTATAAAACAAGTGTTAAATCTGTCATTAAAGGGTTCATTGTAATTGCAAAGCCGAACACATTTGGCTCAGGTAACAAGTGTGTATGTCCTGGCAGTTGAGACTGTGCCTCACTATCTGTGCATTACATAAGGTAATGTCATTTTTCACCAGATATAGTAGCCTAGATTCCCTGAGTAGGAAACGACTTGAATCAAGCCGAGGATTTTCCATCAGAGGTATCAAGAGGACATAATAGTAGTGGAGACACACAACACACCACTACAGTAGCACAAGAGAGAGAGAGAGGAGTGGTCACTGGTCCTCATCACTGCTGCATGCTGGGTAAGGAAACATGGTCTCAGCTCCTTGGCCCCTCAACACTGACCCACTTGGCCAGACCAGAGGGGAATTGGCCTGTGTCAGCTTTCCACACTCTGTGGTGTGATGATCATCCACTGTCCATAGTCCACTATCTAAAGCACAGTACTCTTCTCTACTGGGTCCAACACAAAGCTCAAACTGACCATTAATGTCATTGTCTCTAGTTCAAACTTTCAGCATATTGAAACAACAATAGAGAGCATTCGTAGTATTCCATAATTCTATTTTATATTATTTATTTATTTCACCTTTATTTAACCAGGTAGGCTAGTTGAGAACAAGTTCTCATTTACAACTGCGACCTGGCCAAGATAAAGCACAGCAGTTTGGTAAATAAAACAACAAAGAGTTACACATGGAATACACAGACATACATCCAATAATACAGTAGAAAAAATCTATATACAGTGAGTGCAAATGAGGTAAGATAAGGGAGGTAGGGCAATAAATAGGCCATGGTGGCGAGGTAATTACAATATAGCAATTAAACACTGGGATGGTAGATGTGCAGAAGATAAATGTGCAAGTTACTGGGGTGCAAAGGAGCAAGATAAATAAATAAATACAGTATGGGGATGAGGTAGTAGGATGGGCTGTTTACAGATGGGCTATGTGCAGGTGCAGAGATCTGTGAGCTGCACTGACAGCTGGTGCTTAAAGCTAGTGGGAGAGATATGAGTCTCCAGCTTCAGTGATTTTTGTAGTTCGTTCCAGTCATTGGCAGCAGAGAACTGGAAGGAAAGGCGGCCAAAGGAGGAATTGGCTTTGGGGGTGACCAGTGAGATATACCTGCTGGAGCGCGTGCTACGGGTGGGTGCTGCTATGGTGACCAGTGAGCTGAGATAAGGCGGGGCTTTACCTAGCAGAGACTTGTAGATGACCTGGAGCCAGTGGGTTTGGCGACAAGTATGAAGCGAGGGCCAGCCAACGAGAGCGTACAGGTCGCAGTGGTGGGTAGTATATGGGGATTTGGTGACAAAACGGATGGCACTGTGATAGACTGCATCCAATTTGTGTTGGAGGCTATTTTAAGAATGACATCACCATCAAGTCGAGGATCAGTAGGATGGTCAGTTTTATGAGGGTATGTTTGGCAGCATGAGTGAAGGGTACTTTGTTGCGAAATAGGAAGCTGATTCTAGATAAAATTTTGGATTGGAGATATTTAATGTGAGTCTGGAAGGAGAGTTTACAGTCTAGCCAGACACCTAGGTATTTGTAGTTGTCCACATATTCTAAGTCAGAACCGTCTAGAGTAGTGATGCTGGACGGGCAGGCAGGTGCGGGCAGTGATCGGTTGAAAAGCATGCATTTAGTTTTACTTGCATTGAAGCTCGTCTGGAGGTTAGTTAACACAGTGTCCAAGGAAGGGCCAGAAGTATACAGAATGGTGTCGTCTGCGTAGAGGTGGATCAGAGAATCACCGGCAGCAAGAGCGACATCATTGATGTATACAGAGAAGAGAGTCGGCCTGAGAATTGAACCCTGAGGCACCCCCATAGAGACTGCCAGATGTCCGGACAACAGGCCCTCCGATTTGACACACTGAACTCTATCAGAGAAGTAGTTGGTAAACCAGGCGAGGCAATTATTTGAGAAACCAAGGCTGTTGAGTCTGCCAATTAGAATGTGGTGATTGACAGAGTCGAAAGCCTTGGCCAGGTCAATGAATACGGCTGCACAGTAATGTCTCTTATCAATAGCGGTTATGATGATAATGCCGTTCAGCCCTCTCATACAGTATCCCTGTCCTAAAGTATGTGTACAGAGAATGTTCCAGTCATCACCAGGTGGTGAGCCATCTCAGTAGTATCTCTGGGTTAGCCCTCCCACTGTTCCCTCCACTCAGCACTGTCCTCAACCAGAGAGCTTTGATCTAAGTGATTAGATGAGTTGTGTAGTAGGGCTGCTGGTCTGCTGAGAGGGAGAGGCCATGCTTCTACTGCACTCTCACCGTACAGAGCAGGGGTGGGCTGGGGAGGAGAGCGGTGGTTGGGGATGGAGGAGGGCCAAAGATTCCCGGAATGACACATCAGTGACAGGAAGATTAATGATCTGACACCCAAAGGTCTGAAGCAGCGCTGGCGTTGATAAGATACCCAGGACCCCCTCTGTCACCTGGCCACAATCCATAAAGATCCAAGCTGCATCGCACCACAGCATGGACCAAAACATTCCACTGGCCAATCAATGAGCGGCTTCACAGACCTATCTACTGTCCCCACCCTCCCCTCCTCCTCCAGCAAATCTGATAGCTACTGTAGCAGCAACAGCAGGAAAAAAGACCTGTCAGCGATTGTGAAGTGCATTTAACTACAGTATGGTAATATGAAGGACTTGGTACAGACGAGGGGAGGGAGTAGTGTGTGTGTGCGTCTGTGTGTGAGTATGTGTGCTTGTGTATGTGTGTGTGTGTGTGTGTGTGCCTGTGTGTGTGTGCCTGTGTGTGTGTGTGTGCGCATTGAATTTATGAGATGTCAGAGCCAAATAGACAAATTGAAGGCCCCTTCAGTACTCTCGTTCACATGGAAATGAGAATTAATAAAGTCAACGCTGTCACTGTCACCCACACAACTCTCTGCATTGTCATTCTGATGAAGGACACCAGGAGAGAGACTGGAGTACTGTCACTACTGCCACTGATAGAGAGATTCCTCCTGATTGTAGAAGCCACCTCTGAAGTGTTCTAATGCGCTGTCCACAATGTCCTTTCCACAACTTAACATATTACATCAAATGATCATCTGAAATCAACCATGAGCAGGGAATGGATCAACGTGCAGAGGTAGTTACTGTATGTACAGAAAGGCAGCGTGAAGTGGCTAGGCATTAGGATAGATAATAATAAAAGTGAAAAAAAAGGCAGCGTGTGTGTGTGTGGGGGGGGGCGTATGTGTAATAAGACACTGCTCTGTTTGAACAGCGGCAAGATGGCAGCCTCTCCGCTCACCCTCTCTAGCACTGTCAGACGATATGACAATATGAGAGAGAGATTTAGTATGAGACAGAGGGAAAGAGAGGGAGAGGGAAAGAGAAAGAGAGGGAGAGAAGGGGAGGTGGAGAAGAGGGAAGAGAAGGGGAGGTGGAGGTGGAGGGAAGAGAAGGGGAGGTAGAGGAGGAGGGAAGAGGAGGTGGAGGAGGGATGAGAAGGGGAGGTGGAGGAGGAGGGAAGAGGAGGTGGAGGAGGAGGAGGAGGAGGGAAGAGAAAGGGGAAGTGGAGGAGGAGGGAAGAGGAGGGTGGAGCATCTTCTTTATGATCTGACACCTCACATACTGTATGTCACCTGACACACAGCTGAGACACTGCTACAACCACCACCACCATCATCATCATCATCATCATCATCATTCTGTCAATAGAAACAGATATGCCTGATGTCGTGTGTGTGTGTGTGTGTGTGTGTCTATGTGTGTGTGTGTGTGTGTGTGTGTGTGTGTGTGTGTGTGTGTCTGTGTCTGTGTGAGTGAGTGTGTGCTGTCTATTAATGCTGGCCCAGCTGTGTGTGTTTAACCACCATCCCAGTCCCTGTCACAGGTCTCTTCACGTCATTCAGGTGGTCACACGACAGGGGCCTCTGTGCTACCAAGCATCCTTGAGGTCTGTGATGGGCATCCAGCCAGTGGTTGATCACCCTGCATTGTGTTCTCCCTGGTCATCACTCCCCCCCATCCCCATCCACCCCGTCATTGGTGCTCTGCCGCGGTGCTCTGCCGCGGTGCTCTGCCGTAATAAAACAAATGTCACCCTGTGAAGTTCATAGATAGAGATAACTGTGGAAATCTAGCCAATAGAAAGAGAAAACCGTGGAAATCTAGCCAATAGAAAGAGAAAACCGTGGAAATCTAGCCAATAGCTTTTGTTTCCAGTTAATTTCACTCTTTCTTTTGTGTATCTTTTCAATTTCCTGGGTGGCATTTGGCACAGCTTGTCAGCTAATCTCTCAGTGATATCAGCCTTTGTTAAGACCATGAGCTGTTTCAAAGAGGTAATGATATTCAATCTGTTTAGTCATATTTCTACTGTGACTATTATAGTGGCCTTTGTGTGTGTGCGTGTGTGTGTGTATGTGTGCATGTGCGTACACGTGCATGCATGTATGTGTGAGTGTGCGCGTGTGTGTGTACGCGTGCATGTGTGTGTGTGCGCATGCGTGCCCGTGTGCGTGCGTGTGTGTGTGTGCATGTCTAAATGAAGATCATTGATCAGGTGAGGTTGTTGAGGCAAAGGAAACACCTCTTCCCTTAATTAAAGCTGCCTGTGGCTGGCTGTAGTAACTGGTAGCGAAATGGGGCTGTATGTCAAGTCTATTATCTGGATGCACACATCAATACAGGGACTTTGTTCAAGTACATCCCTTATATCACTACAAACAGGTTTTTCTCAGAGGAGATGCTAAGAGCAGTATACGTGTCAGGTTGGAGTTAAGGAAAAGGGATGCTGTTGCTTACTGTTTACTTTGTATGTTAGAATGGCCAGAGTGAACTGATACACTGCACAGATGTGGGACACGTGCTAAAGACAATGGGGTCTAAAGAAAACAGTTCCACAGTGAGTTCTAGGATGGAAAAAAAGTTGTGTGTTCTCCAGAGCTCTGCCATAATTCAGATCAGGTATGATGTGCAACGTACGAGAGTCTGTTTCCTTTTCTAATCTTTCTGCTTACTATTTCCGTGAAGCAGAAACAGTCCTCGAGTCTAGACAGTAATCCTCCGATGTGGTTCTTATCCTCATTCATTAGGTACGGCCCTGCCTGCAGCATGAGGGTTACACAGAGCAGGAGAGCCTGCACAGATTATCAGGAAGCAGGTGGGACAACATCACTGGTAGGAGATAAGAACAGCTCATAAATACATAGCAGCTTTTCATTTCCTAAAAACACAGTGGATAGTATCGTAGGACGGGTAGAAGGCTAGACTTCTTTCTGTCTCTGGAGAATCACAGCTGTGACTGGAACACAGAATGTTACCTTGAGGCCAAAGTTAGGAGGATTTTTGATACACTTGGAGCAACTTTCCAGAGGAAATGGAAATCTGTGAATAGTTAAATGTATCATTCTACATGAAATAAAGGATGTTATTTCTCCAGACTATCTTCTCCTGCCAAACGCTGTGATATGTAATGATCTGATCAGGATAAGGACATCACAAAATACTCCATAATATCTGCTCTACTAAAATGGTGTTATTACCATCTGGAACAACTCATTACAGTGATAAAATAGGAAGCACTTTACTATATTGGACATTAAACTCCATTTAGGAGCAATTTACAAAATGTACTTGTTTGATTACACAGTAATGAATGAAAAAGCAACATATTACTGATACATGAATGATAAATATACCTAGGAATGGAGATAGATGAGAGACGGGAGATAGAGCAGTGCTATATTATCTCTCTTGCGTATGAAGCAGTGCCTGGTCTAACCAGAGCCTCCAGCCCTTCCACTCCATACACACACCAGCCGCCTCTGCTACTCATTATTAAACACACACACACAATGCACATCAATATTTCATACTGAAAACACACACACACACACTAAACCCTGACCCAGGGCTGATTCCCCTCTGCAATACACCCAGCAGACTCTTCACTGCCTGAGTTTGAGAGGGAAGAAACACTGTGTGTGGATCTGAACATATAGAACATGTAATCATACATTGATTTACATTTCACTTATAGCGCTGCAAGGTATGGATGAAAATAGACCTACTGAAAATATAGCTCAGTACCATAGACTTTTATGAAAATGTCCAGAGTTTAATAGCATCCAACACCTCAGTCTCTGTATATGGGAGAGGATGTTCCAGAGGTCATTTAGGAGGATAATTGGTTATAGAACAGAGTAGACCCACTTGGCTGGCTGTGCTGAGTTTGACCTGGCAGATGAGGAAGAAGGCATTGACCCCTCCTCCTCATTCTCCTCCTCCTCATTGATTGTCCCTGTGTCTGCTCCCCAGTCCCTAGTCTCTTGGCAGTGGGAGGCAAAGCGTCAGAGAACAAAAGGACGTTCGGGTATCAATTCAGTGCTCCCCTCTCCTCTCGGCCTCTTTTCACATGCAAAGTGCTGAGCGGTGTCTGGGCCAGAAAGGGACGCTGACAATTACAGCCTGACACTGGCCCATCACTGGAGACGCACCCTCGGTCCTGATTGACAAATGAAAGGACTGAAATAACCTTCATTTAAAAATGGGACAGGGGAAGAATAGGGAGATCATCTCCAATATCTAGTCTCAAATGGGGAAAGTGAAAAAAGACGAGAGTGCATGTGAGCTCACAATACAGTAGTTTAAATGCTCATCTAGGCCACACACAGCACCAAAGATATTTGGTATCACAAATCATTTTAACGCTCTGACTATATAATGAACTGTTACACCAGGGTACTGCAGGCTGGGTTCTATACCAGGGTACTGCAGGCTGGGTTCTACACCAGGGTACTGCAGGCTGGGTTCTACACCAGGGTACTGCAGGCTGGGTTCAACACCAGGGTACTGCAGGCTGGGTTCTACACCAGGGTACTGCAGGCTGGGTTCAACACCAGGGTACTGCAGGCTGGGTGGCTGGAGTGGGAATAATGTCACTGTAAATATGGGAGATAGGGGAACCGCACCAAGACTTGAACCTCCAACCAATAAAGAAGTGATTGATACAGACCCCCAACAATAAACAAATCACACCCTCCATCCAATGCTAAACTGAAAGTCAGGTATTTCAAAATGATGATTCATTCAGTAATATACTGGCAGCTGTTGAGGAAATTCCCGGGATGAGACTGGAACGCCTCTCTCTTCTATCCCCAGTCAACCAGAAACACAAGCAGGGTGCTACAATTACAACTAGATGCATTTCTATCACACAAAGTAGTAGTGTGTTGTGACAAGCACACACACACACACACTATAATATGATTAGGCTCAAAAAGCGTTGCATGAAGTACTTACTTTTTACAAAGTGAAAATCAAAAAACGTGTCCTAAACACCTGAGGTGTGATTTCTTAGAGAGGCAGACAGAAAGGTTTTCATTGTATTCCCCGGCACGTACACACATAGATTTGCAATCATGAGCACCAGTCAGTCTGTCTGCCAGTCCTCAATATTCCTCGTTTACCACAGCTCTGTGCAGCTTGTGAAGATAGGAGGCCTGTTGTGTGGCACAGCAGGTGTGGACCTGGGCACCCCTTCTATCAGTAGTGACACGGCTCTCCTTGCTGACACACATACAGGACATGTCTTTAGCTGTAGGTGCACCTGCTTGAACCATTAGCTTGCAGAGCCTGGACATGTTCCTAACTACCAGCACATCTTACTGACAGTAAACATACCAAGGTTCAGTCTCATTAGGTGTACGTTGGTGTCAGTAAGGAGGCTGCTGAGGGGAGGACGGCTCATAATAATGGCTGAAGCAGAGCAAATGGAATGGCATCAAACACCTGGAAACCATGGAAACCATGTGCTTGATGTATTTGATACCATTCCACTGACTCTGCTCCAGTCATTACCACAAGCCCGTTCTCCCCAATTAAGGTGCCACCAGCCTCCTGTGGTTGGTGTGCTAGACAACAGAGGTAAAAAATAACTAGTTATCCTGCCTGGGTATAGACAGGGCTGCGCGGGAGACAGAGGCGCAGCACTGGGAGACTGACAGCTGTTTAATGGAGACAGGGATGTGAGGAGAAATTCATTTGTGAGGTGACACTGTCCCCCAGCCCCAGGGTATGACCACCTTGAGAGACAAGGGCAGGTGGGGGTAGGGGTTACAGAGGTGATTGTGTCATGTCTCTATGGAGATCAATGCACACTGAACGCTGTACGAACACACTGTGCCACAACACAGCAACACACAGTCAGAGTTAACGAGAGGAAGAATGAGGTACGGAGAGTTGGGAGAGGAGTTTACGCTTAGACTAACAGGCTTCTACAACCTCAGCTTTTGGAGCTCATATTTTATCATTTTACTATTTTATTATTTTCTTCTACGTCTCTAGGTGTTAAGGTCATTACAAGAACGAAGACAGCTAACAAGGCCGATTTTTCTAAACGTTTACGATTCTCTGGTAGTGACGATGCTGTGTTTGTGGGTGGCTGGTTATGGCTGTCGGATGCGTCACCGTTTTTACGATGCCATTATGGAGCTTCAGCTGTTTCTGTTGATCTTGCTTAATCTCCCAATTATGAGTTGTACAGTACACGCCACTGTGAACACACAATGCATCGGACTACATCAAACGTCTTCCAGTCATCTAATTGCATTTACTACTGTGGCTCCTCAGAAGTGTTACTTTATTTTGTTATTTTAAATATGTTTCCCCTCCTAATTCCTTTCCTGGTCATGCTCAGCTGAGGACTACACGTCCGGTTGTGGATATGCTTCATAAATAACCACGTATCCATAATAAAGACGCTCAAGTTCAGGACACAACATTCCACGCTTGAACGCCAAAACCTGAGAGGCAGAAAACAGCTCTGATACGTATGATGAAGCCCTGAAAAAAAACAGACCCACAAAACAGCCTTCTCCTGACCCTATAAAGAGGATTCTTCAACATTAAATGTTGTCCTGAGGGTGGACGGGGCGTGATGAAGAAACATTGTCCTGGTCCTGCTCTGTAATTATATGTCTGCTTGGAGGAGAGAGAGGAGAGGCAGAAAGAGGAGAGGAAATAGGTGATAAGTGCCCAGTTCAATGCCCGGAACAAGGAAATATGGTTAGCCACTTGAAACAATAAGGTTATCTGTGGACAAAGTCTCCTTTCAGTAAAACCAAAGATGGCAGAGAGATTAACAGTGCATACACACAAATCATCCAGGCCTTTCTTTAGCAGAGAAATTAAAACATTAAGGGGAAAAGGAAAGAGGAATATTGTTTAAAAAATGACAACTATTTCAACCAGTGTAAAACACATACAATTGCTGTCCACAAGACTGATTAGGTATTGATTATTTTACCCTGCATATGAAACAAATAATTTTTTGCCTGTGCAGCCTGTATTAGAACTCTATGCTAATAGCTGACAGCAGCAGCCAATTAACAGTGCCAATACTAATGAGCTCCCCGTGGTCAGGCCAACTGATTGGCCCAGGGTCCATACATATCCCATGTAGCAGATTCACATGTGGTCTGCCTCAGAGAACACACAGCACATTAGTACTCACTTCTGTCAAACAAAAGGAAAATTAACTGTTAGTTGGCCACATTGCTCATTTACAAGTCAAGTCACGATACAATCTGACTTTCAATTACAGTGCTACAAAGGTACGCTTCATTCCAGGGGTTGAGAAACTCACTAGGATGTCTCTCCCTTTCCTCCTGCAGTAGCTTTGGATCCAATATAAACAGCCTTATAAACAGTGCCCCTTTTTGACTCATTGAAACACACAGCACAAGCATCTCCCAGTGACAGGCTTTAGTTCATCTCAGCAATGTCCAAAAAGATTACACCAAACAAGGTAAACAGACATTGCTTAAAATGCAGGAGAATAAAACAAGGTGTAACGATGTGCGCTGAGAGTCGGGAAGCAAGTTCAGGCGGTGAGTGTTTTAATAAATAAAACGTAACATAATACAAACCAAGAAACCACGAATAACGCACAGCACTGACACAGGAACAGAAACAATAACACCTGGGGAAGGAACCAAAGGGAGTGACATATATAGGGAAGGTAATCAGGGAAGTGATGGAGTCCAGGTGAGTCTGATGAAGCGCAGGTGCGTGTAACGATGGTGACAGGTGTGCGCCATAACGAGCAGCCTGGTGACCTAGAGGCCAGAGAGGGAGCACACGTGACACAAGGAAAAGAAAAGAAACGGAATGCTCATGATCCGAAAAACACCAGTCTCAACATCAACAGTGATGAGGCGACTCCGGGATACTGGCCTTCTAGGCAGAGTTCCAAAGAAAAAGATATATCTCAGACTGGCTAATAAAAATAAAATATTAAGATGGCCAAAAGAACACAGACACTGGACAGAGGAACTCTGCCTAGAAGGTCAGCATCCCGGAGTCGCCTCTTGACTGTTGAAGTTGAGACTGGTGTTTTGTGGGTACTATTTAATGAAGCTGCCAGTTGAGGACTTGTGAGGCGTCTGTTTCTCAAACTAGACACTCTAATGTACTTGTCCTCTTGCTCAGTTGTGCACCAGGGCCTCCCACTCCTCTTTCTATTCTGGTTAGAGCCAGTTTGCGCTGTTCTGTGAAGGGAGTAGTACACAGTGTTGTACGAGATCTTCAGTTTCTTACCAATTTCTCGCATTGAATAGCCTTCATTTCTCAGAAAAACTATAGACTGACAAGTTTCAGAAGAAAGTGCTTTGTTTCTGGACATTTTGAGCCTGTAATCGAACCCACAAATGCTGATGCTCCAGATACTCAACTAGTCTAAAGAAGGCCAGTTTTATTGCTTCTTTAATCAGCACCACAGTTTTCAGCTGTGCTAACATACTTGCAAAAGGGTTTTCTAATTATCAATTAGCCTTTTAAAATGATAAACTTGGATTAGTTAACACAGCGTGCCATTGGAACACAGGAGTGATGGTTGCTGATAATGGGCCTCTGTACACCTATGTAGATATTCCATAAAAAAAATCAGACTATTCAAGCTACATAAGTCATTTTTCGGATCAATTTGATGTTATTTTAATGACAAAAAATGTGCTTTTCTTTCAAAAACAAAGACATTTCTAAGTGACCCCAAACTTTTTAACGGTAGTATATGTTTTTTTCGTATGTCTTATGCATACAGAATGGTTCTTGACCTTCGCTTCTGCAATTTTTCTCAAGATCCTTTTTATTTTGAAGTAATGTTCATTACAAGAAGAGGCTCTCCTTCAATCCGTCTTTCCAATAATGCTGCCGTCTCCCTGGGGGAGAAATATGAAAATGCAGTGGTGAAATGAACAATTTTCCTCCAAACACAATTACCAGGCAATTTGCAAAGTGCTGCAGAGAGCAATCAGCAATCGCTCTTCTTGAAAGTTGGCGAGAGGAAGAAAAGAGACTTTGTTTCACGTCATGTAATTTCTCCTTTCTCGTTGGTATAAAGCTTTGGTCCGCTGTGTGCCAAGCAGAGATGTTGCAGTCAGATCCACCATCTCTGGGAGAGGACTGTACATCAGTAGAGTAACATCCCTGATAGATGAATGTGGCGCCATGGAGCGCAGTCAGACCAGACTGGTCCATTTCTCTGTCCTTAGTTTTAAATTAGACTCGACATCAGCAACGACCTTCAGCTATCAGCATGGCCCAAAGCTGCCTGGGTTGCATCAGAGAGTAAAGAGAGTGGTCTGTTCAGGATTGATATGGTCAGGCTACGTCAAACAGGTAGCCCCATTAAGACTGGAGCGACATTCCAAATGAGTGTGTGTGTGTTCATTTGTTTGTGTACGCACAAGAGAGGGAGAGCGAGAGAGTAAGTGAGAGAGCGAGAGGAGAAAGTGAGAGCGTTGCAGCCGTGTCGTTAGAGAGGAGTAAAGATAAAGATTTTGTTCAGTGCTGGGTGCTTATAGTGCAGAACACTAATGCAGAGGACGTCAGCAGGATAGGAGGGAGCAGGAGATCCATTCTCCTCAGGGCAGACTCCATCTTGGCACTACCTGTTATAAACTTCCCCTGCCGTCGCGCACAATTACCTCTGTAATTCAAAAAGGTCAGTGTGGCTGCTGTGTAATTCAGTATTCCTATAGCTCTGTATTAACCACATATTTAATAACCCTAGAGTGGAATGCACACCCACTGAATACTGAGCACTATGAAAATATGACACTACCCAACCCAGCTGGGACATATGACACTACCCAACCCAGCTGGGACATATGACACTACCCAACCCAGCTGGGACATATGACACTACCCAACCCAGCTGGGACATATGACACTTCCTAACCCAGCTGTCAAAGGGACCAGGGACCAGTGGAACATATGACACTACCCAGCCCAGCTGTCAGAGGGACCAGTGGAAGATATGACACTACCCAGCCCAGCTGTCAGAGGGACCAGGGACCAGTGGGACATATGACACTACCCAGCCCAGCTGTCAGAGGGACCAGGGACCAGTGGAACATATGACACTTCCCAACCCAGCTGTCAGAGGGACCAGGGACCAGTGGAACATATGACATTACCCAGCTCAGCTGTCAGAGGGACCAGGGACCAGTGGGACATATGACACTTCCCAACCCAGCTGTCAGAGGGACCAGGGACCAGTGGAACATATGACACT
>QNTS01001368.1:259387-282831 GCA_003317085.1 Hucho hucho
CTGCTACTGACACTGCTGCTGCTACTGCTGCTACTTCTGCTACTGCTGGTACTACTGCTGCTACTTCTGCTACTGCTACTACTGCTGCTGCTACTACTGCTACTGCTGCTGCTGCTACTGCTGCTGCTACTGACACTGCTGCTTCTACTACTGCTACTTCTGCTACTGACACTGCTGCTGCTACTGCTGCTACTTCTGCTACTGCTGGTGCTACTGCTGCTACTTCTGCTACTGCTGGTACTACTGCTGCTACTTCTGCTACTGCTACTACTGCTACTGCTGCTACTTCTGCTACTGACACTGCTGCTGCTACTGCTACTACTGCTGCTACTTCTGCTACTGATACTGCTACTGCTACTACTGCTGCTACTTCTGCTACTGATACTGCTGCTGCTACTACAGTTGCTACTGCTGCTACTGCTGCTACTTCTGCACAGTGGTCTTAGGCACTGCATCCTGTTAGAATCCAGGCTGTATCACAACCGGCTGCTGCTGATGCTACTGATGCTATTTCTGCTACTGCTACTGATGCTGCTGCTACTGATGCTAGTGATGCTACAACTACGGATGCTACTGATGCTGATGCTACTGCTGCTACTGCTGCTGCTGTGTGGGACATGGGGACAGAGAGGCAGCAGGAATACAAATCTATAGCCATTAGGACGCCCAGCTGTTGACTACCACAATGACAAACAGTCCATCCTTTACAGAGACAGGGGAAGTCTTGAGCTGGGTTGAGTGGCTACTGTACTGTACTTCTCCATGTCATTCCCTAACATTTTCATGTCATTCCCAAACGAAAGCATCTTGTTTAGTAACGAGAATCAGAATTCATCTTGAATTTTGCTCCTGTGTTTGGCCAGCACCTGCTATTCCAGATGGAATTCCCTCTCATGTTGGGAACAGGAGTACTCCCACCCTAGCAGCAGTGTCTCTCCTTCTAAAACACGGGAGATGATGAATATATGAGATAAATCTAAATTATAATGAATTAGACAAGGGGAAAGCACTCCAGCATGACGAGGCTAGAGACAGGGTCTGGTCACTGTGGGCCCTTCTACAGTTATCCGTCTCCTCCTGAATGTGATCTGTGATGAATTAAAAGCTGATTATTTCCTGGAGGGAAAAGCTGAGTGCTTGACCCCCCGGCCCCGATGTTGGAGCTGTTGGATGAGGCCTCAGCCTGCACTACAGACCTGTCTGTCCCCACTGTCTGCCAGCAGAGAAAACACACCACGCCCTCCCACCGCCACAGGCCTAAGTGCCTCCCTTATCAAGATGCCATATCTTAATTCATTTACTGAAAGCCTCAGCAGCTCTTAACAGAAGGGATTTCATATTGTCTTATAAACGCACAAGAAACAAACTTGACTGCAGTGCCCAACTGCAGCATACAGAATGCCCACAGCACCATGACAGACTAGGCTTTATGGGTTCTTTGCTATCAGGCTGGACGTGGGAAAGTGTTGTATGTTTTACAATCCACTGTTCCACTTCTCAACCATGCTACAATACAATGTGCTCCAAAGACTGCCTGAAGGGCATTGGTGTCACCCTGCCTCTCAGCCTGCCTGGGAGAAATGTCTCCCGCCCTCTCAGTCGTTTTCATCTTAGAGCAGAACACCAGGCCACTGGAGGTTCTAAGGTAGCGTGCAGATGCAGAGTCCATGAGGGCAGTCAAGACGATGGCAGAGAGTTTCACATTACTGGCCCATTCTCATGTGTCTGGAGGGTTTTCCTCCTGTCTCTGGATCATTTGGATGGGCTACTGGGCAATTTGTCCTGTCTGATTGGGTCGGCAGTACGGAGAACAAAGGCGCTCAGCCTCACCATTCTGTTCTTTTGTGTCCCAGATGTCAGAAGTCTGCGGCACAAACAACACAGCAACTGCTAGGAACAGCAAAAGCCATTATCTAGGTAAGGAATCGCTGTCATTATCCTGCCCGCAATCATAACTTTAATTATACAAAAGTTGCTTTGTAAGCATGTAGATTACACAATGTTAATTACCTGTGCACAATGGGGCTACCGCATGTTGAAATGCCACTTGCCATTGTCCCTTTCTCACAAAGCAGCCCAGGTTTCCCCTCCTGTCATATGTAGAGCTATGCCAGGTCCCAGGGTGGTTCGCAGTCTGTAAAGCCCAAACTCAATCTTAGAATTCCCATCATAAATAACTTCCCTAATCATTTTAATGAATCATCTTTAAGACGTATCACCTGACATTAATCAGTATGCCTGTTCTGTATGGTTCAAACTGATGAACCTCATCATATAACCTGCTTTCTCATTACTCAAGCCTCGACTCCGCACCATCAATTGTAGTTAGCGCTGTCTGAATGAGAATTATTTCCTCCAGGACCCTCCTCCTGCTGAGACAAGTTGGGCCTTTCCTGGTCCCGGGACACCTTCCACAGTTCCACCAACTAGATACCTAGGTAACCCTTTCACTGCTATGAACGTATGTGTCACTATCCTAGATTCTATGGGCAGACAAAGCACAGCCACAGGCACAGCAGCTATGGGTCTTGGGTTAGGGCTTTTAAGGTATCTATACTACTATGCTAAAGGTTTAGCAGCCCAAGCTTAGGGTAAAACACTCCTCTTTTAAAGGGTAATGGAAATAGCCATTACACACTCTATACCATCTCCAATATCAAGCCTCCCACACAGACTGCCACAGACAAATAAAGCCAAGGTGTTTTTGCTTTCAGTGTGCTCCCCATTAGCCTTGAATGACACATCGGACTGATGTGCGTTTATAAGACATCAAAAAATTTCAACAGCCACACAAAATTATTTTCCTCCTCAGACATAACAGCCATAAGCATCAATCACCGTAGCCCTGCACTTTACCGACCCACTCTGGCAAATTAAATCCCCGGAATAATTTCTTCATCATGGCTGTATTTCTATCTAAAGTCTGACAGCAGCGTCTCTCTGGGTGTGAAAAGTAGAGCGAGGTACCTGCCAACTCAGTGAGACCTGAAACCACACAGCAATAAAAAGTGACATCAGGAATGGGAAAGTTAATTGTATGTTTCAGATGCACTTTGTGGAGGACAGAGGGTTGTAGCCAGGCAGCGGCTTCTTTCTACTGTGAGTGTCAGCGGCTTCTTCCCGCTGTGAGTGACAGCGACGTCTTCCCGCTGTGAGTGACAGCGGCTTCTTCCCGCTGTGAGTGACAGCGGCTTCTTCCCGCTGTGAGTGACAGCGGCTTCTTCCCGCTGTGAGTGTCAGCGGCTTCTTCCCGCTGTGAGTGTCAGCGGCTTCTTCCCGCTGTGAGTGTCAGCGGCTTCTTCCCGCTGTGAGTGTCAGCGGCTTCTTCCCGCTGTGAGTGGCAGCGGCTTCTTCCCGCTGTGAGTGGCAGCGGCTTCTTCCCGCTGTGAGTGGCAGCGGCTTCTTCCCGCTGTGAGTGGCAGCGGCTTCTTCCCGCTGTGAGTGGCAGCGGCTTCTTCCCGCTGTGAGTGGCAGCGGCTTCTTCCCGCTGTGAGTGGCAGTGGTGGCAACAGCAGCCAATTTCTTAAATTTTTTTATTTCACCTTTATTTAACCAGGTAGGCAAGTTGAGAACAATTTCTCATTTACAACTGCAGCCTGGCCAAGATAAATACAACAACACAGAGTTACACATTGGAGTAAACAAGCATACAGTCAATAATACAGTAGAAAAAAAACAAATCTATATACAATGTGTGCAAATGAGGTAAGATAAGGAACGTAAGGCAATAAATAGGCCATGGTGGCGAAGTAATTACAGTATAGCAAATTAACACTGGAATGGTAAATGTGCAGTAGATGAATGTGCAAAGTAAAAGTACTGGGGTGCAAAGGAGCAAGATAAATAAATTAATATGGTAGGGGATGAGGTAGTTGGTTGGGCTATGTACAGGTGCAGTGATCTGTGAGCTGCTCTGACAGCAGGTGCTTAAAGCTAGTGAGGGAGATAAGTGTCTTCAGTTTCAGTGATTTTTGTAGTTCGTTCCAGTCATTGGCAGCAGAGAACTGTAAGGAAAGGCGGCCAAAATAGGAATTGGCTTTGGGGGTGACCAGTGAGGTATACCTGCTGGAGCGCGTGCTACGGGTGGGTGTTGCTATGGTTACCAGCGAGCTGAGATAAGGCAGGGCTTTACCTAGCAGGGACTTGTAGATGGCCTGGAGCCAGTGGGTCTGGCGACGAGTATGTAGCGAGGGCCAGCCGACTAGAGCATACAGGTCGCAGTGGTGGGTGGTATAAGGGGCTTTGGTGACAAAGCGGATGGCACTGTGATAGACTGCATCCTGTTTGCTGAGTAGAGTATTGGAAGCTGTTTTGTAGATGACATCGCCGAAGTCGAGGATCGGTAGGATAGTCAGTTTTACTAGTACAAGTTTGGCAGCATGAGTGAAGGAGGCTTTGTTGCGAAATAGAAAGCCGATTCTAGATTTGATTTTGGATTGGAGATGTTTAATGTGAGTCTGGAAGGAGAGTTTACAGTCTAGCCAGACACCTAGGTATTTATAGTTGTCCACATATTCTAGGTCAGAGCTGTCCAGGGTAGTGATGCTAGTCGGGCGGGCGGGTGCAGGCAGCGAACGGTTGAAAAGCATGCATTTGGTTTTACTAGCGTTTAAAAGCAGTTGGAGTGTTGTATGGCATTGAAGCTCGTTTGGAGGTTAGCTAACACAGTGTCCAAAGAAGGGCCAGAAGTATACAGAATGGTGTTGTCTGCATAGAGGTGGATCAGAGAATCACCGGCAGCAAGAGCGACATCATTGATGTATACAGAGAAGAGAGTCGGCCCAAGAATTGAACCCTGTGGCACCCCCATAGAGACTGCCAGAGTCCCGGACAACAGGCCCTCCAATTTAACACACTGAACTCTGTCTGCAATGTAGTTGGTGAACCAGGCGAGGCAATCATTAGAGAAACCAAGGCTGTTGAGTCTGCCGATGTGGAGATTGACAGAGTCGAAAGCCTTGGCCAGGTCAATGAATACAGCTGCACAGTAATGTCTCTTATCGATGGCGGTTATGATATCGTTTAGTCCCTTGAGCATGGCTGAGGTGCACCCGTGACCAGCTCGGAAACCGGATTGCGGAGAAGGTACGGTGGGATTCGAAGTGGTCAATGATCTGTTTATTAACTAGGCTTTCGAAGACTTTAGAGAGGCAGGGCAGGACGGATATAGGTCTATAGCAATTTGGGTCTAGGGTGTCACCCCCTTTTGAAGAGGGGGATGACCGCGGCAGCTTTCCAATCTTTAGGGATCTCGGACGACACGAAAGAGAGGTTGAGCAGACGTAATAGGAGTTGCAACAATGGCGGTGGATAGTTTTAGAAAGAGAGGGTCCAGATTGTCAAGCCCAGCTGATTTGTACGGGTCCAGGTTTTGCAGCTCTTTCAGAACATCTTCTATCTGGATTTGGGTGAAGGAAAAGCTGGGGAGGCTCGGACAAGTAGCTGCAGAGCTGTTGGCCGTGGTTGAGTTAGCCAGGAGGAAAGCATGGCCAGACGTAGAGAAAAGCTTGTTGAAATTTTCGATTATCATGGATTTATCAGTGGTGACCGTGTTACCTAATCTCAGTGCAGTGGGCAGCTGGGAGGAGGTGCTATTGATCTCCATGGACTTGACAGTATCCCAGAACTGTTTGAAGTTAGAGCTACAGGATGCAAATTTCTGTTTGAAAAAGCTAGCCTTTGCTGTCCTGACTGACTGCGTGTATTAGTTCCTGACTTCCCTGAACAGTTGCATATCGCGGGGACTATTCGATGCTATAGCAGTACGTCACAGGATGTTCTTGTGCTGGTCAAGGGCAGTCAGGTCTGGAGTGAACCAAGGGCTGTATCTGTTCTTAGTTCTAAATTTTTTGAAAGGGGCATGCTTATTTAAGATGGTGAGGAAGTTGCTTTTAAAGAATGACCAGGCATCCTCAACTGACGGAATGAGGTCAATATCCCGCCAGGATACCCGGGCCAGGTTGATTTAGAAAGGCTTGCTCGCAGAAGTGTTTTAGGGAGCGTGATTAGGGGTGGTCGTTTGACTGCGGGACCATAGCGGATGCAGGCATTGAGGCAGTGGTCGCTGAGATCCTGATTGGAAACAGCAGAGGTGTATTTGGAGGGCAAGTTGGTCAGGATAATATCTATGAGGGTGCCCATGTTTGCAGATTTAAGATTGTACCTGGTGGGTTCCTTGATGATTTGTGTGAGATTGAGGGCATCTAGCTTAGATTGTAGGACTGCCGGGGTGTTAAACATATCCCAGTTTAGGTCACCTAACAGAACGAACTCTGAAGATAGATGGGGGGCAATCAATTCACATATGGTATCCAGGGCACAGCTGGGAGCTGAGGGGGGTCTATAGCAGGCGGCAACAGTGAGAGACTTATTTCTGGAGAGATTCATTTTTAGAATTAGAAGTTTCGAACTGTTTGGGCATAGACCTGGAAAGTATGACAGAACTTTGCAGGCTATCTCTGCAATAGATTGCAACTCCTCCCCCTTTGGCAGTTCTATCTTGGCGGAAAATGTTGTAGTTGGGTAAGGAAATCTCAGAATTTTTGGTGGCCTTCCTAAGCCAGGATTCAGACACGGCAAGGACATCAGGGTTGGCAGAGTGTGCTAAAGCAGTGAGTAAAACAAACTTAGGGAGGAGGCTTCTGATGTTAACATGCATGAAACCAAGGCTTTTTAGATTACAGAAGTCAACAAATGAGAGTGCCTGGGGACACACAGGGCCTGGGTTTACCTCCACATCACCCGAGGAACAGAGGAGGAGTAGGATGAGGGTACGGCTCAAGGCTATCAGAACAGGTTGTCTAGTGCGTTGGGAACAGAGAATAAAAGGAGCAGATTTCTGGGTGTGGTAGAATAGATTCAGGGCATAGTGTGCAGACAGGGGTATGGTGGGTGAGGGTACAGTGGGGGTAAGCCCAGGCACCGAGTGATGATAAGAGTGGTTGCATCTCTGGACGTGCTGGTAATACTGGGTAAGGTCACCGCATGTGTGGGAGGTGGGACAAAGGAGGAATCTAAGGCATGTAGAGTGGGCCTAGGGGCTCCACTGTAAACTAAAACAATGATAACTATCCTAAACAACAGTAAACAGGGCATATTGACATTAGAGAGAGACATAAAGCGAGGCATAAAGCAAACACAGGTGTTGATTGGGAGAGCTAGCTAAGACACAACGGGTAAGACCACAACAGCTAATCAGCTAAGATAACAACAACATGTAAACTGGCGATGAATGGGCAAAGAGGGTTGGTTAGCTACACACAGGGCCTGAGTAGCGGCTGGGGCCGACAGATAAACAAAAATAAACAGAATGGAGTATCGTGATTAATGAATAGTCCAGCAGGCATCAGCTATGTAGCCGAGTGATCATAGGGTCCAGTGAACAGCAATAGATGGGACAGGGAAGCCGCAAGGTATTCGTTACTACGCCGGCACGCAGGAGACACGGCGTTTAAAGTTAGAGTTAGCCGGCCGGGGTTGGTAGAACCGTCTGCTCCGACGTCTGACAGAGGCCGGTTGCAGACACAGCGGATGGAGTATTCGTCGGCAGACCAGTCGAGGTGGTACGACGGGGCGTCGTGTCGAAAAGGGGTCCAAGCCAGTTGGCGAGGAAGGTATTGTTGTTGTGGTACTTTCCTTTGCTAGCCGGGAGATGCACCTGGCTCGCGGCTAACTGGTGCTAGCTTCGGGGCAGGGGCGATTAGCCACTATAGCCAATCGGTAGCAGCGATGAATCCGGTGCCAGGGTCGAGAGCTTACGGCATGGAACCGGTGGAGTAGTGGGTTCTAGCTGTGTTTGGGAGGAGGCCGGGAGGTGGGCCTGTCTCAGGGCTGGGTCACACGGTGGCAGCTAGCTAGCTGTGGAGATCAGATGTAGTCGTCCAGGGTTTACGGCAGGGATCCAGCGTTGTAGTGGAGAAACTTTCCGATAGTGGTATGCTGGCGAGTATTATCCAGGCTAGAAAAGGCTGGTGTCTGTGCAGAAGGTAAAGGCCGCTAGCAGAGGCTAACAGTGACTAAATAGCTAGTAGCTAATTATCTGGCTAGCTTCCGATGGAGTTCTGTCTAAAAGGTCTAAAAAATAGCGGTTCCGTACCACATTGGTTGAGGCTGGTTACCGGAAGGTATATCTAATATAAAATGGAGTAGAGATTGAAAATACATTTGAAATGTATGCAAAAAAGGCGAAAAATACAAAAGAACACAAGGGGACGAACAAAAACACGTATGCACTGCTACGCCATCTTGGTTGACCAATAGAATACACTGTACATCGTCTGCTTTCTATTTCCTCATTTGATTTCACCAGGGGTGCAACTTTCACTGGGGATGGGGGGGACATGTCCGACTGAATTAAAAAAAATATATATATATGCCCCCCCCCCTTCTAAAACCAGACACTGACAGGTGCAGTAGTGCTGCACATACCTATGTGCTTCTACAGCCTTCTCTCTGCCATGGTGATCTGTGTTCAGAAGGACTGACTGTCAGACTCTAACAGGACACATCATCTCTCCATGAGGGTTCCATCACATGTCCCTGATCCAGACAGATATACGTCACACTTAGGAGCAGGCGCCGCTGCCTCGCTATATCTCCAATTACAGCTATCACACACACTGTAATTAACCAGACTGATTGATTTGCACTTGTGTAAAATGTATTCATATTATACAGATTACAAATAAGCATATTTTCATCTAATTAACTAGCATGGCACACAAGCTTAATTAAAGTTAATACATGATGCTACCCCAGAATCCAGAGATTACAAAGCTCATAGTTAATTAGAGTACAGGCACAGACACACTATTTACGCTGCATTGGCAGTCAGAGCTTCTCTCTGTCTGCACCAATTAGAACACAGGGTCAAAACCGCGATGTGTTCATCCAAGTGAACAAACACTTTTGCTTTCTCCCCTTGGGGTTGTGTGTGTGTGTGTGTGTGTGTGTGTGTGTGTGTGTTACATTTATGTTTTTCTGAGTGATTCTTTCTCTGTGTGTAGTTGTCATTCCCACCGCTACAAACATCTTGTTCCCTTCTAAACTCTCACTTACTTCCTCTCTCCTCTCCTCGCCATGTTGAGTAGAATGACACAATAGTACTTGGCAAGTTAAATTGGCAATTACAGATCCTGTCATTCTTCTTGCCTTTCTGCAGTATTTGTTTTCTACAACATTACAAAGGGACATTTCCTGATTCATGCCTCTGTGTTTATCTGAGTGCGGCAGGCAAACAATGGGGATGCTGACCTGAATATTAATTGTGTTGCAGTGAGGAAAACTTTTACACTTGACAAAATTAGCTTTCTACTCATGCTCTGCATAGTGTACATTAGCATAAATGACAGTACAGTAGCAGGGAGGGTGATCTGGCTGGCCTGGTGGTGATTAATGCTGATTATACAGTATCTAAAGGAAAATCTTAATGTGTTGTCAACATTTGGGGTTAAATTAGAGAGTGCAGCCCACGGGCCTTCTGAGACACTGCCTTTATTACTGTGTCTCCTCCTGACCCCCTGAGTATTTAAACTACCACTAGCTACAAAAAGAAAGAGTATAGGACAGAAGAGGAAATCTGTCTCATTCTGAATGCCCTGACCTTCCTCACTGGGTCTGTACGCATCAGCGGGTGTGACCTGAGTGCATGACGTCTGAACCTGGTTGGTTCCCCATCATCCTCAGTGACCCGAGAGCTGGTGGGTGTGTGGACTGAGAGATGTTGGGAGGCTAGATGGGAAAGGGTATGGTGGACTAGGAGGAGCAGGGGGTGGAGGGGGCAGGGGTGGGGTCTAGGGTCAGGGGGCCCGGAGGTCCCTCTCCCCTCTCCTCTGCCTTTGTGACCATCAGCAGTACATTAGACATTCTCAGGGAAGAGCTGGCCTGCTTCCCATGGAAATAGATGCAAATGGAATACAACTCTACAGTAAGAAAGTCGATGAGCACTACACTAGATCAAAATATTCTAAGTGCCCTTGCAAAGAACTGCAATTAAAAATTCATGTTTTTTGTATTCAGTCTAGAGGAGCTTGATAGTGAACTTGACTTCAACCAGAAATTCAACATGTTTCTATCCCTCCACAAACCACAGAACTTATTCATAGTCCCGAGTCCCAATCATATCAACACTAGTGACCAAAAGTGACCAAAATGTACATTATGCATATTTGAATCACAGATTGTATAGCAAAATTAAATGGAATAAATAAATGTTACAAATAAAATGACATAAAGGATGAAAGATAAAATAGCCATGTGCAACAGTGATTACAGGGTTTGCAGCGCCCTTTGAAAATTACATTTTGGTCATCCTGAAAAGCTTTTCAGTGTCCAGAGAGAGAACTATTTAATTAAGGTATTTAAACACAAAGCGGAGCAGACCGAGTACCATGATACCAAAAAGCCCAGTTGTGATGTGGTCATGTGACAGTGGTCATGTGACCGTGGTCATGTCCTTGCAGGTTAGATTCTGTTGAGCCTCTGTTCAATCTGGAGTGCTAGCTGCACACTGCCAATACACCTCAATAGGGAGTGCTCGTTATCTCTGTATAAAAAACGTCTATAAAAGGGGATATGTGCATGTGGAATATAAAGCATTAATTTTCAGACACTGTCGATGAAAGCATAAATATGACTCTGGGAGGATAAAATCTCTAAATAACAATATGTTCTATTTGTCTACAGAAAACCAAACTGTTGTGTGGGAAGGTGAAGTATCTCTGATGTCATCTTTTTCATCACTTTTGCTGAGAGCCATTACTGATCAAAAATATATATGACTATAAATACTTTAACTTGGCAAATGTCTAAAAGTACATGTGTGGAAAGATGTCACCATAACAAACAGCTAATGAAGAATTGACGCATTGCAGCATATTTTTGACACATTTTAAATAAACAAACACACTTTCATATATAATTAAAAGCTTTCCTGAGGAGCAACATTGCAATAATCAAACATGAAATCAATATTCCAGGAGGACGTATCCATTGACTTTTCCAAAATAAGGTTGCTAGAGGGAGGAAGAAAGGGAAAAGTGTTAGTTAAGGACTAAATCAAATCAAATCAAATGTTATTTGGCACATGCGCCGAATACAACAGGTGTAGACCTTACAGTGAAATTCTTACTTACAAGCCCTTAACCAACAATGCAGTTCAAGAAATAAAGTTAAGAAAATATTTTCTAAATAAACTAAAGTAAAAAAAAATTATAAAAAAGTAACACAAGATATTTAGATAACAATAACGACTCTATAGACAGGGGGTACCGGTACCGAGTCAATGTGCGGTGGTACAGGTTAGTTGAGGTAATTTGTAAAGTGACTATGCATAGATAATAAACAGCAGACGATTACTTTCCTGCTGTTCCATTTAGGTCATACAGACCCAAAAGACTGAAGGAAAGAGAGAGAAGATAATCAATACAGTGTGTGTGGAGGAGTGTGTGTGTGGTTGAAGCCATTTTTGTAGAAGCAGAAAAAGGAATCATGTTGAAGAAAATTGACAAGAAATTGCCTCCAGACAAATTTGATTGATACGCAATGGCGCACACACACACACACAGATGAGCGCACGCACACACACAGACAGACACATACATAGGGCATTCCTGTCTCCTATATGGCCCTGCCTGGTGATCCTGACTTTACATTAGGTCATTACAATAAGTAGAGAGGCCAAGAGGAGCCCTGTGGAGAAAAGGAGAGGAGGGAGAGGAGAGGAGATAAGAGATGAAGGAGAGGAGAGGAGAGGAGAGGAGAGGAGAGGAGAGGAGAGGAGAGGAGAGGAGAGGAGAGGAGGAGATAGAGAGGAGAAGAGAGAGCTGCCTGGGAAGGGAGGAGGAGAGGAAATAGAGGAGAGGAGTGGAAAAGAGAGGAGAGCGAACCCAGCACACTCACAGATGGATGGAGGCCAGCCCCTGCCCCTGCCCCCACAACACCCTGCACTGTTCTTAGGATATTAGATTAAAGGAACTAATAGAGCGAGTCAGGAAATACTGAAAATATCACAGGAAAAGAAAAAGCACAAGGTGTTGAGGTGAAGCTGATGATTGATGGGGGTGTTGCTTCTTTGTTGTTTGGTGGCCAGGGTGGGCCAAGGTTAGTAATGACCTCACTGCCGGCAGCTGAACTTTGACCCGATGTGTCAGGTGAAGGTGAGTGGACCAGATCATGTCTGAGAGCTGGAGGGGGACAAACAAAGAGGCAAGGCTCGGGCTAAGGCGTCATCGTGTGATCTTTCACTTAGTCGCCCCACGGCAGGCAGGTTGGCTGAGTGCGTTTACTGAGCTGTCTGTCAGTCACGTGGCCAGTCAGGCCAGCCTCTCCCTGGGGCCTGGGCACCACGATGGGAACATAATAGCCCCGTCTGGGGGACAGGGCCCTGACGGACACCACAGGGAATTAGAGTCAGCCTCCGGGACACACTTAAACATAGCCAGAATGGACACACAGAGAGTACAGGGAAGTAAAAACACCATCACCATTGATTATTTCTGCCTGGTCGTCGTGAGGTCCAGAAGTACTACTCTGATGAGAAAGTCTGAACACAGTCTCCATTTTTTGGTTGTTCTCTGTCCCCTGAAGGAAACAGGGTGAGGACAGGCTTTAATCTCTCTCTCCTTGGCATTTGCCTGTATTACTATACAGAGATGTCACTGTCTAACGTAGAGCCACTGTATAAATGAGCTATAGCCAGTGGTGATCAGCAGACTAGAGATGAAAACCACTGCTTAGTCAGTAAAACCAGACCTTAATTCAGGCTGGGCGGCCGTTAAAGAGGGTGAAAGATAGCCTGGTAGCGTTCGCCGGCATTAGTATAACTGCTCAGAAATCATGAGGTAGCATCTGTTTTGTGCACATCCGCCCACATCAATCCTCAAAGCCATGCAGCCTGGGGAAGCCAGGCTAGGAGGAGGGCTATTCCCCTGTCCCTCACCATGAATAACAATCTCTAGATGCAGGTAATTAGAGAGGCAACCGGCATCCACCAACCAGGCCATACTGAACAATCATTAACACACGCATCCATCGCACAGAGCATGTGGACACACACCAGCAGATGTAGGTCTAGCCTCACACTTTAAACATGTCCACATAATTGTCTTTGATTTAGAGGACTGAGGGAGAGAGGGTTTTATATCCATCCTATTACATAGACTCGTCTACAGTATGCATCGGTTGTAGCTCTATATATATATGTGTGTGCTTTCGCCGTAAAGCCTTTTTGAAATCTGACAACGCTGTGATATTGCCAAGAATCAGAGCTTTTGATGACTATGCAACACTTGTATATTGATGAATGTTTAATAATTCAACTTTTGGATTTTGAATTTGGCGCCTTACATTTCACCGGGTAGTGTCGGGAGCTGCCCGCTAGCGCGCCGTTTATCCCTAAGAGGTTACAACCCGTTTTTCAACCACTCCACAAATTTCTTGATAACAAACTATACTTTTGGCAAGTCGGTTAGCACATCTACTTTGTGCATGACACAAGTAATTTTTCCAACAATTGTTTACAGACAGATTATTTCACTTATAATTCACTGTATCACAATTCCAGTGTGTCAGGTGTCAAAAATCAGAAAGTTCACTGTGCCTTTAACCTCTACAGACACCGGGAAGTATTCGGAAGTTTGGAGAGTCTGGTGTTCCCAAAGTAAAATGCCTGCCACTCAGGCCCGGAAACTAGGATATGCACGTAATTAGTACTATTGGATAGGAAACACTCTGAAGTTTCTAAAACTGTTAGAATAATGTCTGTAAGTATAACAGAACTGATATGGCAGGCAAAAACCAGAGGAATTTCTGTCCGGAAATATTTATTTTGTGACGCCCTCACTTTCAATGGCTGTCTATGAGATTCTCAGTAAAATAGGACCCAGATTGCAGTGCCTATGGCTTCCACTAGATGTCAACAATCTTTAGACAAGGTTTCATGCCTTTACCATGGAAGACAACCAAACAGAAGAAGAATTTGTAAGTGGATAGAGGAAGTCACTTTAGTTTTTTGTGCGCGAGACCGTGTGCGCGTTCCTCTGTATTTTCCTTTTCTATCGTTTAGGATATTATCTGTGTGAAATATAATCGTTAATATACATAAAAGTATACCTAAGGATATATTATAAATGATGTTTGATTTGTTTGGGCAAAGTTGATAGGTACAGTATAATTTGAATGATTTCTCTTCCCTGTACAATGGGTGAGTGGACGATGGATTTTCTGAACAACGCGCCAACCAAACTGAGATTTATGGATATAAACAATGACTTTTTCTAACAAAAGAAACATGAATTGTCTTTCTTGGTCACTTCAGATTGCCCTCAGCAGAAGATCATTAAAAGGTAAGCGATTTATTTTAGCTCTTTTATGTGTTTTGTGAGACCCGAGCTGGTCATGAATGTATGCTAATGCAGAAAGTATGTGAGGTGCTATCCTCAAACAATCAAATGTTGTGCTTTCGCCGTAAAGCCTTTTTGAAATCTGACAACGCTGTGATATTGCCAAGAGTCTAAGCTGTTGACGAGTATGCAACACTTGTATAATGATGAATGTTTTATAATTCAACTTTTGGATTTTGAATTTGGTGCCTTACATTTCCCCGGGAAGTGTCGGGAATGGGGCACTAGCGCCCCAATGATCCGTAAGAGGTTAACCTCTCAGGGATCACTGGGGCGCTAGCGCCCCACTCCCGACACTACCAGGTGAAATGCAAGGCGCCAAATTCAAAATCCAAAAGTTGAATTATTAAACATCCACCAATATACAAGTGTTCCATACTCATCAAAAGCTCTGTTTCTTGGCAATATCACAGCGTTGTCAGATTTCAAAAAGGCTTTACGGCGAAAGCACAACATTTGATTGTTTGAGGGTAGCACCTCACATACTTTTCCCATAGCCATGAATTCATTAGCCAGCGTGGCACACACAACACATTTCACAGCGAAAACAAATCAATTACCTGTTGAAGAACTTCTGCTGAGGTCTTCCTAAGTGTCCAACGAAGACAATCCATGGTTCTTTTGTTAGAAAAAGTCATGTATTATATCCTTAAATCTCCATTTGGTTCGCGCGTNATATTTACTATAATAAATCAACCGGAATATAAACTGAGCTCTAAAGACGGTAAAAAACACAGTGCGCGCTTCCCGAGAGCGCGCGTCCACTCCTATAGACTTCCAAAGAGACACTTCCTTATTCCCTCTTCTTCTCTGCTCTATTTCATCTGAACAGAATCAAATCATTTTCTCGAGACTGTTGACATCCAGAGGAAGCGATAGGTACTGCATTCATATGCCCTTATATGGGCATTTTCATGAGGGAGGGGTTCCAAATGAGGCACTCTGTGAAAACCACTTTCCCCAGGACAGAAATTCCTCGGGGTTTTGCCTGCCATATCCGTTCTGTTTTACTCACAGACAAATGGTTAACAGTTTTACAAAATTCAGAGTGTTTCCTATCCAATGGTACCAAATATGTGCATATCCTATTTTCTGGGCCTGAATGGGAGGCATTTTACTTTGGGCACGCCAGGCTCTCCAAAACGGTCAAGTTGTGCACTGATCCCCTAGAGGTTAAACAGCTTCGAAAATTCCAGAAAATGATGTGATGGCTTTAGAAGCTTCTAATAGGCTAATTGACATCATTTGAGTCAATTGGAGATGTACCCGTGGATGTATTTCAAGGCCTACCTTCAAACTCAGTGCCGAATTTGCTTGACATCATGGGAAAATCAAAAGAAATCAGCCAAGACCTCAGAAAAAAAATTGTAGACCTCCACAAGTCTGGTTTATCCTTGAAAGCAATTTCTAAAATGCCTAAAGGTATCAAGTTCATCTGTACAAACAATAGTACGTAAGTATAAACACCATGGGACCACGCAGCCGTCATACCGCTCAGGAAGGAGATGCATTCTGTCTCCTAAAGATGAACGTACTTTGGTGCGGAAAGTGCAAATCAATCCCAGAACAACAGCAAAGGACCTTGTGAAGATGCTGGAAGAAACAGGTACAAAAGTATCTATATCCAAAGTAAAGCGAGTCCTATATCGACATAACCTGAAAGCCGCTCAGCAAGGAAGAAGCCACTGCTCCAAAACCACCATAAAAAAGCCAGACTACGGTTTGCAACTGCATATGGGGACAAAGATCGTACTTTTTGTCCTCTGGTCTAATGAAACAAAAATAGAACTGTTTGGCAATAATGACCATCGTTATGTTTGGAGGAAAAAGGGGGAGGCTTGCAAGCCGAAGAACACCATCCCAACCGTGAAGCACGGGGGTGGCAGCATCATGTTGTGGGGGTGCTTTGCTGCAGGAGGGACTGGTGAACTTCACAAAATAGATGGCATCGTAAGGAAGCGAAATTATGTGGATATATTGAAGCAACATCTCAAGACACCAGTCAGGAAGTTAAAGCTTGGTCGCAAATGGGTCTTCTGAATGGACAATGACCCCAAGCATACTTCCAAAGTTGTGGCAAAATGGCTTAAGGAAAACAAAGTCAAGGTATTGGAGTGGCCATCACAAAGCCCTGAAAAGCATGTGCGAGCAAGGAGGCCTACAAACCTGACTCGGTTACACCAGCTCTGCCAGGAGGAATGGGCTAAAATTCACCCAACTTATTGTGGAAGGCTACCCGAAACGTTTGACCCAAGTTAAACAATTTAAAGGCAATGCTACCAAATACTAATTGAGTGTATGTAAACTTCTGACCCACTGGGAATGTGATGAAAGTGTTAACGATCTGGGTGTAGCTGGTGCAGAGGAGTCAGGCGCAGGACAGCAGAGATGAGTACCACAAGTAATTTTCCTCAATATATTTCTCAAATAACACACGAGAATACCAAGCCCACAAATACGGACCGTATAACATAAAACAATCACGCACAAAAACATTGGGGAAAACAGAGGGTTGAAATTAGGTGTGTAAAATAAGACAAAACAAATGGAACATGAAAAGTGGATCGGCGATGGCTAGAAGACCGGTGACGTCGCCCGCCGAACGCCGCCCAAACAAGGAGAGGGACCGACTTCGGCGGAAGTCGTGACAGTACCCCCCCCGAAGCGCGGCTCCATCTGCGCACCGACACCGACCTCGGGGACGACCCGGAGGACGAGGTGCAGGGCGATCCAGATGAAGACAGTGGAACTCCCGCAGCATCGAAGGGTCCAACACGTCCTCCACCGGCACCCAGCATCTCTCCTCCGGACCGTACCCCTCCCACTCCACGAGGTACTGAAGGCCCCTCCTCCGACACCTTGAGTCCAGGATGGCTCGAACAGCATACGCCGGAGCCCCCTCGATGTCCAGAGGAGGCGGAGGAACCTCTCGCACCTCAGACTCCTGGAGTGGACCAGCCACCACCGGCCTGAGGAGAGACACATGGAACGAGGGGTTAATACGGTAATCTGGGGGAAGCTGTAACCTATAGCAAACCTCATTCAGTCTCCTCAGGACTTTGAATGGCCCCACAAACAACGGGCCCAGCTTCCGGCAGGGCAGGCGGAGGGGCAAGTTTTGGGTTGAGAGCCAGACCCGGTCTCCCAGTGCGAACACGGGGCCTCACTGCGGTGTCGGTCGGCGCTCGCCTTCTGACGCCTCACGGCCCATTGCAAGTGCACATGAGCGGCATCCCATGTCTCCTCCAAGCGCTTAACTACTTAGGGAGTGGTGGGGCGCCCCACTCCCGACACTACCTGGTGAAATGCAAGGCGCCAAATTCAAAATCCAAAAGTTGAATTATTAAACATTCATCAATATACAAGTGTTGCATAGTCATCAAAAGCTCTGCTTCTTGGCAATATCACAGCGTTGTCAGATTTCAAAAAGGCTTCACGGCGAAAGCACTACATTTGATTGTTTGAGGGTAGCACCTCCAATATTTTTACCATTAGCATAAATTCATAAACCATCGCGGTTCACACAAAACACATTTCACAGCGAAAACAAATCCCTTACCTTTTGAAAAACTTCTGCTGAGGGCTTCCCAAGTGTCCAACGAAGACAATCCATGGTTCTTTTGTTAGAAAAAGTCCTCGGGTTTTCGCCTGCTATATCCATTCTGTTATACTCACAGACAATATTTTAACACTCTTAGAAACTTCAGAGTGTTCCCTATCCAATAGTACTAATTATGTGCATATCCTATTTTCTGGGCCTGAGTGGGAGGCATTTTACTTTGGGCACACCATACTCTCCAAAACCATCACCTCGGGAGCTGCTCCCTAAGAAGTTAAACCATTCGTCCACCGCAGGAGCCTCGATCTGGCTCTGATGCCAAGGTACCAGAACCGGCTGATACCCCAGTATGCACTGGAAGGGGGAGAGGTTTAGTGGAGGAGTGGCGGAGCGAGTTTTGGGCCATCTCTGCCCACGGGGTGAACGCCGCCCTCTCCCCGGCCGATCCTGGCAATAAGAACGCAGAAACCTACCCACATCCTGGTTCACTCTCTCCACCTGCCCGTTACTCTCGGGGAGTGAAAACCAGAGGTAAGGCTGACCGAGACCCCCAGACGTTCCATGAACGCCCTCCAGACCCTTGACGTGAACTGGGGACCTCGATCAGACACTATATCCTCAGGCACCCCGTAGTGCCGGAAGACGTGTGTAAACAGGGCCTCCGCAGTCTGTAGGGCCGTAGGGAGACCGGGCAAAGGAAGGAGACGGCAAGACAGCGTCCAGGATCATGGTGTTACCCTGTGAGGGAGGAAGATCCGTAAGAAAGTCCACCGACAGGTGCGACCACAGCCGTTGTGGAACGGGTAAGGGCTGTAGCTTCCCTCTGGGCAGGTGCCTATGAGCCTTACACTGGGAGCACACCGAGCAGGAGGAAACATAAACCCTCACGTCCTTTGCCAAGGTGGACCACCAGTACTTCCCACTAAGGCAGCGCACTGTCCGACCGATGCCAGGATGACCAGAGGAGGGTGACGTGTGAGCCCAATAGATCAAACGGTCACGAACAGCAGACGGAACGTACAGACGCCCAGCTGGACACTGGGTGGGAGTGGGCTCCGTACGTAATGCCTGCTCGATGTCTGCGTCCAGCCCTCACAGCACCAGTGCCACCAGGCAAGAGGCCGGAAGTATGGGAGTGTGATCTATGGACCGCTCCTCTGTGTCGTACATCCTGGACAGTGCGTCTGCCTTAGTGTTCTGGGAACCTGGTCTGTAGGACAGGGTGAAAACAAAACGAGTAAAGAACATGGCCCACCTTGCCTGGCGAGGGTTCAGTCTCCTCGCTGCCCGAATGTACTCCAGATTGCGGTGGTCAGTCCAGATGAGAAAAGGGTGTTTAGCCCCCTCAAGCCAATGTCTCCACGCCTTCAGAGCCCTGACAACAGCCAACAACTCCCGGTCCCCCACATCATAGTTTCGCTCCGCCGGGCTGAGCCTCTTCGAAAAGAAAGCACAGGGACGGCGCTTTGGTGGCGTACCCGAGCACTGAGAGAGCACGGCTCCTATCCCAGCCTCGGACGTGTCCACCTCTACTAGGAACGCCAAAGAGGGATCCGGATGAGCCAGCACGGGAGCCGAGGTAAACCGAGCCTTCAGGTGACCAAAAGCCCTGTCCGCCTCAACTGACCACTGCAGTCGCACCAGTCCCCCCTTCAGCAGTGAGGTAATGGGAGCCGCTACCTGACCAAAGCCCCGGATAAACCTCCGGTAGTAGTTGGCAAACCCTAGAAACCGCTGCACTTCCTTTACCGTGGTGGGAGTCGGCCAATTACGCACGGCTGAAATGCGGTCACTCTCCATCTCCACCCCTGAAGTGGAAATGCGGTACCCTAGGAAAGAGACGGACTGTTGGAAGAACAGACATTTCTCAGCCTTGACGTACAGGTCATGCTCCAACAGTCGACCAAGCACCCTGCGCACCAGGGACACATACTCGGCGCATGTAGCGGAGAGTATCAGAATGTCATCAATATACACCACAGGCCAACTCCCGACGGACATCCTCGCGCAGACTGCACCGGTAGTGATCGATCAGGGCCCTGTTGTTCCAATCCCACGCTGGCGGCCAGGGTCCGGAAGTCCAAAGCAAAATCCTGCGCGCTCCTCGTCCCCTGCCTCAGGTGGAACAGACGTTCACCCGCCACTCTACCCTCAGGTGGGTGGTCGAACACTGCCCGAAAGCGGCGGGTGAACTCTGCGTAATGGTCCAACACCGCCTCTCCTTCCATCCATACGGCGTTGGCCCACTCCAGGGCTTTGCCTGAGAGGCAGGAGACGAGGGCGGACACGCTCTCACGTCCCGAAGGAGCCGGGTGGACGGTCGCCAGGTAGAGCTCCAGCTGGAGTAGGAGCCCCTGGAATCCAGCAGCCGTCCCATCATACTCCCTCGGGAGCGCGAGTCGAATCCCACTGGGACCTGGTGAAGGAGGGGTGGACAGTGGTGCCTGTTGTAGTGGTGCTGGTGGAGGCGCTGGAAGAACTCCTCCTCTCTCCCATCGATCCATTGTCTGCAGCACGCGATCCATGGCGGTGCCGAAATGATGCAACATGGTCGCATGCTGCTGGACGCACTCCTCGACCGCTGAAAGGATGTCGTCTGCTCCTGCTGACTCCATAGGTTGGGTGCGTGATTCTGTTAACTACTTAGGGAGCAGTGGGGCGCTAGCTCTGCTTCTTGGCAATATCACAGCGTTGTCAGATTTCAAAAAGGCTTTACGGTGAAAGCACAACATTTGATTGTTTGAGGATAGCCCCTCTCATATTTTATGCATTAGCATAAATCCATAACCAACGCGGGTCTCATAAAACGCATAATATAATATAAATAATATAAAATCGATTACCTTTGATGATCTTCTGCTGAGGATAGTCCGAAGTGTCCAAGCAAGACAAATCATGCTTCTTTTGTTCGAAAAAGTAATTGTTTATGTCCATAAATCTACGTTTGGTTGGCCCGTTATGTATATTCACTATAATATTTCAACCAGATTATAAACTGGACGATAGGAAAGGAAAAAAACACAGCGCGAGCGAGACCGTGAACGCGCCTCCTCTTCTGTTTACATCCGGTGACTAGTTCGCAACCTAACATCACCAAACACTGTCTAGAGACTGTTGACATCCAGTGGAAGCAATAGGTACTGCAATCTTACTCCCGTATATGGCTGTTTTCAATAGGGAGGGCTCAAAATGAGGCAATGTGTCAAAAACACTTTTTCCAGGACAGAAATTCCTCGGGTTTTTGCCTGCTATATCAGTTCTGTTATACTCACAGACAATATTTTAACACTCTTAGAAACTTCAGAGTGTTTCCTATCCAATAGTAATTATGTGCATATCCTAGTTTCTGGGCCTGAGTGGCAGGCCTTTTACTTTGGGCACGCCAAAACCGACACCTCAGCTGCCGCTCCCTAAGAAGTTAACAATCTGGGTGTAGCTGGTGCAGAGGAGTCAGGCGCAGGACAGTAGATATGAGTACCACAAGTCATTTTACTCAATAAAGTTCTCAAATAACACACACAAGAAAAACAAGCCCACAAATACGGACCGTATAACATAAAACAATCACGCACAAAAACATTGGGGAAAACAGAGGGTTAAATAATGAACATATAATTGGGGAATTGAAACCAGGTGTGTAAAACAAGACGAAACAAATGGAACATGAAAAGTGGATCGGCGATGGCTAGAAGACCGGTGACGTCGTCCGCCGAACGCCCTCCCGAACAAGGAGAGGGACCGACTTCGGCGGAAGTCGTGACAGAAATAAATAAAAGCTGAAATAAATAATTCTCTCTGCTATTATTCTGACATTTCACATTCTTAAAGTAAAGTGGTGATCCTAAATGACCTAAGACAGATCATTTTTACTAGGATTAAATGTCAGGAATTGTGAAAAACTGAGTTTAAATGTATTTGGCTAAGGTGTATGTAAATTTACGACTTCAACTGTATGTGGTAGTGGTTAAGTAGAGGCCTGGGGGCACACAGTGTGTTGTGAAATCTGTGAATGTATTGTAATGTATTTCAAACGGTATTAACTGCCTTGGCAGCAGATAATAGGGATCCATAATAAATACAAATAAAGACAGACAGACAGGCAGACAGACAGACACACATGCAAACAGGCAGGCACATACACACACCTACACACACATTTTGACTTCTAGTCTGCATCAGGTCTAGTTACTAGAATTGGTCCAAATTATTACAGTGCATCCCCTGCATCTGAAAATAATGGACAAACATTCTGTCTACACAACATTGTGTACTCCTCTCAATCCAGTTTGGAGCTGGGTATTGACATCAGACAAGCAGCCACTGCTGACCAGGCACAATCTCCTCCTCTGTGTTGGAGGAGATTTGATGAAACAAACATTTACACACCAAACACAAAGAACCATGCAAATACAGAAGTGTTCATACTGAAAATAGTGAATCCTAGTCAACATGGACGACACATAGGCGACCTTGGTGTGACTGTCTCTCTTTGGTTGTTCTTGGTGGATTACTTATCTATTCACATCCCCATGCTTGCTTTATCAGACTGCTTTGCCTGTGATATTCCCCTGGTATGTGGGAGCGCGTGTCAAGGCTGAAGATTGAGAGAGTGTCTCATCCCATCTCCTCTGTCATGTTATCATGAGAGACTATTCCCTCTGCACACTGATAAGTAGAGTAGCTGTGTTATCATGAGAGTCTTTCCCTCTGCACACTGATAAGTAGAGTAGTTGTGTTATCATGAGAGTCTTTCCCTCTGCACACTGATAAGTAGAGTAGCTGTGTTATCATGAGAGTCTTTCCCTCTGCACACTGATAAGTAGAGTAGTTGTGTTATCATGTGAGAGTCTTTCCCTCTGCACACTGATAAGTAGAGTAGCTGTGTTATCATGAGAGTCTTTCCCTCTGCACACTGATAAGTAGAGTAGTTGTGTTATCATGTGAGTCTTTCCCTCTGTACACTGATAAGTAGAGTAGCTGTGTTATCATGGGAGTCTTTCCCTCTGCACACTGATTAGTAGAGTAGTTGTGTTATCATGTGAGTCTCTCCCTCTGTACACTGATAAGTAGAGTAGCTGAGTGATCATGTGAGTCTTTCCCTCTGCACACTGATAAGTAGAGTAGCTGTGTGATCATGTGAGTCTTTCCCTCTGCACACTGATAAGTAGAGTAGTTGTGTGATCATGTGAGTCTTTCCCTCTGTACACTGATAAGTAGAGTAGCTGTGTGATCATGTGAGTCTTTCCCTCTGCACACTGATAAGTAGAGTAGCTGAGTGATCATGTGAGTCTTTCCCTCTGTACAATGATAAGTAGAGTAGCTGTGTGATCATGTGAGAGTCTTTCCCTCTGTACACTGATAAGTAGAGTAGTTGTGTGATCATGTGAGTCTTTCCCTCTGCACACTGATAAGTAGAGTAGTTGTGTGATCATGTGAGAGTCTTTCCCTCTGCACACTGATAAGTAGAGTAGTTGTGTTATCATGTG
>QNTS01001368.1:282884-308559 GCA_003317085.1 Hucho hucho
GTCTTTCCCTCTGTACACTGATAAGTAGAGTAGCTGTGTTATCATGAGAAAGTCTCTCCCTCTGTACACTGATAAGTAGAGTAGTTGTGTTATCATGTGAGTCTCTCCCTCTGTACACTTGTAAGTAGAGTAGTTGTGTGATCATGTGAGTCTTTCCCTCTGCACACTGATAAGTAGAGTAGTTGTGTGATCATGTGAGTCTTTCCCTCTGCACACTGATAAGTAGAGTAGTTGTGTGATCATGTGAGTCTCTCCCTCTGCACACTGATAAGTAGAGTAGTTGTGTGATCATGTGAGAGTCTTTCCCTCTGCACACTGATAAGTAGAGTAGTTGTGTTATCATGTGAGTCTCTCCCTCTGTACACTGATAAGTAGAGTAGCTGTGTTATCATGGGAGTCTTTCCCTCTGCACACTGATAAGTAGAGTAGTTGTGTTATCATGTGAGTCTCTCCCTCTGCACACTGATAAGTAGAGTAGTTGTGTTATCATGTGAGTCTCTCCCTCTGTACACTGATAAGTAGAGTAGCTGTGTGATCATGTGAGTCTTTCCCTCTGCACACTGATAAGTAGAGTAGTTGTGTGATCATGTGAGTCTTTCCCTCTGTACACTGATAAGTAGAGTAGCTGTGTGATTCTGTGAGTCTTTCCCTCTGCACACTGATAAGTAGAGTAGTTGTGTTATCATGTGAGTCTCTCCCTCTGTACACTTGTAAGTAGAGTAGTTGTGTTATCATGTGAGAGTCTTTCCCTCTGTACACTGATAAGCAGAGTAGCTGAGTTATGTGAGTATTTCCTGATAAATAGAGTAGAGCAGCGGTGAGCTAGTGGTCAGCCACCAGCTTTTCGAGAGAGAGGGATGAGGAGAGGGATGATGATGAGGAGGAGGAGGGTGCTGAGGCAGGAGAGAATGAAGGGTAGGGCAGTCCTCTCCAGGGAGAGATATGGTTCTCCCTGCCACAGCGCAGCCTCAGCCCCTTGCTTCACCCAGCTCCAGACCGCAGGAAGGACAGTCCCGACTTAAAAACCTGTCTATAAAAGCGCCGGGCAGGGATGAAAAACACCCCAATTAGAGCCCAGCACCCTCCTTAGGGACACAAGCTGTTTTTTGACACCTGCTAAATTATGCAGCATGCTACCGATGTAGCAACACAAAACAATAGAGCAAAGACATTTCTCCAAATGCTGGATGTGTTTAGAAAGTAGGTGTCGATGAAGGAGGTTTAGTCAGTCTGAAATTATACTGTGTGGTATGAAGACAGGCAGGGGTGGAGGGTGGACAGGATGAGAGCTTCTAACTTGAAACCGGAACACATGCTGCAGACAGATACACTTTAAATGTACTTACTAACCACTTTACCATTAAATAAATTACTGTAATGACAAAATTATTAAACCGTGAAAAAGGCTTCAATAAGATCCCATACAGTATATCAGCAACACCCTGAAGCAGTGATTGAGATCATCAGCAAAGAGCTCTGTAATGGTACATTAGATTGATGTCTGTGGAATGAAGAGATTACTAGAAGTATCATGATTGTGTGTGGCTGTGGTTGATAATGAACCAAACACAGTCACCGAGGGAGTAGCATAGAGAGAGCTGGCTGCTGCTAAACAACGAGGATGTGTAACAGAGAGAGGCTGATACACACAGTGTTATGTTTTAAGAAGACAAACAAAGTGGAATTGACAGCATTTTAGCAACATGAAAACTTAATATCTGTTCATATTTAATTTTTATTTAACCAGGAAAGTCAGTTAAGAAATTATTTACAAGAAAAGCCTAGGAAAAGTGGGTTAACTGCCTTGTTCAGGGGCAGAAGGACAGATTTTTACCTTGTCAGCTCGGGGATTTGATCTAGCAACCATTTCGGTTACTAGTCCAACGCTCTAACCACTAGGCTACCTGCCACCCCTCATATAGACCCCCAGGAAAAATATGACACGTAAAAAAATTCAAAATCTGACAAGCGAGGACTTAGATATGGTCATTTTCACATTTTCTTAAATTCTTAGAATGTTTGGGAATTATGTAATGTAATGAGTGCACTGAGAGTCCAGAAGCACGTTCAGGGAGTGAGTGTTTTAATAAATAAAAGAAACAATGAACACAACCAACATAAAAACAGAGTCAATAACACCTGAGGAAAGAACCATGGGGAGTGACAGATATAGGGAAGATAATCAAGGAGATGATGTAGTCCAGGTGAGTGTCATGAGGCGCTGGTCCGCGAGACGATGGTGACAGGTGTGCGTGATAATCTGCAGCCTGATGACCTAGAGGGAGTATACGTGACAGTACCCCCTCCCCGACGCGCAACACCAGCCACAGGACGCGGTCAAATGGATCAGGAGCGGACCGGTCACACCTGCTGATGCGCGAGAACCTGTCACGCCAGTTGAGGCACGGGAACCTGTCGAGTCAGCTGGGGCACAGGAACCTGAGAGATCGGCTGAGGCATGAGAGCCTGACGAGCCGGTAGAAGCAGGGGAGCCTGGCGACCCGGCGGAGGCATAAAAGCCAGACGAGCCGGCTGAGGCAGGGGACCCTGGCGATCCGCCTGAGGCAGGAGAGCCTGACGAGCTGGCTGGGGCAGGGAAGCCTGGCGATCTGGTTGAGGCATGAGAGCCTGTAGTAGTTCCCGGACCCGACATCATTACTCTGACACAAAAAATAAAAACACTCCCTGATGCTTCCCTTAGGTGAGGCGTTATTCTGTAACGAGTGCGCTGAGAGTCAGGAAGCACGCTCAGGGAGTGAGAGTTTCAATAAATAAAAGAAACAATGAACACGAAACACAACCAACACACCGACATAAAAACAGAGTCAATAACACCTGAGGAAAGAACCAAGAGTGACAGATATAGGGAAGATAATCAAGGAGGTGATGGAGTCCAGGTGAGTGTCATGAGGCGCAGGTACGCGAGACGATGGTGACAGGTGTGCAGGATAATCAGCAGCCTGATGACCTAGAGGCCGGAGAGGGAGTATACGTGACATGTAAAGTAAGGCATTTGTGGAAATTCTATAGTAATATTGAGTGGGAAAGCGGCCGTATGTTTGGACAATAAATAGACACTGCAGTAAATAAACCTAAGAAAAACATCTGTCTCGTCCAGGATCGGAGTCTAGGCAGATCGGTGCACCACAGCCAATCAGAGCTACAATAGGCCTTTATGCAAGCCATTTGCCACGCAGGCTGCCATCGTTCACTTTGAACTGTACCTTGTGTTTACAGGAAGTTACATCAGAGCGACTTTAGATTATTAGAACGTATTCGCCAAAAGCCAGAAAAAAAACCTGAATGGATTTCTGCAAACTTGTCAATACCACGGGAGTCCTCTTACATTTGGGAACTACCACATCTACCACAATACCATTGTGTATGTCATGGAATGCTGAGTAAAATAAAGCAGATTTTAAAAACCTCTTATGAAGTTGGTTTTGTAGCATAAAATGGGAATTGTATATTTTTTACTGATATTATGATTGTCTGTTTGTTTAATATCTGCAAAAGAGTTGCGGTCAGTTCCACTTTAAAGTGTTTAAAAACAGGGCATTGATCTTCCTGTAGTGCTGCTGGCTGTTTTTCAGTGAACTGAATCTCTCCTTGAGAACTAGCAAAGAGATGCCTTCATCCAAGCCGCTGATTAGCTCCTCCATTTCCTTCACTCTCTTACCTCACTCCTCCATTATCCTCTCTCCTCTTTTCACCCACTTGTTCATGCAGTTCTCTTCTTCAATCACTATCAGTTCTTATTCTTCTGCAGAGTGCTCTGATTAAAATAAATATTGTATTCTGCATCACTTTTAAGAGTCATCACAACGGAATTCACTACAGTGAAGATTAAAGCTTTGATTTCAAAGTAAAGCACAATGATCTCAAAACATGATGAAGAAAGCTGGCTGGGTTTAACAACATAATGATTAAAGACTAACAACTGACAAGTGCGGGGTTTCATCATACCCCTCTTTGGAGATCCACCCTCTGTCTAGACCAACATGTAGCCACTGTATCCATATAGCTACATTGGTTGAAATTGGCTTTCCAAATTGTTTTATTTAATTTAGCTTATGGTAGAGCAAATGTCTTCATAAAAACGCATAACAACATGGCTGCCACCTGCCGTTCAAATGTGTCAGACCAGACCACTCACTCCAGATCTGACTAATTGACTCGCCACAGAGGTTGACATGAAGACAGACATGGCATCCACAGGGCACAATGATGACCATGTCATAGAGAAGTAATGAGACTTTCCCACAGCCCCCAAAACTGGACTCCCTGCAGGACAGGGTCAGGGGGGTGAAAGGAAACAGGGTCTCTCTCATGTCAGGCCCACAGCCTCAGGGCACTATGGGGATGAGCCGTGGAGGACAGGAGACGGGAGGTTTTCAATCAGACAGACCACCTCAGAGCACACATCATCATCACGTCCCTATCACAGCAGTACAGCCTTGCGATTAAAAAACAAAAGGAGAGAAATCAATCGTCAGCAGCCTCAAGCCATTCAAACATCTGGACAGTCGGTTGAGGACCAATAATCACTTCCCCCATTGTTTCCCAAGCAGCAGTGAGAGGTGTGTTTATACTATTTTCTTTTTAGGAAAGATGCCGATTGTGAGTGCAGTTTGATGCCGATTGTGAGTGCAGTTTGATGCCGATTGTGAGTGCAGTTTGATGCCGATTGTGAGTGCAGTTTGATGCCGATTGTGAGTGCAGTTTGATGCCGATTGTGAGTGCTGTTTGATGCCGATTGTGAGTGCAGTTTCAGGTATTGTTTTAACAATGTGAGAATTAGACTTAACTTTAGGCAATACAATGTTCAATGCCAAATTCCTTCCCCACAGACAGACGACAAATGATACAACAGCTTTGTAAAGGAAATGTGTTCCCAGCGCCAGCTGTAACTGCATGCACCAAACTCTGTATGCCTTTCACACAATCCTTATCAACACAGCTGTCATTGTTGTTGGTTTTGCCCACTGAATTTGATTCTTTTTAGCTGCCTCTCTTTTCCAAATATCACCAATCCTGCTAGATGAAATCTGCTGATGTTCTCCTTTGGCTTCCACACACCTACATTCCTAGTCGGCCTGATAAGCCTCAGATTTACCATGGAGGTATATCTGGTCTGCCTCTCTGGATTCTAGAGATTTACCCAGGCAATGAGAGATACAGCCAGGGCTTCACTGTGGGCACGCCCGCCTGCCATGTTCCAACAATCACACATACGCTTGGCAAGAGAATAATGTGACATTCATTTAGCCATATCTCTCTCTCTCTCTCCCTCGAGCTTCCATCCTGTATCTCTGCTCGTGTTTTGGGACCATTCCGCTCCAATGTGAACACCAAGAGATTAGGCCTAGAAGCCTGCAGTGGACACAGCCCAGCCATGTTGACAGACAGGGCAGAGTAAGAAGACTACACCTGAGAAATATCCTCAGGACAACTAATCAGGCAGCAAATATTTGCACTGACAAAATAACTGGGGAACAGAAGACTCACATCAATCAATAATGTAATGGAATTACAGGTTGTGCGCCACAAAGCCTCTCAGTGTTCACACCTCTCATAAAACCATTATAAAAAAACGAGAAGCCCTCTACATTGCAAAAAACCTAATAACATTATTTTGCCATAAATAATGCATACTCAAATATGATTGAAATTCAATGAGATTGACATGTAACAGGATGGATATTCCATCACTTTGCTGAGAGCTCTACACCTCACAGCCCGGCAGGCAATAAAAATAAGTAAATTCTATAATCAGATTGATTTCTTGTACTTTTTCCAGCATATTAAAATGTATAAATATATTCTATTGACATGAGTCTTTGATAAAACTTTACTTTCCAGTGTAGAATTTCTGTCTGCACTTCAGAGCTTTACTGCGATCAAGAACTACTCATAAAATCATTGCAATAGTCTCTCTAGACAGATGGGTTGCCTCCCACAATGTAACCAATGTTCCTAGTGCTGTTGCCCTAGAAACAATTACTTTTGAAGTTATTTTCAGCCAATGAGAGTAAAGGACCTGCAACTCATTAATCACTAGTAAAGTCTCAACTTGGCAGAGTCATGACATGACAGAAAAGCTGGGGTTTACAGGTTAGTGTTTACAGTCCAGTGGAGGAGGTCAGAGCAGCACAGAGAAGGAGAAAGGAGAACGCGAGGAGAGACTGATGGGAAATCAGGATATGAGTGTTCAGGTCTGTTGAGGGCATGTTTGGATCCTTCAGGAAAGTGCCTCCAAGTGCTGAACTCAGTGAAGTGAGTAACATATTCCTCTAAAATCACACCAGGGCCTGGTTACATGAGGAAGCAGAGCATGGGCAGAAAAACAGGAGTGTCACAGCAGACTGACTGGTCCACCTGGCCACAGAAATCCCTGCAGCCATGTTTTAATCCTAATCCAGAAGGAATAAAGTCAGTGGGATTAGTAGTGGTCACACGTTGGTGGTCACAGAGGAGAAGATCCTAAAAGTTTAGCACAAACATAAGAGACCTCGAAGCTGTCCTGATGTCAGCACGAACAGAATCCACTCACACACACACCCACACACTTAGATGAATATATGACGTGCCATAGATTATCTTGATTATACTGTCGTAAACATCAGTACCAGTATTATATGTAACTTAATGTAACTGCCATGGCAAGGTCCCCTGAGGGAAGTGAAATACTTCACAGTAGAGTTGGCTGCTCTGTAACTTAGTGTTGAGCATTACCAGACAGGGATAAATGATCTGCCCTTGCTTATATGGCATATACATGTACATCAAACTCACTGCTCAGTGATACGCATCGCTCTGGAGTTCTACAGTATGCACGATAAAATACATCTCATACTGTACATTGCAATCAAAACAAACCTCATCGTTGATAACCTGCAAAGCAATCACATAAAGATGCTATAGGCTATGGTTGTAATGGGAGACACATCTAAGCAAGATGATTCTTACTGTAGATAGTGGATCAACCTCTTGAGATTGTGACATTCACAGCCTTCTGTAGTATCACAAGCCCAATGTATTGATTGTCTCATAGTCCCCAATGCAATTCCCTGTAAAATCCTTGACTATCAATGCAGCAAGCTACCTTGGTGGATATGGTAATTGCAAATCACCAATGTGCAATGAACATTTATAAATTAAATGCATATGACAGGTAGGCATTTTAAATAAAGCAATAGACATATTTGCATAATACAGGAACAGAGTAATATACATCCTCTGGGAATATTTTCATATAAGAGGTGACTCAATAATTATTTTGGTATTTATATGGAAAAATATTTCTCATGCTCAAATTGAAATATACAAAATCCATTAAATAATCAGATTTTGAAAACGTTGTGAATCGTAAAGATAATGCTGGAAATAATCAATCTAACATGTATAAGTTAAGTTTTTGCTACAATGACAATCAGTCATATTTAATTTCATTCCCTTTCATGACACCACACTCCCAAGTGGACATTTGCGGAAACTTTCAGCACCTCACGGAGAGGACAGCTCCAGCGGAAATTAATTCCATGGCTACAAAGTGCAGCTTGTTGAGGTGAGCTCAGACTTGACTGATTGAATATTCAACTCTTTACACTTCAAACGACGACGGCTATTTGTATTTGGTTCAGATGGGCATTCTATTATACATCCTCGTTACATGCAGAGGCATCTTATAGACTACCATGGGGCGCACGGACAGCGAGGATAGAAAGATGCCAGCTCTGTGCTTTTACGCCAGCGCATGCTGCCTTCACTAATGATCAATAATGATTTTCTATTGAACAATTACTCACAGTTATGTAATATTTCACAAGAGTGACAACAAGTGGTACACTTTACACGCACAATAAATGACATTGGCATAAATTACTATTACAAAACAAATGCTGGGTGTATCTGATTTCACAATAATAAAAGTTTAAAATGAAAACGAAAGGCAAGAGGATGCATCAGTAAAACCATGATGACGCTACAGCACGGTATGCTTCTCAAGCTGCTGTTAATACAGTGTCCACAACCGAATATGTTTTAACCAATACGTTTGTAGGCCTATAACATTTGCCTAGCCTGCAGTTCCTTTTGAGATATAATCGATAGGCTTATGGTCGCGGGCTGCTTTCTTTTGATTCTTGCAACAACAACAAAAAACTAAAGAAAATATGTTAATGTACTGAAATGTTCCGTTTTGGAAAGAATACTAGTGTGTAAAAACAAACACCATTAAAACATTGCCCAGGTAGGCTACATAGCCGACCGAAAAAAGAGGAATGAATGCTTTCCACGCCTGGACTAGATGCATCTCATTCTGTGAGCAAACCAACAGTGCAGCAGACACTTAAAACTCACAAATAAATGGCAACTTACCCACTTTTCCAATTTCTGGGGTATTATACTGGTCTGTGTGCTTGTCTAAATCAAAAGAAGAATTGGTCCATGCTCACATAAACATGTGCGAAACTTTCCTGTGTAGCCCACTTTACCCCGCAGCGCAAACACCATAGAATGGCAAATGAAAACTATAACTGCCAACTGGACGAGTTGAGAGGATGTCGGTACTTCTCTGCCTGTAAAAATAACAGAGCTGATACTGGAACCAAATCAGTCTTTTAGAGAAGCCTAATCCTCGAGAAGATGTGAATCTTGTACCGTTATTTATAGAACAGTTAAAGCAGAGATGGAAAAGCAGTGCATACAAATCTGTCCATGCCCCTTCTCTTCTCCTGCAGCGGAGCGGGTAGCAAGCCAGTCAGCGTCCCTGGGTCCTAAAGCTGCGCTAAATTTCCTCTCTGCCACAGGAGGAGTAAAACAGTGAGTCCTATTTGATCTGACTGTAGTGGGTGGTTTATTGTGAAATGAATGTACATTCTAAATTTTGACTTGTCTAAATCGTCACCCATAGTGGATGTTCAACATGGGAAACGAGAATTTCGGGCTCCAATTCGTTCTCCGTAATAGGCTATTTATAATCTTGGGCTGTTATTATAAGGTCGTGATAGGCCTAGGCTAATGTGAACCTGTGTTGAATCAAAACCCGAAACTAGCATTAGTCATGGCTGTTCTCGCCTGACTTGAGTAATAACCTCAAATACAAATAAAACACGAACAAACTTTACCTGTTTTTACCTGTGTCACGTCCAGGCCTGGGTTAGCAGGCTGGTGTTTAGTTTGTCTTTTGTTTAGGAGGGTTTTGTGTTCTAGGTTTTGTATTGCTATGTTGGGGAAATGGTTCCCAATTAGAGGCAGCTGTTTGTCGTTACCTCTAATTGGGAACCATATATATGTTTGTGGTTTTGTGGGTCATTGTTTGTATTAGTATGTTTTGTGCACTGTGAAGCCACACCGATGTTACGATCTTCGTTTTGTTTATTATTTTCCCACTTACGTCGTTAAATAAAATATGTATACTGGAAGCATCGCTGCGTCTTGGTCTGTCCCTATCGAAGAACGTGACAACCTGCTTCTATTCTACTCGAAGAGCTCCCTGTGTCTGTCACATACATTGCAAATTTGCAATAGGGAACGATGTCATCATCTTGTTGTTGATCGTGGCAACCTGCTGTTTGCTCAAACTGCTGAGAAATTGAGGCGCGTGGGGAGCATAGTTCCAAGTGCGTGTTAGTTCACCCATGTAATGATAGTGTAACCATTTCCTTTGTCTACCTTATCCCTGAAAATATTTCAAATGTATGAGTAACTTATATACAAAAAATAACCAGTTCAAGATGAAAATCCACATGAGCTCAGGATCATAACTACAAATATGTTTAAAGCAGAAACACTTACTCCTGTCCACAAATACAGTTGAAGTCAGAAGTTTACATACACCTTAGCCAACTACATTTAAACTCAGGTTTTCACAATTCCTGACACGTAATCCTATGTGAAATGTCAGAATAATAGTGGAGAAAATTATTTACTTCAGCTTTTATTACTTTCATCACATTCCCAGTGGGTCAGAAGTTTACATACACTCAATTAGTATTTGGTAGCATTGCCTTTAAATTGTTTAACTTGGGTCAAATGTTTCGGGTAGCCTTCCACAAGCTTCCCACAATAAGTTGGGTGAATTTTGGCCCATTCCTCCTGACAGAGCTGGTGTAACTGAATCAGGTTTGTAGGCCTCCTTGCTCGCACACACTTTTTCAGTTCTGCCCACAAATTTTCTATAGGTTTGAGGTCAGGGCTTTGTGATGGCCACTCCAATACCTTGACTTTGTTGTCCTTGAGACATTTTGCCACAACTTTGGAAGTATGCTTGGGGTCATTGTCCATTTGGAAGACCCATTTGCGACCAAGCTTTAACTTCCTGACTGATGTCTTGAGATGTTGCTTCAATATATACACTTAATTTTCCTACCTCATATGATGCCATCTACTTTCTGAAGTGCACCAGTCCCTCCTGCAGCAAAGCACCCCCACAACATGATGCTGCAACCCCCGTGCTTCACGGTTGGGATGGTGTTCTTCGGCTTGCAAGCCTCCCCCTTTAACCTCCAAACATTACGATGGTCATTATGTTCAAACAGTTATATTTTTGTTTCATCATACCAGAGGACATTTCTCCAAAAAGTACTATCTTTGTCCCCATGTGCAGTTGCAAACCGTAGTCTGGCTTTTTTATGACGGTTTTGTTGCAGTGGCTTCTTTCTTGCTGAGCGGCCTTTCAGGTTATGTCGATATAGGACTCGTTTTACTGTGGATATAGATACTTTTGTACCTGTTTCCTCCAGCATCTTCACAAGGTCCTTTGCTGTTGTTCTGGGATTGATTTGCACTTTTCGCACCAAAGTACATTCATCTCTACGAGACAGAACTCGTCTCCTTCCTGAGCGGTATGACAGCTGCGTGGTCCCATGGTGTTTATACATTTCGTACTATTGTTTGTACAGATGAACGTGGTACCTTCAGGCATTTGGAAATTGCTCCCAAGGATGAACCAAACTTGTGGAGGTCTACAATTTTTTTTTCTGAGGTTTTGGACTGATTTCTATTGTTTCCCATGATGTCAAGCAAAGAGGCACTGAGTTTGAAGGTAGGCCTTGAAATACATCCACAGGTACACCTCCAATTATGTCAATTAGCCTATTAGAAGCTTATAAAGCCATGACATAATTTTCTGGAATTTTCCATGCTGTTTAAAGGCACAGTCATCTTAATGTATGTAAACTTCTGACCCACTGGAATTGTGATACAGTGAATTATAAGTGAAGTAATCTGTCTGTAAACAATTGTTGGAAAAATTACTTGTGTCATGCACAAAGTAGATGTCCTAACTGACTTGTCAAAACTATACTTTTGTAGAAATTTGTGGAGAGGTTGAAAAACAAGTTTTAATGACTCCAACCTAAGTGCATGTAAACTTCCAACTTCAACTGTATACAACTAGTAAATTATCAGATTTCCCCAGGCACAAATCTAGATATTTGGGAGGAAATAGGCAAAATATGGTTTCTTCAAGATCCTGGTCATTGTCAATTATAAAGGATTTTTAAGGTTAATCACGGAGGTCTCTAATTATGATAACTGCCACAATTTGACTATTCCATAAAATATGCTTTACACTGTACTGTGTGTAGCCTTCTGTCTGGAAAATAAGTTTGTGATGAACATGGTAGCTTTTAACTTGCCTTCTGCTGAAAAGTGAAATTATTTAAGGATAAAATATTATATTTGGCTACAAATTGTAGTCTCTACTGATGCATTTCTGAATTTCCATCATGGCTTTGGGCCAGTCCATCAATTCATGCAGTGTTCTTCCCATCTCTTCTCTCCCTCTGTTTGTAGATTGAAAATGAAGCCATTTCAAACTCAAACATGTTTTAACAATCTCATGTATTTCTAGTAGAATAACTAAGGATAAGACCTTCCCCCCTTCTGTCAATCACTTTGAGGCCGGCTGTTTGAAATGGATTGAGTCCACATGCAGGGCCTTGCCAGCTAACCGTCCCTCCATCTGCATTTTAACATGCCTGTCTGGGCTGAGTGTGCTGACCAGTGTGGGAGTGGGGTAAGTACAGGGGGAATGGGGAACTCCAATCAGTCCTAATTCTCCCCACATACTCATCATCCCACAATGCACAGCTGCACACTCCTTTAAGGGCCTCTTCTTCTTCTCTATGTATATATTGTTTATAAGGGTGTAGTAGTCAGTACTGGGATGGTAATCCATCTCTGAATTCATTGAATTTAATAGGGGTTCCTTTCTGCAGTGTTTTTAGATGGGGAGATTTGTAATTACAATGATGCTTGAATATATTGCGGTATAATTATGTTCAGGGTCCCTGTCTGGATGGCAGGTTAAGATGATGAGGGACTGTCAATAAGGAATGTACTGATGAGATGCAAAGGAGTATATTACACTAGTAAAGCCTACCAATCAGAACAGGTATTATAATGAAATAAGGGCATTTGTATAACAAGAACAAAGAGCAAACAGCTGTGATGCTGGTAACTGAGTGGCAATAATTTAATCCCAGAACAGTGTGATGGTCATGGAGGTGGCCCTGTGTTTCCTTCTGCAGTGCTGTTGCTGGTTCTGCGGTGTGTCAGATCCTGGGAGCCAGTCATAGTTCAGATCCATTTACATTCACTGGGTGTGCCTGGGACGGAACAGAAAACTGAATAGTCAGCTGCTGAATTCATGTTTGATATCCGAAGGATAAGCGCCTACATCTGCAACTTGCTAATGATAATACAGAGAATGCAATGACCCACGATGGGGTCGATGGAAAATAAATGAAGGACAAATAAAACCCTGATCTTGACTTGCGTTGATTCTTTGAACTACATCTGACTGGCAAAACAAGTGAAAAACAATGTTTCGCCCAAACACTTTGTCATGACGTTACACAAACTGGATGTATTCTGTATAGCTATGCTGTAGAGATTGAGTGGTGTTTTTAAACTAAAAAGCAAACACATGGTAATGGTATTCTACTGGTGCAGTGATCGCTTCTTAGTGGGAGAATGTTAGAGAGTTTAACTTCTCACTGATGCTGATGCTCACTGACTTGACTAGTTAAAATACATGTTAAATAAAATAAACTAGTCAAAATGCCGATGGGACTTTGGGATCGTCCTGATCATACTCATACTGCCTGGTACCACTCTTCAAATTAAATGAGCCACACATCATGCATACCACCACCCTCTTTGTCCTTGAGTACTGAGCTCAGAAGGACATTTTAAACGAGTACATAAGGGAAATATTACTTGAGAAGACCTTCAGTTCTTCGAAGCTGGATTTAGGCTCACATCAGAATTCTTGTCTGTGGAATCAAAACAAGGCTGTGTGAAAGAGAGTGAGGAGTTGCAGGGAAAAAGCATGTCCAGATGGACAGAAACCAGAAGTAACATTTCTTGAGCATTCAGGGCATTTCCCATCTGTCCTAATCTGCACCATCCTTGGATGTTGGCGACACAAACATGGAACAGGACTTGCTTTTGGAGAAAACTAAATCAACTGATGGAATAGTCAAATTAAACAAAGAAATACCACATTCTGTATGATATATTGAGTCAGTAATGTTTGTGCCCCTAATAGTCAAGGTATAATCAAATCAAAGCTTTACTCAATGCTGTGTGCTGTAGCTTATCTCTCCACTGCACTCATTCACCACCTCCCCAGAGCTATGCAAAGGACATGCACCTCTGATGAATAGGGAACTGTTCTAATGCTGTGTGGCTGGGAGCCCATTGGGATAAAGAGATAAAATGTGTGTTAGAGGTGTCCATCTACCTGCCACTCTCCTCTCCTCTCCTCTCCTTTCCTCCCGTCTCCTCACCTCTCCTCCCGTCTCCTCTCCTCTCCTCCCCCCTCCTCTCCTCCCCCCCTCCTCTCTTCTCCTTCCCCCTCCTCTCCTCCCCTTCTCTCCCCTCTACTCCCCCATCCTCTCCTAACCTCTCTCTGGCTGAACTGAGAGCAGGTCCTGCCTCATAAACTCTGTGGTGTTCTCTTTTTCCCCCATCAGGCAGTTTTAGAGGAGCAGGAACCACAGTCATCCCATGTTCTCGTACTCTGGATAACATGATTATCAGACTCTCTGGCTCCCTCAGCATATACCTCTGCTCCTAATGGCTTGTCCCACTATGAGTACAATGCTGTCGTCTCACCTCATGCCAAGCTCCAGCCAATCCGACTCAGCCAGGGATTGCATTTGACATGGCACAGGAACAATACTTTCTTTTCACACCCCACACACACCCCATACATCACCAACACAAACTGCAACGATCCCTCCCAGTCTCCATTTCTACTATAACATCTTGTATCGCTTCAACAGACACAAGACAATGTGGTTACATTTTTTTACTGATCTTTCACCACATAACTTCATTTGTAAATGAAGACAAATTACCCAGGTGCACGGTGAGTCAATTCATTCAATCTTGTTTGATTAAAAGTGAAACATAAATTAATGTCAATTTAAATAGGGAGGTTGGGCTCATAGTAATGGCTGGAATGGAATAAATTAAATGGTATAAAACACCACTTCGTTCACTCCCTTTCATTCATTATTATGAGCCGTCCTCCCTTCACCAGCCTCCTCTGCCATCACTGTAGTTGCAGCCAATTTGTGATTAATCTGACAATACCATAATGCAATCGATGCCTGTTCAGTTCGATATGCAGAACAGAGTGTAATATAATTTTACAGACGTAAGCTCTTCAAACAGCCCCAGCAGAACCGCTGCCCTCTCACTACACACCCCTACCCACCTCTGAGATAAATAATACGCTTCTTACAAGTCAGAGCACAGTGTTACCAGGCAGGGGAAAAAGAGTAAGCACATGTGATACATTAGCGTTAAGATAATATAATGCAGAGGAAATCCACTGCATTCTATAGTGGTCACAAATGCTCCTCATCTCAGAACTCTAGATTGGGTTATCAATGCCGTTTTCCACAGCGCACACAAAAATCCATGTGCCTTGTCTATTTACATGGGGAGTGTGAAAGGTTTACCGTTCACCTGGGATGGGCCTGCACCGATGCCCATATCCCCATTTATTAGTTTATTGTATTGGAAGTTCATTCTGCAGTGGAATTAAATTATAAACCATATCCAAACAAATTAATGTCAAGCCTCAAGCAGGTGCTTTTTTGACAGGCTGAGGGCATTAGCAATCTAGCACAGGGTCCATCTCTATCTCCAGCTCAGGGCCCACACCTTAGATGTAATACCCCCATCCCCCCCCCCCAGTTCCCATTTTAGAAGCCATCAGGGTGGAGGCACAGGGGGGACAGACAGAGGCAGCCTGCAGTACTGTGGGACAGATTAATGTGCTATTTGAACCTCTGTAGAGTAGAATAGTATATACAGGGAGGGTTTCATCCTCCTCCCCTGAGTCACACACAGCAGAACATATTATCACATACATCTCACAGGAGGATTTGTCAGTTAAAACATATATTCTCACATTCAATTACTATTTACCCCTTCAGGAAAAATGCCTCCATGTTTCACATTACCTTATGAAATAGAGGTGAATAGAGTTATGTGTTTTGATATCACCAAGTAAATAATCCAGAGATTAAGAAAAATTGTAACACTCCTCACGTTGCCACACAAGTTCAGGCAAGCTGAGGGCTGCGGTTTAGATGCGGCTGTACTTGTGGCTGTACTTGTGAGCAAGGGTCTTTCTAGACATGGATTGATTGATTGGAGGACAGAGTCTCTGCCATACCTCAACAAGAGTCCAGACCAGACAGATCAAATCAGACCAGAGCAGACAAGAGTAGTCCAGACCAGACCAGACCAGTGCAGTACAGACAAGAGCAGACCAGACCAGACCAGAGCAGACCAGAGCAGTCCAGACCAGAACAGACCAGAGCAGAGCAGACCAGAGCAGTCCAGACCAGACCAGACCAGACCAGTCCAGACCAGTCCAGACCAGACCAGACCAGAGCAGCCCAGACCAAACCAGTCAGGACCAGACCAAATCAGACCAAACCAGACCAAAACAGACCAGACCAAAACCAGTCCAGACCAAACCAGTCCAGACCAAACCAGTCCAGACCATTCAGTCTCTGCTGCTGCTCCTCAGGGAGTTCACCTCCCTAGACACTGTCCATCTATTGATCCATGAGGAGGTAAAGACAGAGGGTCCATCTATTGATACACAAGGAGGTAAAGACAGAGGGTCCATCTATTGATACACAAGGAGGTAAAGACAGAGGGTCCATCTATGGATACACAAGGAGGTAAAGACAGAGGGTCCATCTATTGATACATGAGGAGGTAAAGACAGAGGGTTCAGTTAATGATCCATGAGGAGGTAAAGCAGGGAGATATAGTTGAAGTAGGAAGTTTACATACACTTAGGTTGAAGTCATTAAAACTCCATTTTCAACCACTCCACAAATTTATTGTTAACAAACTATAGTTTTGGCAAGTTGGTTAGGACATCTACTTTGTGCATAACACAAGTAGTTTTTCCAACAATTGTTAACAGACAGATTATTTCACTTATAATTCACTGTATCACAATTCCAGTGGGTCAGAAGATTACATACAAGTTGACTGTGCCTTTAAACAGCTTCAAAAATTCCAGTAAATGAAGTTATGGCTTTAGAAGCTTCTGATAGGCTAATTGACATCATTTGAGTCAATTGGAGGTGCACCTGTGGATGTATTTCAAGGCTTACCTTCAAACTGCCTCTTTGCTTGACATCATGGGAAACAATAGAAATCAGCCCAAAACCTCAGAAAAAAAATTGTAGACCTCCACAAGTTGGGTTCATCCTTGGGAGCAATTTCCACGTTCATCTGTACAAACAATAGTACGCAAGTATAAACACCATGGGACCACGCAGCTGTCATACCGCTCAGGAAGGAGACGCGTTCTGTCTCCTAGAGATGAATGTACTTTGGTGCGAAAAGTGCAAATCAATCCCAGAACAACAGCACAGGACCTTGTGAAGATGCTGGAGGAAACAGGTACAAAAGTATTTATATCCACAGTAAAACGAGTCCTATATCGACATAACCTGAAAGTCCGCTCAGCAAGAAAGAAGCCACTGCTCCAAAACCGCCATAAAAAGCCAGACTACGGTTTGCAACTGCACATGGAGAAATGTTCTCTGGTCTGATGAAACAAAAATAGAACTGTTTGGCAATAATGACCATCGTTATGTTTGGAGGAAAAAGGGAGAGGCTTGCAAGCCGAAGAACACCATCCCAACCATGAAGAACGGGGTGGCAGCATCATGTTGTGGGGGTGCTTTGCTGCGGGAGGGACTGGTGCACTTCAGAAAATAGATGGCATCATGAGGAAGGACAATTATGTGGATATATTGAAGCAACATCTCAAGACATCAGTCAGGAAGTTAAAGCTTGGTCGCAAATGGGTCTTCCAAATGGACAATGACCCCAAGCATACTTCCAAAGTTGTGGCAAAATGTCTCAAGGACAACAAAGTCAAGGTTTTGGAGTGGCCATCACAAAGCCCTGACCTCAATCCTATAGAAAATGTGTGGGCAGAACTGAAAAAGCGTGTGCGAGCAAGGAGGCCTACAAACCTGACTCAGATACACCAGCTTTGTCAGGAGGAATGGGCCAAAAAACTTGCTTGTGGAAGGCTACCCGAAACATTTGACCCAAGTTAAACAATTTAAAGTCAATGCTACCAAATACTAATTGAGTGTATGTAAACTTCTGACCCACTGGGAATGTGATGAAAGAAATAAAATAAAATAAAGAAATAAAATAATCCTAACTGACCTAAGACAGGGAATTTTACAAGGATTAAATGTCAGGAGTTTAAATGTATTTGGGTAAGGTGTATGTAAACTTCAGACTTCAACTGTATGTGTTTAACTGATAGTCGATAGAACAGGACTCCAAGGGACTGCCATGCCAGGTGTCGAAATTAGATGTTTTAACCAAACACTCACAATTGGCGACAGGTCATCCAGTTCACACAGCATGCGGCAGATATGGCCAACTGCTATGCCTTTCAGTGGCTGCAGGGTATTTAGCATATTACTACTATGTATATAGCTAGGGTTTTCCAATGACTATCCTGATGACGGATCAGAAATAATCTACCTGCTCAAGAAGTGATTTATTAAGAGAAATCCCATCACAGACCTGTGCTCTACTCTTGCCCTGATATCTGAAGATTTACCTCCTTTATTCAAGTCAATCACAAGGAGATATTATTTCTTAAAAAATAATCTATACTACGAAATCCGATGAGAAATGATCTAATTAGCTAAAGAATCCAACCTTCTAGTTCAGCAGCGTTGTGGTGTTAACTCTGTGTGAAGGTCATGACTTCTTCTTGCCCCATCCGTATCCTTCACTTAAAAGAAAAATGCTGGGTGGAGGAGTCACACGCATACTAACAGGGTCCTCAGTTCAGCCAGTGCAGAGAGGCGAGAGGGGTAGAGAAGGGTGGGGGGTGAACAGAAAAAAGGTGCCACTTGTTAAGTAAATAAGGCCTAATGAACTTGGCAACAGGAGAGTTTGCTGGTAGCGGCCACTATAAAGCCTAACGGAAGCTGTTTCTCTCTGCTCTTCAGGGGTTTTAATAATTTAACCAGCTAATGAGCCAATTTGGTAAAACTTTGAAACAAGATTGCATTAGCAGTCAATCGGTTATTCAGAGGGAAGGTGGGGATACCAAATCACACCATTTGTCACCATCTTCAGTCTCTCTCATTCTGCTTTACGTTTGTCTCTCCACTCTTCCCCACCTCTCTCTTAATACAAAGCAGATGTTGTTTCAACCTCTGATGTGTCAGTAACACTGCAAGCTAAGCTGGGATGCATTTGCATTCTCACATCCTCTCAATTGTGATGCTCAACTCACAGCGAACTGCGGCACCAAGTTGTGGCCCGTTATATAAAGTCCTGGAGAGGCAGGAGGGATTAATCCTCAGCATTTGAGGTGTAGTGGCTGCTGCAGGCAGGCAGGCAGGCAGGCAGGCAGGCAGGCAGGCAGGCAGGCAGGCAGGCAGGCAGGCAGGCAGGCAGGCAGGCAGGCAGGCAGGCAGGCAGGCAGGCAGGCAGACAGACAGACAGACAGACAGACAGACAGACAGACAGACAGACAGACAGACAGACAGACAGACAGACAGACAGACAGACAGACAGACAGACAGACAGACAGGAGATGGAACCAGTCAGGACTTGACCAGAACAGGTGGTTGTCTGTGGCAAGATCATGTGTGAAGAGGGGCTTTTGACCTTTGATAAAGAGCAGATGAAGGATGAGGATAACAAATGGTTTTTGATAGAAGCTCAATTTATCTGCTTCAACCTTGGTAACCAGACAACGCAATAAAGCTTTGGTGGAGAGCTGCAAAGGATGGCAATGGCTTTTCAGACCATTTTATTCTCATGTATACTCTTTTAGCATCCTCACCATGTCATCCTCCATTAGAAAATCCCACCCTTCCTCAGGTCCTCCCTCTCCTTCCTACCTGGGTAATGTGTCAGGACTGGAGGCTACAGCAGTTTAAAGGAGTACCTCATTAACAATCCACTGGGCCAAATCCAATAAAATATGGTGGAGACCACAGCAGATATTGATGGCCACTGATAATTCCCAAGTCAATGCTATAGAACTGTGGATTTATTTAGATTGCATTAGACTGATACATTGTAATTGCTACATGTAAGCAAATGTAGTCTATGCTATTTTACAGGATAAAGCCACATTTAGCAGAAAACATGATTGCCTAATTGCTCAATATGTTGGTGTACATTAGCAGCACTGATTCAGCAGCAACAGATTGGATCCAAACAACACGTCCATATAGCCTGCGCTGAGCTACTGTACAGCATGCTAAATGTGTTCACACAGACACTTAGAATGGAGAGGATGGCATATGCATCCAGTGACACGTTATCATTCAATAAACAGAAAGCATACAGGCATCATGGGAGAAGTATGGTTTATAATGAGCAACCAAACCACTGTTCTCTGCAGTCCCTCAGCACACACAAACACATGGAAACACACACGTGGGCGCACATGCCTAGACACACACACACACACACACACACACAAGCACACACACAGACACAGACACACAGATCCTCAAAAAGTTCTACACCTGCACCACTGAGAGCATCTTGACTGGCTGCATCACCGCTTAGTATGGCAACTGCTTGGCATACGACCGCAAGGCACTACAGAGGGTAATGCGGATGGACCCGGAACATTACTGGGGAAGAGCTCCTTGCCATTCAGGACCTCTATACCAGGTAGTGTCAGAGGAAAGCCCTAAAAATGGTCAAAGACTCCAGCCACCCAAGTCATAGACGGCAAGAGGTACCGATGCACCGTCTGGAACCACAGGACCCTGAAGAACTTCTACCCCCAAGCCATAAGACTGCTAAATAGTTAGTTAAATAGTTAACCAAACAGCTACCTGGACTATCTGCATTGACCCTTTTTGCACTAACTTTTTTGACTCATCACATACGCTGCTGCTACTGTTTACCACCTGTCACTTTATTCCTAGTTATATGTACACACAGTATCTACCTCAATGACCTCGTACCCCTGCACATGGACTCGGTACTGGTACCCAGTGTACATAGCCAAGTTATTGTTACTCATTGTGTATTCGTTATTAGTTCAATTATTTGGTGTTATCACTTTTTTTATTTCACTGTTAGTCCACACCTGTTGTTTAAGAAGCATGTGACAAATAACATTTGATTTGATTTGACACACATGCACACACACACACACACACACACGCAAAAGTCCCATGTACACACACACACACACGCAAAAGTCCCATGTACACACACACACACACGCAAAAGTCCCATGTACACACACACACACACACGCAAAAGTCCCATGTACACACACATACGCGCGCTGTAAAGATGTAGGCTCCAATAAAATGACTTTCCTCTCGCCTCACCGTTCCGCCAGCAAAGATCATTTTGGGAATACTGATGGAGTAAGCCCATGTGGCACGAGGTGGATATCAATTAAAATTATGTATGGGCCCAGTGCTTCCTAATTGGGACATGGCGATGTATTTAATAACACACATTAAATCCCTAATTAGAAGTAAATTGGGCTTCATCCTATTGTCTGCTAATCGACACAGTGGATTGGGTGGATAAACAACCTCAGCAGCAGAGAGATGCTGTTTTAAAAAAAACTTGTATTAATTTCAACCGAAAGATATTTGTTTTTCTTTACTCAGTGTCAAGCTCCAGTCTTCCAGAAAGTGTTTCAGATTAGTTTGCTGTTGTTGTCTTAAATCCAAGGGTGCTCACCTCTATTACAATGAGACAGACAATTGGCTTGTCTTCTTTTGAATTCATGAACTGTAACAGATGCAGAAAATAGATTTTCTCACATGCATTATATTCCCAACAACGGGAGTATGCTGCTTTCAGAGTGATAAAAAAAGACTTTACAAATATCATAATCCTATCCTTGAAATTAATATTTTTCCCTCTGTAACCATGTGATTATACTTGTGTTTTCACCATGGAAGGAGAAACATTCATATCAATCACATTATTGGTCACAGGGAAGCAGCAAAACCTTTCCACTTGGCAGGGAGAGTCCTCCATCAGAGATAATTGGAATGTGTTTGAAAGGCATGTCCAATCGAAAAGACGTTTGTAACCTTTTTACCTGACAAAAATGTCAGTGTATTATTAGTGTGCTGTCTGACAGCTGAGCGTGGAGGAATTAGTCGAGAACACACTGTACATACACACCAGTGGAGGCTGCTGAGGGGAGGACGGCTCATAATAATGTCTGGAATGGAGTCAATGGAATCAAACACGTGGTTTCCATGGGGTTGATGCCGTTCCATTGACACCAATCCAGCCATTACTATGAGCCGTCCTCCCCTCAGCAGTCTCCACTGGTGTGTATGTACAGTGTGTTCTCACCTAATTTCTCCATGCTCAGCTGTCAGATACTCACACGCTCCCACACACACACCAGACCTGAGCATGTGAACGAGACTACCTGACTACTTGTTCTTGGGGGGGAAATACAATCCCAATGAAAGAGAATAAGAATACCTCAAGAGCTTTTCCCTCAATATCCCCTCAAGTAGAAATGGACTTACAGACACAACAGTAAACAAACATTGCAGTAAATAATAGTATAACATTTGATGGTGCAGCAGCCTACTGCCCTGTCTCAGATCCTCCCAACTGTAAATATAATGTTAGCATGGGAGGTCAGTGGAAACGCCAACATCACAAATCAAACATAAAAACCGCTTGGAGCGCATTTTATGGATTGGAGACACATTTGACAAGCTCTCAGCGATTGGTGGTGTCAGTATAAAGGATGATGTGTTTTATGGGGCCCAGTCCAGGCTGTGGATCTGCCCCTGTAAACATGCACTACAATTTAGCCCAAAGGCGTCGACTGGAAAGGTTATCCAATCACCCTTTTGAAACGGCTTCTCAAAATGAATGAATACACCCACCAATACATCTGAGCCGATGTGAACAAGCTGGATAGCAAAGTATGTAGGTTTCTACCCAGGACCACATTCATCCCAAAGAAAATATTTTTAAACAGAAACACCCAGAAACACATTGAAATGTATTGTATCTCTCTCTCTCTCTCTCTCTCTCTCTCTCTCTCTCTCTCTCTCTCTCTCTCTCTCTCTCTCTCTCTCTCTCTCTCTCTCGTTCTAGCTCACACACACATGTATTGATCACGCATTTCGCTTGTATCTTCTTGGTTATTTATATGGTAATGCTGCTGGCTGTATGTCTCATTTTCTGATTTCATCTTCTTTTGTCTTCTCATTACAACAGTTCAGACCTGTGAACGTTTACATTTACTTTGTCTGTATCGAGATAAGCATATTTAAATGGGTTACACATTACAGCCAGCCCACACAGGGTTATCAGGGAGAAACAAGCACATCTTCTCTAACAGCGGCATTCGTCATTGTAGCTCCTCATTCCTATGTCTTTGATCGATTAATTAGGCCAAGAAACAAATGTCTGAATAAAATGTTCACGTTATGCATCATGTTTGTCACTTTCTCTAAGATTTCAGAAAACATCAGACCAAGCCGTGACAACCACTGCCCCTACAAAGTGTCCAGAGAATGGGAATTAAGGGAACATAATGGAGCCTGCAGGCTCTATTGTGTTGGGAATCATGGCAGCAGCAAGAGAGAGAGAGACAGCAGTGCGCTAGCCTTGTATAAGCCAGACTGATTACCACTGCGCTATCATTCGCTATGATTCCATGGTAGCAAACCATGTAAGCTTGCGAAATCAGGCATCTTGCGAGGCTAGCAGTACGCTGCCTCAGCCCTGCAAACTGCAATGTAATCACAGCTGGGATTATTCACTGACCGCTCTCACATTGATCCAAAGTCTCTACACTCTACCTTTTTTCTGTCTCTCAGGCTAGACTCAATAACTCTGCAGCCCACCAAAGGCGAATTAGCATCTGTTTAAATTACATGGGCGGCTCACCAGGTTATTTGTGGGTGTATTTATACAAGTACCAATAATTTCCATAAAATAGCTTATAGGTTTTCAACAATCCCACAGCTCCAGAGAGGCATCGTACTTCAACAGCAAACAGAAATCTTTTTGGTGAATTTGAATTATGAACAAAACAATCCAATATATGTTTAGGCCTGTCACATGACCTCACACTGTCTCACACACCCACTGCACTCTGCATGAAAAGTCTGTGGATGTTTACACACACGTGACATGGTCTGATGCATGTTGTGCTCAGGTCTCCTGTGTGTTCTCTCTCGGAGGTCTCATGGGAAGAAAAGGGTGTGCGAGTGTAAAAGGTGTGTGATCAGTGAGTTGTGACTCAGTAGTCTGCAGGCTCTCTGCTAGCGGTGGTAAATACACCTAATTACATCTGTTCTGCTCCACAGACTCTTTATCTTAACTCAGCAAGTCATCACAACCCACAACATTCATTACTGTTCACACAGCCATCTGAGACGCCATTTTTAGCCACCTTCTCAAGCTGCCTTTAAACACTTTGCCGCTCACCCTGAATATGCAGGAGGCGTTGGCTGTTGTTGTATTAATATAGAATACTTTGACAAAACTTTTTGGGAGATGGAGGCATTGTTCGATTATACATTGAATTGGACACAACTGGAACGACAGCTCTGGAGGGAATTATATGGGTTTCTATCAAACTCTGCCGTTCATCTGCACGCTACTCTCAATGAACAGCCTTCAGCAACTATGATGAGAATACACCTTGCTTGTAGTGGGGCGGCAGGTAGCCTAGCGTTTAGATCTCTGGTTCGAATTCCTCAGCCGACTAGGTGAAAAATCTGTCTGTGCCCTTGAGCAAGGCACTCAACCCTAATTGCTCATGTAAGTCGTTCTGGATGAGCGGGTCCGCTAAATGACTCAACTGTCATGTAAATGCAGTGATAAACACCTTGAAGACAAGGCTGTATGTCTATCACTGTTGAAATTCCATTTGAATTGTATCGCTAGCAGCTCGCACATGTTCATGTAATACTTGATTCTCTGGAGTGTAATGTAGTAATGTTACAATGAATTCCTGTACAGGCATAAGAGAGGATAGAGAATTTGGCACAGTAAGGTTAACGGAGAGAATGTAAGATGGAGAAGACAGAAAGGGAAGGAAGTCACGTCTCCTGTCAAGCTTTTTCCTCAGGTCTTAGCCAGGTCAATAGTTCTGTGTAGCAGTGTGAGTGAGAATGTTAGAGAAAAACAGAAGAGTGAAAAGTTCAATTTAACACCAACACACCTCCTGATGATACTGTATATTACATGTTGCAATTGGACCGATATACAAGTTGACGTTTCACTACAATGTCATAATCCACAGGGTCAACTCAAACCAGTCTGGCATTTAGCTAAATGTTGTACATTGTTGTATGTATGTGTATACATCTGTAGCCTACATGAACAAATCAATCTTACAAATACAAAACATAATTTTGTAGAATTCCATAGGTCAACAATAATCCATTACTCACATCATGAGAGAAATTTAATTATACTGTTTCTGGCAGAGGGACAATTGATCTACAACTCCAGTGCCTGGAGCTGTGTTGAGGTGAAGGTCAGGGGTAAAGTCCAGTGCCTGGAGCTGTGTTGAGGTGAAGGTCAGGGGTAAAGTCCAGTGCCTGGAGCTGTGTTGAGGTGAAGGTCAGGGGTAAAGTCCAGTGCCTGGAGCTGTGTTGAGGTGAAGGTCAGGGGTAAAGTCCAGTGCCTGGAGCTTCTTAGGGAGCAGCAGCTGAGATGTCGGTTTTGGAGAGTCTGGCGTGCCAAAAGTAAAAGGCCTGCCACTCAGGTCCAGAAACTAGGATATGCACATAATTAGTACTATTGGATAGGAAACACTCTGAGTTTCTAAAACAGTTAAAATATTGTCTGTGAGTATAACAGAACTGATATAGCAGGCGAAAACCCGAGGAATTTCTGTCCTGGAAAAAGTGTTTTTGACACATTGCCTCATTTTGAACCCCTCCCTATTGAAAACAGCCATATCTGGGAGTAAGATTGCAGTACCTATTGCTTCCACTGGATGTCAACAGTCTCTAGACAGTGTTTGGTGATGTTAGGTTGCTCTGGATGGTAATAGAAGAAGAATTTCGAACTAGTCACAGGATGTAAACAGAAGAGGAGGCGCGTTCACGGCCTCGCGCGCGCTGTGGTTTTTTCCTTTCCTATC
>QNTS01001368.1:309344-329677 GCA_003317085.1 Hucho hucho
ACTTTTTCTAACAAAAGAACCATTGGATGTCTTCGTTGGACACTTGGGAAGCCCTCAGCAGAAGTTCTTCAAAAGGTAAGGGATTTGTTTTCGCTGTGAAATGTGTTTTGTGTGAACCGCGATGGTTTATGAATTTATGCTAATGGTAAATATTGGAGGTGCTACCCTCAAACAATCAAATGTTGTGCTTTCGCCGTGAAGCCTTTTTGAAATCTGACAACGCTGTGATATTGCCAAGAAGCAGAGCTTTTGATGACTATGCAACACTTGTATATTGATGAATGTTTAATAATTCAACTTTTGGATTTTGAATTTGGCGCCTTGCATTGATAATGTATCCTTAGGAACACTTTTATGTATATTTAGTATAATATTTCAACCGGAATATAAACTGGGCGATAGGAAAGGAAAAAACCACAGCGCGCGCAAGCCTGGGAACGCACATCCTCTTCTGTTTACTTCTGGTGACCACTTCCCAATTCTTCTTCTATTACCATCCAGACCAACTAAACATAATCAAAACACTGTCTAGAGACTGTTGACATCCAGTGGAAGCAATAGGTACTGAAATCTTACTCCCTTATATGGTCATTTTCAATAGGGAGGGGTTCAAAATGAGGCAATGTGTCAAAATCACTTTTTCCAGGACAGAAATTCCTCGGGTTTCCGCCTGCCATATCCGTTCTGTTATACTCACAGACTATATTTTAACACTCTTAGAAACTTCACAGTGTTTCCTATCCAATAGTACTAGTTATGTGCATATCCTATTTTCTGGGCCTGAGTGGGAGGCATTTTACTTTGGGCATGCCAGACTCTCCAAAACCGTCACCTCGGGAGCTGCTCCCTAAGAATTTAACACCATCCCTGTTAACACCAACACAACTGACAGGCTTTAATGTAGATGTGTAATGTGCAGATGCCCATGATTGCTATGTGGTAATTCCCATGATTAAATAGAGATACACCGACATGTATTTACACTGTCAAGAGACTAGGCCAGTGTAGACCAGGCTAGTGCAGACCAGGCTAGTATAGACCAGGCTAGTGTAGACCAGGCTAGTATAGACCAGGCTAGTGTAGACCAGGCTAGTGTAGGCCAGGCTACTATAGACCAGGCTAGTATAGACCAGGCTAGTGTAGGCCAGGCTAGTATAGACCAGGCTAGTGTAGACTTGGATAGTGTAGGCCAGGCCAGTGCAGGACAGGAGCTACATGTATGTTGATGAATTGGAATAATGAGCAAATACAGTGAATTAAATAGTCATGAACGAGCACATCTGTACTCATTGTACTCATCTACACCCCCTCCTTTCTCATTCACATTCAATCCACAACCTCACTTCTCTATATCCTAGCCCTCCTCTCCCTTCCTTTTATTTCTCCCTTCAGTCAGCTGGCTCCCTATGGCAAGAGGAGGTCAGTGGAGGTAGTGTGTGAGCTGGATGTGTCTTTGCTTAGGAAGAAGTGTGGAGACCTCTGGTTCTGACCTCTGAGAATCTCATCTCTCCTCCTATTTTGCTCATCTGCTCCCTCCATCACGTCAATCTACACCCCAGAGAGGACCTTCATCAACACACCTCCCTCTCTTTCTCATCCTCTCCTCCCTCTCTTTCTCTCTCTCTCTGTTTCTGATCCCCTTTCTAACAGTGTCTCTGTCATTAAGCAGTCATTTATTAATTATTTTTGTCAAAGAAAATGTATTTTACTTTCACCAACTGCGGTGCCCATAGGGGATAGTACATTTACATATAGCACATTTACATATAGTATATTTACATATAGTACATTTACATACAGGCGATAGCACCAATTACATGAGACATTACTGTACATATTTTTATTATGCAAAGTTGCCATACTGTGTTAACATTATAGTACATTCTTAGGACATACAAACCTGTTATTCCTCTCTCCCTCATTCTTCCATCTCTCCCCCTCTCTCCTCCATCTCTCTCCTCCATCTTTCCCCATCTCCTCCATCTCTCTCCCTCTCTCCTCCATCTTTCCCCATCTCCTCCATCTCTCTCCATCTCTCTCCTCCATCTTTCTCCATCTCCTCCACCTTTCCCTATTTCCTCCATCTCTCCCCCTCTCTCCTTTATCTTTCCCCATCTCTCTCCATCTCTCTCCATCTCTCCAGACAGTCACAATGGGTTGTGGCTGCCTCATTTTCATTTGGATCTCATTCACATTCATAGAACACCTGAGCAAACCCAGGCCTGTGGTCCCAGGTGGACCAATTCAAATAGCATTCAATTCTGTCTGTGAGAACACACAACACAAAGGTTGGGCTCATACAATCCTATGTCTTCACGGGTCACACAAATACACACCTAAACAGACACACAACCACACTGCCCCCCATCCACCTCCCATTTTCTCACTCTCTATCTTTACTCTGACTCTCACTCACTCTCTCTTTCTCCTCCCCCTCTTCCTTTCTCACTTTCCCTTTCCCTGCCATTCTACTGGGGTCATTGATTGACAGATGCACCACTCTGCCTGGTGGAATTGTTGGGAGGCAGAGGATTTGCATTTAGTATTTTTCCACATGTTCAGGAGATCATCGGCTTTCCGTGAGAAAGAATAGGAACTGGAATGGCTCCTCCACCAGATTGACCTATGTAAATTACACTTCCCATCGTTCTTTTTTAATTTGAGAGATAGCTGTTACCTGAGCATGCCTCTCGAGGGACTACATAGCGAGACCAGAGCGGTGTGTACTTACATTATTGGAATTAGAATTACTACCAAAGCAATTGTGTGAACTTATGACCAGGTCAGAGACTCTGGGTCACACTCACCTCTGCTGGTCAACTGTGGATTAATGCCTGAGAAGCACTCCACTTTCATTTATTAACGTATGCCTAGCATTTTGATTATATCAAAAATCTAAATCTATAAGACACATTCAATAAAAAACACAACACAAACCCCTGGAATCTCGCATATCACTTGTAGAATCTTAAAAGAACCAATGACTGTCGGTGAAACCTAACAAAAACTGAACCACTTCAGTTTAATCCCTCTATTCCTGTCCCTCATCATGTGTTGTTCCTGTGGTCCTTTCTCTTTTTACATTACACAGCAAAAACTTTAGAGCAGCACTTGTCTGATCGATCTGGAGGAGGTTCTGTTATCCACTGGCACATTACCACAGTACAGGAGGAGATAGGGGAGGAGGGAGAGAGGCTGTTGATTGTGTCATGTCCCCACAGGCCAGGGGCTGTGAGGGCTCTTTGTGCAGCCCTGCTCTCAGCGGAGGACTGGACTGGCATGCATTACAACATAAAAAGGGACAGGCTGGGAAGCAGCTGCATGGGGCTGGAGGGAGAGAGAGAGGTAAGAAGGGAGGGATGGACACTCAAAGAGCTGCTAACCTGACTCTTTCATGTCCCGGCTCCTCTGAGATGCTCTCTGATTCTCTCGCTTTGTTTCTTACCTTTCTAGGCTCTACACATGTATGTCCTGAACGCAGTGGCAATATAGTAAAATATATTCCAAACATGTAGTCCAACTGACTGTATCAGTTACTCAACACAGTATGGATTCAAGCCGGACTTGATTTAGCCTATTTTCAGACAGGGAGACATATAATGTGACAGAGAGACATACTGTTTTTTATTCAGCAAGGATTTTCTCATTATACACTGTACCTATACCGGTACTTTTCAGATAAGATGCAATGGACACTTTGTGTTAGCTCTGGTTACTGTGGCAACAGCTCTACAATACTGCAGCCCAGCTGGCTTTTCTGGGGAATCTTCAGCTGACGGCATACTCTCACATTAATTGTGTTGGCATTGGAGAATTTCAATTGTGAGTATTGTAGAAATACAAACAATTGACACATTGCATAGTCTTGTTGGACTTAACGATGTAGCTAATTATGTCATTGCCTATTGATTTATTCTCGTTTCTTTGACAAAAAACCCAATGATCTCTGTTGAGAGTGTTTTACTGAAGTAGTGCAGGTGTGTTTAGAGAGTAGGCTACATCCCACGGGACAGTGTCCTGCAGAGTGGGGTTTAGTAGGTGCCATAAACCCCCATTGTGATTAGCCCGCAATTACACAGTAACCTTAGCTAATGGTTCTGAAGAGTGCAATCAAACAATGGCTCATTCTACTGTAGGACATACCCTAGTAGTGAACAGTTTAAGTTCAAAGGTTAAAACTGAAAAAGAATACAAACAGACAAGCATCCAAACCCAGACTGCAGACATGGAACTTGTGTGTAATTGGATCCTCCAGTGTCATGTGTGGAATTGAGAGGATGAGGATTACGACTGATTTAGAAATGTGACCGTCTTTGAGACAGCAGTAATCCTGCCATTCTATCGGGGAAACAACATCAGTAGTTTCAATTTCACCAGCTTGTTTGTTCATTAGAAAATATGCACGCCATCTATCAGAGTGAGCTAAATAGCAGGTGGAACGGCTAGCAAAGGTTCCACTACTAAAACCACTCTACTTAAATAACCACAGCACAGATTACTCTTTCCTCCGCTGCCTTTAAACAATCCTTTCCTATTGACGTCTTCAGATTAGCACTGTAATAATTTACTGTTAGAGTGTGTGATTCAGACCCCAGCGTGCAACGCATCCTTTCAGCATCACTGTTCACACCGAGACAGGCTTCACTGGAAGGGGAAATCTATATATCAAACTCCAAACATAATGACACAAAATAAAGAAGATGGGAATCGAGTGAGTTGTGACCGTGGAACCAAAGATTAATTCTGTCTGTTGACGAAGGAGATGCGCGTTAATGCCGGATTGCTTTTGTTTGAATTCCCTGGGAACTAATTGTATATGTTGAATAAATAGCAGACAGAGAGCAATGAAGGCCATCCGGCCGGCTTATTTATAGCTCCAGTACATCACCACTCAATGACACCGGAGCTATATTTAATTGTGCATTTGTACAAAAGTACACATGGTGATTCAGGTTTCTCTTTACCTAACTCTACATGACTCTGTAAACGTTACATAAACCACAATAACTGAAAACTTTTTTATTTATTCATGTTTTACTTCAGTTTATTTAGTAAATACTTTCTTAACACTTGTTTGTCTTAAAATTGCATTGTTGGTTAAGGTCCTTGTAAGGAAGCATTTCACTGTAAGGTCTACACCTGTTGTATTCAGCGCATGTGGCAAATAACATTTGATTTGATTTGAAACTCATTTATGATTTGAACTAAAAGGCCTCCTGAGAACAATAATAATCCTTAGGCATTATATGAGCTCTACCATCAGCATGTGTTGTTCTAGTTCTAGAGTCCTGGCCGCTTCATTCTGTTCTACACCCACAAACAATGCCTTGATGTCATCAGCAGAGTTACTTGAGGTCATGGAGAAACAACAGTTGAGCTGAGAGGAAACGTGTGTATGGTAATACCACATGATTTGCATTAGCCACCTTGTCAGGTGAGAGACACCCACTGACCTGTTGTGGGAGATGTAATTATCCGCTGCAGTTCGTCGCCAGAGTTACACGTAATTGATGCTAATTTCCTCAGGAAGGGTTGAAATCTGTATTGATTGTCAATTTAAGTAGGCCAAGTTTATCACCAGGCCCTTCGTCCTCCTCCTCCTGTCTGAATCAATATGAATTTCATCCAAACAATGTCCTTCGAGCCTACTTCAAGATTCTCAGAACTAAAGCCCCTCTCGGTCAGAACTTGTATTATCAACACTCACAAAGACACAATGGTAAGCAGAGGCCTACAGCTGGTGTCTCGTCACATAGATGGGGTTCACCCCCAACACATTACATCTCATTACACTGGTGTCTAACTCACTAATCTGTGAATTAATTCACCTTTGATGAAGGTAATTAAAAAGATTGACAAAGACTCCGGGAAAACAGTCCCCAGAGCGACAACACCACCACTGTCCCTTCGGTTCAGGGAAGAGGCAGGTTGTTTTCAGAAGCTCTTTGCTTGTGTGTTAATTAGACAACGAAAGAAAGGCTGGAAGGGAAAAGTACGTTATGAAACGCCTACACACTTACATGCTAATCAATCAGGCTATACTGTCTGTAATGTAAGCCTCTGTTGACGGTCCCAAATCAACCATATTGGCTATCTACGCTGCATAGCTCTCCTCATCTCAACACCTCTCAACTCCATCTATAGTGTTTCAACAGTGTCCGTTTCTGCAACGGCACCTAAACAACATCTCTCTGTCACAACGGTGACTGATAGTGACAGAGAAACAGTCCAGCACATGGAGAATGAGACAGGCCACATCCCTCCATAATGCAGCTGCCTTGGAGTAAGTGTCTGAGCCATCTCCCATTTGAGCCAAGCTCTGCTGCTCTGCCTCTGTGGGACACGTCCTCTCTGTACTATAATAGTGTTCACTGAGCCAGAACCAAATGGAGGAACACTGGAGTTTAGGGGTGAGCATCCCTCTGTGTCTCTGGAATGGATCCTGTCCAATTGGATCCAAGGGACAGAGGAGAACAGAGTGGGTGTTAAATTACAGGAGCAGGAGGTCAGTCACTATGAGGTGACAATCAGCTGGATGGTGCCATCGGCTGTTCACATGATGCAGCCCCTGGAGTCACAAAGACGGAGCCTGCTGCCTGTGGGCCTAGTCCTAGGAGATATCAGGCTCTATCCATCATGTTGTCACCCACTCTGAAATCCTATTTTAAAGTAGGGTGCAGAGGTTACACATAGTGTGCATATACACTATATACTTGTCATATCATCGACTTACTCCTGTATCTTAAGAATACTGTTTATTCGGTCGCCACATCATCACATCATAGAACATATTTTTTAATAAACAATCATCTCTACAACTATGGGGACACAGGACCAGCTGATAGTCATAGTCTAAAGACATCGAAAACCAAACAGCAAATCATGTTAATAGTCAAATACTGGTGGTATCTGTGGCAGACTTCATTCATTTCTAAAGTCTCCGGATGTCCTGTAACAATGACTTACTTTCTACCGGACACAGCAGCAGAGAACGACTGGGGAATCTCAGCCCCAAAATGACAGAAGAAAATAGATGGGAGGCCCAAAGATAATGGGCGGATGGCAAAGCATTGTACTCTATGGTAATAGCCTCTAATGACTCTATCTAGCCACTTCATTTTAGCTCATATCGCTGAATAAAACACAAACTATTTTGGTAAGGGCTTTGAGTAGAGGAGACAATGCCCAATTACCCAGAAGCCATGGAACAACAGTAGAGTCACTCCAGAGCTAATTGAATGACAGGCCAGGGGAATGGCACTGAAGCAGATGTTGGACATTGCTGCTATCGCCAAATACAGGTGTTATGATGCAGTTTAACAGTGTTTTTCCCACTAAACAGTCAGTGAAGCACTGAGCATGCATAAAGTCATTTCATATCATTTGATCAGTGGTTATGAATACATTGTTGCTTGTATAGTGTTCATTGCAAACTCACAGCTGCCTCAGTCTGTTGTTTGGTGTGGATTTTATGTGTTGTAAGTGTTATACTTTACAGTATGTGTTTCAAGAGGAGGATGAAAGCAGAGATGCCTACTCACTCAGGTCATGCAGCTCATCTCTGGCCCGGAGTGAAGTTCTATTTTTCATTCCCAAAACAAAGATGAAAACCATGCGATCCTTCCCATGATCCCCTATCAGGTATCCAGAGCAAGAGTGAATGAGGGGAAGATCAGCTTGGCTCTTTGTCTCCTTTCTGGCTGTGAAATTGAAGAGATGAGGAGAGAGTGAACAGATGAGAGGGAGACAAAGAGAAGAGGTCAGAGGTTAGATGAGGAATGGGCATAAAGCTGCTGGAGAACACTGGTCAGGAGGATGAAATATTCCAACAGTGATGGTAACAGTGTTGGATTACATAGCTATGTGTTGCATAGTGTTAATTATTTTTGGTTGAAAATAGTCTGAAAAATCCACACAAAGTATCCTAGCCTACTGACGAAAAATGATACACCACCTTATTCTGATCTTTCAACTTGTGATAGTGGGCGAAGTCGTTTTGCATGGCCGGTGCCCCAGGTGGGTGAGGTTTGATCATTTTCGACCATTCCATTGATACTAACCTAAGGACAGTGATGGAAAAAGTACTCAATTGTCATACTTGAGTAAAAGTAAAGATGCCTTAATAGAAAATGACTTAATAGAAAATGTCACCCAGTAAAATACTACTTGAGTAAAAGTCTAAAAGTATTTGGTTTAAATATTCCTAAGTATCAAACGTAAATGTAATTGCTAAAATATACTTAAGTATCAAAAGGAAAAATATAAATAATTTCAAGTTCCTTATATTAAGCAAACCAGACGGCACAATTTTCTTGTTTTTTAAATTGAGGATAGCCAGGGAAAAACCAACACTCAGACGCTATTTACAAATAAAGCATTTGTGTTTAGTGAGTCCTCCAGATCAGAGGCAGTAGGGATGACCAGGGATGTTCTCTTGACAAGTGTGTGAATTGGACAGTTTTCCTGTCCTGCTAAGCATTCAAAATGTAATGAGTACTTTAGGGTGTCAAGGAAAATGTATGGAGTAAAAATTACATTATTTTCTTTTGGAATGTAGTGAAATAAAAGTAAAAGCTATCAAAAATACAAATAGCAAAGTACAGATACAAAAACGTACTTAAATAGTACTTTAAAGTATTTTTACGTAAGTACTTCACACCACTGCCTAAGAAGAAATCTCCACCCATCCTGGGCCATGGAAAACAAACTTGTCCATTGTGCCTGTGAAATATCTTTGTGATTTCCCTCCATTTCTCCCCACATGAACTCATTAGGTGTGTTCGAGCAGTAAGGCTAATGAAGTCTAATGAAGACAAACGAAGACGAAAGTCGGCGAGTGGTTGTATTCAAGCAGTACAAGGTGAGTGCTCGCTGGAAAGAGAATTTGGCCCGTTCCCCTGCTCAGACAGTTCATAGAGCAGTTGACCCTCCCTCGCATGCCTGCCTCACCTGGGACAACTTTAGAGATCCCTGTCGTTCTACAGTTAAAAGACTACAATAGCCACAAGGCTGTTGGCAAGCGAGGCAACCATGACGGCAGATGTTAAACACAGCAGTCAACCTATTTCCTGTAGTCTCAAAATTATGAAATGTTTCGATTTCTACTTCAAATAGAGAACACTGTTAATATCATGATTTAAATCTTATGATTTCTGTTATTCAAAAAAGTTGACTGAACCTGGATGCACGTGTATCAACCTTGAAACATGGGTGTCTTTGTGTGGGCTAATAGCTATCGCTAATGGCTTCTACCCATTTCTTCAACTTAGCTTGCAGATGGCACATGGTAAATGCCTGCAATTCACTCTTCCCATGGAAATGGTAATAATTAGCATAACACTCTGCGCTTGACCCCTCTTTCCCACCAAAGATTTGTCTGCTCATTGAGTGGCGTTGCTGAGTGAACCAAGCCGGGGAGAGCTGCTACAGTGATGGCCAATTCGCAGGGACTCCACTTCTGTTGTAGGCCTAATTATTACCTCTACCAGATCATGATTAGATTTATTCAAGACTGGATCCATAGAGTAAGAAAAATACTTGATCAACAAAAATAATAAACTTGGCCAATAGCGATATATTAACTTGACTCGAGTAGGCTACAAAAGTTCAAATGCCCAACAATTTACGGAACGTCAATAGACAATAAACACCTCGCAAATATATAAACAACCAATGCATTTTTGTGTTTTTGCAATTGACCTCTGAGGCTGCTGAGGGAAGAATGGCTCAAAATAATGTCCAGATCAGAGAAAATGAAATGGCATCAAACACCTGGAAACCATGGAAACCATGTGTTTGATGTATTTGATACCATTCCACTGACTCTGCTCCAGTCATTGCCATGAGCCCGTTCTCCCCAATTAAGGTGCCACCAGCCTCCTGTGCTCTGATTCCATCTGGACCTAAATAGGCTGCCGGATCCTCTATACAATGCTACACCCACATTCCCCAGGTTACATTCCCCAGGTTCCATTCCCCAGGTTACATTCCCCAGGTTGCATTCCCCAGGTTCCATTCCCCAGGTTCCATTCCCCAGGTTCCATTCCCCAGGTTCCATTCCCCAGGTTGCATTCCCCAGGTTACATTCCCCAGGTTACATTCCCCAGGTTACATTCCCCAGGTTATATTCCCCAGGTTACATTCCCCAGGTTACATTCCCCAGGTTGCATTCCCCAGGTTCCATCTGATTTTAGAACAAAAGTGAGGCGCTGTAGTACCTCGTTCCATTCAATGAGAGCTCGTTGAATCAGGGTATGCCTAGCACAGTGGTCGCCAACTGGTCGATCTTCAAGGCATTCCTTGATCACCAAATATTTCTGTAGAAAAGCCAACAAACGATAAAGGCTTGCGCTCCTTTTTTAAATCCTGTTGAGCTGTTGCCGGTAGGTGCACTTGATTCAAAAGTCCTGCCCACGGGGTGAGCAAAGTGTTCCCATGAGACAAACTCCGCCTACCCGGCAGGCCAGCAAATCTGTGACTAAATCGAGTGCACCTACTACGCTGCCCAATCGGATAGCTCAAATCACTATGGCTTCAGAGCTTCCATGACCCAGGCCACAGCCAAGTTTAATAGGCACCTGGCCTACGTAAGATTTAATAACTTTTAAAACCATGACCACAGAGAGACTGTCAACAAATAGAGCAAAGAGCTGCTGTTTTATGAGTGAGTTCATGTTTAAGTTTATATTCATCACTGTCACTGATTTTATTCAACACTATTACAAAACACGCTTCTCCGTAGTTCCGCTTGGGCTGCAGCTGTAATGAATGAGTAGCCAAGTATCGATTGCCCTACGTTTATTGTTATTAGCAGCTCGGTGTGTCGATTTTAATATGAAGGAATTTAACTTTCTCTGGTCATAGGAACAACATGAATTTGTGCATGAGGCGGTGCGACTCGAGTTTCGCCATCAGGTGGAAGACGGTGTCCCCTCTCTGGTCAGTCTCACCAGAGGAAAGGAAGGAGAGAGCAGGGACCGTGAGAGGCGGTTGGGAAAAATCGTTTTGAATGGTCATCCAAGTCGGACTTTCAGGCATCTTTCTAGAGCTCCGACTTTTCGACCTGAAGATCACTGACGTTGTAATTTGACGTCGTTGACCATCAGATGCAGCTACCATCAGTCCAGTAATATAAAAAAGCAAATTATTTCAATTCATGCTCCATAGTGCCTCACAAGTGCTAAACCAACTGATTTATTTTGTCATCAAAACTCGAGTTTTGAAATATAATAAGTAATGATTGATTAACAATATTGGCAGGCCAATCATATAGCCAATATGCTGTGATAATGTATTAGGCCTTACTGCCCAAACCTCATTCCTACCAAACTGTTTGTGTGAGGTTAATGTAAAATCTGAGCAGTAGATCTCAGCTTGCTTTTTGACTCAGAAAGTGATCTTGACTCAGAAGTGATCTTGACTCAGAAAAGGTTGGTGGCCACTGGCCTAGGACCTTACTCCACTCACTGTGGTTAGAGAAAAGGAAAAGAGAGGATTGAGAGAGAGGGAACCGTTAAAATACACTCTGTATTCTAATTGCACAGCGCAGACCGTTGAGCTGCAAATCTGGCTTTGCCTACATATCTTACCATGCAATTTATCTATTGATCTCAGACTCTGCTGGGGATATGGCTATTACAGGAAACAGCTAGAGCATCCACACCTTGTGATTGGACCCCTCAGATGTGCTCTCTTTTATCTGTATTATAATCCTGTAACTACTGCATTTCTACGGTCATGTGGGTGGCAGGGTGGAAGAGGTGCTGGCTGATTGTACCTCTCTTTGTCTGTAATGAGGCTGGGAACCGGGAGCAAGGGGCAGCCCACTGTGCCAGGGAGGCCTGGGGAGGGCTGGGAGGGCTTACACTCTTTGATGGCTGCTGATGAGTGTGGAGCGTCTCCAGAGACTGGGGTGAGAGTTGGCATGGCCTGGGTTTTTCCAGATGGGGCCTCATCTGGCCTTACATCCCCGGCTTTCCCCTGTCCTCAGACCCTCTCTACTGAAGGGAGGAGTGCAGCCCAGTAAAGTCCAGCTCATTTCAGCCCAAATGAAGATGAGAGCTGTCTAGTAAACCAAAAGTGGAGGCTGACTGTCTAGCGGTTCAGGGAGATCCAAGGCTGACATTTAGGGTTTGACTACAGACCGGGAGGGGCGGTGGAAAGGTTAGGTTTTGGGGTTTTGAATAAAGCACAGAAAAAGTGACAGATGGGAACAGCAGAATATGAATTGTTGAATATCAATAAAGAATACAAAGACAAAGAGTGGAGATGAGAGAGAGGGGAGTGGAGGAAAGACTATGACATTTAAAACAAAAAAGAATGTAGGAAGAAAAGGGAATGTGACGTGAGTGAGTAGCTTTAGGTGTGTTGTGGCGTGTTACAGCACTGGAGAAAACAGTCCCTCAATTGAAATGCTAATACCGTATTCCCTCTCTGCTCTGAATATGTCAGACATATTCCTTGTCGATACCTCTCAAATCCCCAAGCAGCAGGGAGGAGCTTATGGGGTTGGGGAGATGAGGAAGGATGCTCTTGGAATTTCACAACCATTTAGTCTGGGGCTGATTGGAGCATTATAAACTCTGGAAAGAAAAAACAGCTGCATTGTGTTTGCCCTCACCTCATTTGTAAACCTCTTGTCAAATCTGTTTCCCATTTGCCCATGATAGCAATAACAAAACAGTGGATGCTGCTGACTGTTAATTACAATGAGTTTTCTTCATTCCAAATAACACACTTCCCATGGACAATCCCATTGGGTATGCATTGGTGGACAAAAAGCAATTATTGACATGAATATTCTCATACTTGTCACAGTAATTGAAATCTACATTGCTTCAGTTGCGTCATTTAAAGTAATGTGCAAATCGGAGCTTTGAAAATTGCCTGGGCAGAAGGTAAAAGCTCATTTAATGGGCACGATGAACAGTATGACACTAGGTAAGAGGTTACTGCTATCTTGTTAATAGGGATTGTGCTTTCCAGCTCAGTGCTTGGTAATTGTCCTGATTAAGGTGAACGTTATTTTTGTCCAGCTTTTCTCACCACTCAGTAGAGCGGGGCCCTAAAGAGCGGTGCTGTCTACTCTTAAGGACATGATTATTTATTGATGGCCATTTACAATCACTCAAATAATGGTGACTATACATGAGTTTAGAGATCGTTACACGTACAGTACATGCACAAAGAGGAAAGGACATGTAACAATAAATGAAGGCCTGCAACTGCATAATTGTATGACTCAATGCACTGTTGTCCTTCCCTTACATACTGTCCTTTCAGAGTAGCAAAGATTTCTGATGCATGGTAGATTCCTCCATGGAGCTCCATTGAAAGCCCCCCTCCCCTAATCCCCCTGAACAGAGAGCTAAGCAACGTTCCCCCTGGGTCTGGTCTCTGTGGAGGGAGGTTATGGCTGGGCTGCCTGGTCAAGTGCTGGGAGTCAATCGATGCAAATCACTGGAAACCTCTGAATAGAGAAGAGCAGGAGTACACAGCTATGACTATGTGCTCAGTGATGCCCTCCGTCTGTCTTGCTCACCAGTAAACTGTTTTTCTCTGGCTATCTCAAAACCCACATAGAGCAACACCATGTCAGATCACCCTCACATCAAAGAGGGTGTAATAATTCTCCAAACACCATGTCAGATCACCCTCACATCAAAGAGGGTGTAATAATTCTCCAAACACCATGTCAGATCACCCTCACATCAAAGAGGGTGTAATAATTCTCCAAACACCATGTCAGATCACCCTCACATCAAAGAGGGTGTAATAATTCTCCAAACACCATGTCAGATCACCCTCACATCAAAAAGGGTGTAATAATTCTCCAAACACCAATCGTGTTGGCTAATCAACGTGTAGATTGTCAGGTGCATTCAGGTTCAGAAGAGAAAAATATCAAATAGACATCCTAACATCCTTGTTATGGGGCAACAGGTAGCCTAGTGGTTAGAGCGTTGGCCTTGTAAGGTTGCAAGGTCAAATCCCTGAGCTGGCAAGGTAAAAATCTGTCTTTATGCCCCTGAACAAGGCAGTTAACCCACTGTTCCTAGGCTCTCATTGAAAATAAGAATGTGATCTTAACTGACTTGCCTAGTTAAATAAAGGTATAAATAAAAAATATACTCAGTCTAGTTGTGGCACAAGTTCACAAAGAAGCAGGATGAAGCTCACACAATTAACCTGCTGCCAGAAAATGGAAGCAATCAAAATCGTATAATTAAAATGCAAATGCTGAAAGCTTTCTCCAGACACAAAAATTATTATTTAAAGTTGTGTAATGAAAAGTAACATCAATTTTGCATTATTTTAAATTTTAAAGGAAATGGAAACGCAAATCAGAACTTCTAAACTCCTTTAATAAATACAAAACTTGCACATGTGTGTGGAGAAAAAAGGAGGAGAAAGGCGTATTCATATATTCACTTATTTTTTATTCTTCTTGATCCAGACCAACGTCGCTGAAGTAATGGGACAAAATCACTATCCAGTCAATCTTTGTATTACAATATCATATAGTCATTTTATAGTATAGAGTAACCAGTATAGGTTTAATATGTACAACCACTTTGTCCTGTGTACCAATTCTAGAGTGTTTCAGAGAAATTGACTGTGCATCACCCATAGCATTGATCATTCCATTCATTGCGTCTCTGCACATGATGAAAACTTAACATCAAATGAAGTCTGTGGTTGTCTTCCTAACCATCTGGTAATGCTCCTAGTGTTAATGTGAGTGGTGGAGATATGGTGGAGGAGCGTGTGCCTGTTGTCTCATCTGTTCCTGGTGAAGATGGGGGAGGGTTGTCTCTTGTCTCATCACTGTCATCAAAGAACTGAAATGAAGCGTGTCAGGGTTTGGGGGAGCTGGGGGGAACGGGGGTTGTAGAGGTGGGGGTCCACCTCATTTTGCTTAGCAGATTACCGAGGTCCCTGGTGAGTAGGAGTAGGTTCTCTAAGATGTAAAGGGTTCATATTGTGCCTCACTGAGCAGTGAAGAGACAAGAGGAGGCCCAAACAGGTGGTGCAGCCTCTCTATCAGAGACTTCACAACAGAGGAGGCTGGTCAGGGGAGGATGTCTCATAATAATGAATGGAATGGTATCAAAAACATGGAAACCAGGTGTTTGATGTGTTTGAGATCATTCCATTCGCTCTGTTCAAGCCATTACTATGAGCCTGTCCTCACCATTTAAAGGGCCACCAGCCACCACTGATTCACACACACTGAGCACCTTGATGCAACTGCACTCAGTCCTCCTGGCTCTGTGGAGAAGCAGACATTGACTGATTCTTTCCACAGTTTATATTCAAAGATGGTTTCTAGGACAAAAACTTGAATTTGATCATAATGATTAAGAGCAAAGCAGTTCTCCTTTAGTATGAAGACTGTGATGCTATCAAGATATGCCACTTCCTCTATCAGCCGCTACACTGATCAGTGTCAATGTAAAATGTTAGTGAACCTCCATAGGGTTAGGGTCAAGGGTTAGGGTTAAGCCGGTGTGTGGACATGAAGCCAGGGTTAGGGCAAGGGTTAGGGTTAAGCCGGGGTGTGGGCTTTAAGCTTGGGTTAGGGTCAGGGTTAAGCCGGGGTGTGGATGTTAAGCTTGGGTTAGGGTCAGGGTTAGGGTTAAGCCGTTGTGTGGACGTTAAGCTTGGGTTAGGGTCAGGGTTAGGATTAAGCCGGTGTGTGGACATGAAGCTTGGGTTAGGGTCAGGGTTAGGGTTAAGCCGGTGTGTGGACGTTAAGCTTGGGTTAGGGTCAGGGTTAGGATTAAGCCGGTGTGTGGACATGAAGCTAAGGTTAGGGCCAGGGTTAGGGTTAAGCCGGGGTGTGGACGTTATGCTTGGGTTAGGGTCAGGGTTAAGCTGGGGCGTGGACTTTAATCTAAGGTTAGAGATAGCTCTGTCTGACGCGAGTCAAAATAAGTTTAAATCATCTGTAGATCTTCCTGGCACGATGTGCACTAGTCATAGGGCTGTATACTCTGATAGAGATGTCACTCCCCTGACATGCGTACACAATAATATGCTGCCCTCAGTAATTAGAAAGCAGTCCGGCTAGGCCCTCAAGCACTTCTCATGTTCATCTCATGTTCATCTCATGTTCTTCTCATGTTCATCTCATGTTCATCTAAAATCCACCGACAATTTGAAGTGGTAGCAATAATTGCCAAGACAGCTCTGAGGAAAAATAAATGCATAAATAAAGTTATAAGCCAACTATAGAAAGTCTGTGGTTGACAGAGTGTGGCTTTAACCCAGAAAGACATACAGAGAGGCTAACCCATTTAGTAAATTGAGGTGTGGAGAACGAAAGGCACGTTAACATCTTACTTAAAATCCTCAAGCAAGCAGGGGAAGATTGTGTGCAATTTCCTTTTCTAAGAGAAAGACAGTCTGATGCCTTAGGGCAGTGATTAGGACAGTGATTAGGGCAGTGATAAAACAATTAATAGCTGGTTCTGATTTTAAAAAAATGCATTTGCTCACCAAGGGCTGAAACAGCTTCCCCCTCTCCCAATCAGCTCTGCAGTTTGTGTAAACTTAGCTCTGGTTGGTTGGTGTACATCAGGGGTGTCAAACTCATTCCATGGAGGGCCTAGTGTCTGCACGTTTTTGTTTTTTCCTTTCAATTAAGACCTAGACAACCAGGTGAGGGAAGTTTCTTACTTATTAGTGACCTTAATTTATCAACCAAGTACAAGGAAGGAGCGAAAAACTTGAGACACTTGGGGCTCCATGGAATAAGTTTGACAGATGTGATGTACATGATTAGCCTACCTCTGTGTCTAAAACAGAAGCCTTTATTTCACTTAGGTGTGACATTGCTTGACACCTAATATGTCAAGTCTGTCAGGCCCTGAGATCTCATTGATAGATTGCCATTTAGTTTAAGGAGTGCATATTTGCTGAAATACCAATATCTCTCCATTAGACTCTCAGGTCTGGATGGATTAAAACTGCTGATGTTATCTTTCTGATGTCTAGACAGGTGACAAGGGAAGCTCAGGTTGAACAGCCACCTCTACATCTACTGCCTGAAGCAGAGTGGATGACAATGGTGAATAGACAGACGTTGTAGACTACACACAAGTCAGTGTTCCCTGAGGGCATAGACACAGACGGACACACACTCACTCAGTCACACACACTCATGGACACGCACCTGCATGCACACGCACACACACACACTCACTCGTTAAGGTCACTGGCCTTATCTTTTGTAGAGCAGGGCTGTCCATCTGAGCAAGCTGTGACTGTTTGTCAATCATTTCCTGTTCTTCATGTAACCCTGATCACGTGTATGTATATTTCATCATCCCCCTTCCCCCAGTCTCCCCTGAGAGGGAAAATACACCTAAAGATATGAACATTCTACTTCTCACTGCTGAAGGGTTTCCTACTACACTTTGTCATTTTATGTTGATTATAAGTAGCACTCAAACAGCTTGCCCCATGACTTCAGACAATTATGTTGCCTCAACAGATTGTCAGAATTTGGACAATGCTGCAGCTGACATTAGGGAAATGGGCTGACACTCATGCAATGCATGCACAAACATACTTAAAATTTGGACAAATCCCTCTTTTGCATAAAGCAATCCCAATAAACTATGTGAGGACACCTGCTTACCCCTGTCTTCATGTGTAGCCTCTGAAAATTCAGGAAATTCAATTACCCTTCAAGAAAAGGTGAAGAAAAGGCATAAAAAAGGGTAGAGAGTGTCAGGTGGAGAATAGAGGTGTGACGGTGAGTGTGTGTGTATACATGGGAAATGTATTCAGGTGATCAGTCAGCCAGACCCTGGTGCAGGTGGGGGACCAGCAGGGAGAGCACGTTATGTCAGAGTCCCACTAAGGGACTGGCCACCAGCAGAGAGGGGCTGAGACCTGGGCTGTCACTGACATGAGGGAACCGTTGGACTGAGAGGGGCTGGCTGGGATGGCTGCACATGTACCTCGTTACACACTACAGCTCATAAGATATGTACTGTATGTGGAGGGAGGGGAAGGAGTCTGAATAAACACTTGGGTGGATAGTATTTCAGGAAACAGGAGAGGGAGCACCCCCCTATCCACATCGAGGGGAGAGTAGTGGAGAAGGTGGAAAGTTTTAAGTTCCTCGGCGTACACATCACGGACAAACTGAATTGGTCCACCCACACAGACAGCGTGGTGAAGAAGGCGCAACAGCGCCTCTTCAACCTCAGGAGGCTGAAGAAATTCGGCTTGTCACCAAAATCGCTCACAAACTTCTACAGATGCACAATCGAGAGCATCCTGTCGGGCTGTATCACCGCCTGGTACGGCAACTGCTCCGCCCACAACCGTAAGGCTCTCCAGAGGGTAGTGAGGACTGCACAACGCATCACCGGGGGTAAACTACCTGCCCTTCAGGACACCTACACCACCCGATGTCACAGGAAGGCCAAAAAGATCATCAAAGACAACAACCACCCGAGCCACTGCCTGTTCACCCCGCTATCATCCAGAAGGCGAGGTCAGTACAGGTGCATCAAAGCTGGGACTGAGAGACTGAAAAACAGCTTCTACCTCAAGGCCATCAGACTGTTAAACAGCCATCACTAACATTGAGTGGCTGCTGCCAACATACTGACTTAAATCTCTAGCCATCGACCCAAATCTCTAGCCACTTTAATAATTATAATTGGATGAAATAATGTATCACTAGCCACTTTAAACAATGCCATTTATATAATGTTTACATATCCTACATGTGTATATACTGTACTCCATACCATCTACTGCATCTTGCCTATGCCGGTCAGCCATCGCTCATCCATATATTTATATGTACATACTCGTATTCATTCCTTTACTCTTGTGTGTATGAGGTAGTTGTTGTGAATTTGTTAGATACTACTGCATGGTCGGAACTAGAAGCACAAGCATTTCGCTACACTCGCATTAACATCTGCTAACCATGTGTATGTGACAAATAACATTTGATTTGATTTGATTTATTGTTTTACTGTCTACTGCATGCCAGAGCCAGATTCAGGACCATGGACAGCAATAGTGTTCTATGCTGGAAGATGGACTAGAAACAACCCAAAATACTGTAGTTCAAGTCTTGCTTTGTTTTAGCATGCCTATTGTGCTAATTGTACTGGTACAGCAAACTATGTATATTTTATCTGTGTGTGCTTCATGTATAAATGTTCCTTGAGATTACAAATCCATCAGGTCTGGATGCGCTGCACTGTTAACATGGAAATAAAAATATCTGGGCAATTCCACGGCAACAGAAAGATTTTTTAAAATGTATTTATTTATTTATTTTTCTTTTTTTTTTTCTTCTTTTTTTTTGTTGGACATGCATGTTAAAGTGAAAAATCGGATTTTTCTGTTACTGTGGCATTGCCCATTCGCTATTTGTCATGCCATTAATAACCTGCATGGTGACCTTTTTAAAGGCTCCTCCTTACGCCTCCATTCTGTCGCAATGGATCAACGAAGCACCGAAAAATCTGTCATAATATGTTATTCTAAAAGAAATAGGAGCACCTCTTTATTCACAGTCAGTGTGGAACAGTCATGACATTTGTTCTCGCTTTACCGTTGCCTCAACTGACTCTTGTTCTTCAACCAAATGTTATACCCTCAAGTTGATCATCTGTTTACGTTAGAGGTAGTGGTTGACAGGTGGTGGTTGACTATAATTCACAGGTTAGGGGACACATAAATAATGAATGCTGCATTGTACATATTTCATAAAACAAGTTGGAATCAATCATGAACGAGTCGAGGTACCGACTGCGGTCCATGTCTGAGTTATACAAAGTCAATTACACCCTTTAAAACAATATATCAAGACCTGCATTTCCACTTCAAAGGGCTGAGAGAGTACAACAGCTTGCTGAGCCTCCAATGACTGTGGCACTGAAGTCAGCACATGAAAGCGATTCCACTAAACCTAGGCTCAAACTGGGGAACCTTTCCAGCTAAAATCAAACATTTCTGTCAGAACAATGTATGAACTGCATATGTCCAGGCGACTCGATCTGGACAAGACCATCTGGACAATAAATGTCAAGTCTAGCGTGTAAACATGTCACCTTTCCCATTAACTGAGTATCCCATCACAGATTAAAGACTCATCACATACTGGAGAGGAGGACTGGAAGACAGATTAGGTCTTATAAACTAATGGCTGTTGTCAAAATGTAAGGCTTTACGAGCTAATTGAAGTTGCTTGATATTACTTTATGAAGTGGTGATGTGGTAATGAGAGGAAGTTTCTCTTTACAAGGTAATGAGAGGATGTTTCTCTTTACAGGGTAATGAGAGGATGTTTCTCT
>QNTS01001368.1:335259-373926 GCA_003317085.1 Hucho hucho
CCCTTCACCTCTCTATCCATATGACCCTTCACCTCTCCATCCATATGACCCTTCACCTCTCCATCCATATGCTCCTTCACCTCTCTCTCCATATGCCCCTCCCCCTCACCATCCAGAACACCCCGTTCTTCTCCTTGCCCCTCCCCCTCACCATCCAGAACACCCCGTTCTTCTCCTCTCCTCTTCACCTCTCCATCCAGAACACCCCGTTCTTCTCCTCTCTTCTTTCCTTCACCCCTCCATCATTCACCCCTCCATCCAGAATGACCCATTCTTCTCCTCCCGCCTTCCCTTCACCCCTCCATCCAGAACGACTCATTCTTCTCCTCTCCTCTTCCCTTCACCCCTCCATCTTTCACCCCTCCATCCAGAACGACCTGTTCTTCTCCTCTTCCCTTCACCCCTCCATCCAGAACGATCTGTTCTTCTCCTCTTCCCTTCACCCTTCCATCCTTCACCCCTCCCTCCAGAACACCCCATTCTTCTCCTCTCCTCTCCTCTTACCTTCACCCCTCTTTTCCCCTCACCCCTCCATCCAGAATGACCCGTTCTTCTCCTCTCAACTTCCCTTGCATGCGTCTCCAGACCTCGAGTGTCAATCATTTAAATGGATTGCTCATCTAGCCAGTTAACCTTCCCATCCCATAAAAAGTGTAATTGGTTTGCTATAGAAAGCAGCCTTTTCCATGCCAGGGATAATCCCTGGGATTGATTAATGCTTCTCTAATCAATGTGTGTCTGGGAGACCAGCCTCTTCAGTCATCCTGTAAAGGGGAACAGCTGGCCTTTCCAAAGTTCACAGTGAGGGTCAGTCAGACCACTTATAGACATGAACAAAACCCCCATGCTATTTTCAAGAAGTGACCAAGGATGAGTAAAAGGATTAAAGCCTAACAGTGTAAAGGAAAGACAGACGGGTGTTTGTTTGTTTGTTTCCATGGATGTGTGTGTTTCCATGGATGTGTTTCCATCGGTGTGTGTGTTTCCATGGATGTGTGTTTCCATGGATGTGTGTGTTTCCATAGATGTGTGCGTTTCCATGGATATGCTTGTTTCCATGGATGTGTGTGTTTCCATGGATGTGTTTGTTTCCATGGATGTGTGTGTTTCCATGGATGTGTTTGTTTCCATGGATGTGTGTGTTTCCATGGATGTGTGTGTTTCCTTGGATGAGTGTGTGAGGTGTGACCATATGTGACAAACAAAGAGACAGGCAGAAAAACAGGCATCTGAATTTAAACTAATCCACACACATAATCTAAATGTAATCGCAAGATTAGAGAATAGGAGAGGTGTTTCATGCGGTGACATCACAGAGAAAGAGCTCTAGATGTATTGCTATTGCAATTTCCTCTTCAAACAGGAGGGGTTATCATTCTCACAGCCAGAGGTGCCGAGGGTGTTGTGTTGTGTTCAGGACAGATTTGAATAAGACTGGGAACCGTCCCACAGCCTGCTGGGATGTTTGAATATCAACGTCACCACTGACTGAGCTGGGTGACAGATTGGGAGAGATCAATTCATCATGACTTTAGGATGCAACCAGGGCATTATACGCAACGACTCTCCTCCACTTTGCCTTGTAGACTGACAATACATTTTTCATGAATGTAATCTCTGCTCTTAGATAGGTCTGGTGAGGACAGAGAACGGTACGTGCTCAAAAACTATAATCAATGTATGATGCCTCCAACAGCCACCAACATTTGACCGGGTTCAAAGAGATGTTACTTTTGGGCTGCCAAATAATAAATAATGGATACCCTACTTGCTGTATATATTAGCTTTCAACGTGGAAATCTATTAGGATGACTCTATAGAGTGTCACTTGTCTCAAAGAGTGAAGAACTGCATGTGGTCCACCAGTAGCAGTTCTGTGGACATCAGTAACATCTTTCTGTGGAGCTGCATTCTAAGCTCTCTGAGTCTAGACAGAGTGTTACTGAATGTAAAGCTGAGATGCTACATCAATCTGAGAGATGTGTTGTTCCACCCACTAATGACCTCCGACTAGTTATATGATATATGCAGACAGTGATGAATGATCTTACTACACATTTGTTAGTCTTCCACCCCTCCTCTCCTCTCCCTCCCTCCATCTCTCTCGACTATGTTCCGGGTGTCATGGCTGATAGGCCAGTGATTCAGTTGAACTTGTAAACAACAGCCTCCATCTGTCTCCATCACCTTTAATAACAGCTAAATGCTTACTCTGCTTTATTTAGAAGAATAGGAGAGTAGGCAGCAGGTCTGTGTTTGGAGTAGGCAGGAGGGATGCAGGCACAGCACTCCATGAGTTAGTATGCACACACATGCGTCTCCTACACAGTCACTGCAACAACACTGCAGTCAGAGTTGGAGGGAGTGGGGGGGGGGGGGACAAGCAGGGGGAGAGAGGTCTGAATTGAAATATTCAGACCAAGCCTTTCTTTGAGGTCAGTGATTTGGACCTCTACACATACACAGACACACACACACAGTCTTGTTTAACTAACCTTGTGGCGACACAATTAAGTCCCATTCAAAATCCTATTTTCCCTGACCACTAAACCTAACCCTAACCCTGACCCTAACCTTAACCTGAAAACCTAACCTTAACCCTAAACCTAACCCTAAACTTAATTCTAACACTAATTCTAACCTTAACCCTAAACCCGCTAGAAATAGCATTTGACCTTATGGGGATTAACAAAATGTACCCAGTTATTTTTTTGCTGTTGTTTTTTTTTACGATTCTTGTGGGGACTTCTGGTCCACACACACACACAAACACACACACACACACACACACACACACACACACACGCACACACACACACAGGTCAGGAACAAAGAGAAAGAGACAATGAAAGTATTATGAGTTTAGATGACAAATATCAAGAAATGGTCAAAGCAAGTATTATGCACAAAGCAAGTATTGTTAACCCTTTCATGTGTGAGTTCCAAAAATCTCTAACGGTCGCCCCAGCGTGAGTTTTTTTATGCACGTGATTATGTTAGAAGGTTCTCTCCATTCCAGAATGTGATTGTTATTCAACAGTACATTTAATCCGCACTGCCCTCAAACCAAGGAATTTAGCCTGTTTTTATTTATAGGCTGTTTCAACTTCAAATTATTTTCTAACAAGTTTTATTTTCTAAGAACAGTTTGAATTGAGGTGTGTTCCGCCTCCTCGTTCATTAACATAAAATAGTCATTTTTACTTTTGCGGACAATAACATTTTTTGGGACATTTCTGACCCGGACAGAATTCCCCAAGCACTTCCTAATTGTTTGTGCAGTTCAAATCTGCAGACATTTGCTCATCTCGCATCGGAACAGGATCTGCACACGTGTTTTCAATTACAGGTGACAAATCATGCATTCCGATTCTTGCATAGATTGTAATGGGCACATATTCTGTGTGTAAAATATTCCAGCTGTGTAGCCGTGTTTGTTGACATACAATGCATTCTGGGTTTCACGTAATCGTCTGTTTGACCAAAGATGTTATAACAAAATGAGGTGAGTAAGGGTTCACACATTTTTTGAGGACTTCCGGAAATGAATGGTGGGATGTGAACGATGGTAGACGACACATCCCTTCAACGTGCATACTATAAACAGACCAAACTCATCTTGTCTTCTCTAATTATCTTTGGTTTCTGTGAGGAAAAAAAGCATGGCTGCGCGCTGAAACTAATTGTCGTTTACTTTCGATTTCTCGAAAGTGTTTTATCTAATTATTTAGATCAATGGTGAGCTCACCCGTGATGTGATTAATTATACATACTAATTGCTATTAACTAATTCATATTGTAGTTTATGTCAGCTGAGAGTTCGAAAATATGACCACTTGTGTTGCGTCAATCTTTCCTCAGTTAGTGCTAGGACAAATGTAGCCTACATTTTTCCGGTCAGGGTGATTGTGTTATGCTGTAGCTACTTCTGTGAATGTCTGAACATTGCATCCAAAAATAAACTGCTCACATTCTGGACATAACTTTGTAAGGACTGTGTTTGTGTAAATAGTTTCTGAAAAAAGTGTGGCCAGCTCAATTGTTGATTGTTGTCATTCGAAACTGGCCGTTCTAAATGAGCATTCTAAACGAGCGTTCTAATCACAAAGATGTGATCGTACACTTCAGGGACCACTGTAGAACGATCTCACCCATGTGATGGTACGTGTGAAAGGCTTAAAAGCTGCAATTTGTAACGTTTTGGGTAATAGAAATGTGAGTTATAGACCTGTCATTCTCATTTCAAGCAAGTCTAAGAAGTAGTAGATCTGTTCTATGTGCACTATTTTTATGCTTACCATTTTATGTTTTGTTTTGCATCTTTTACTTGCTATTTTGTACACCAGCTTCAAACAGCTGAAAATACAACATTTGGGGTTATGGAGAGTATATTTTACAGCAGATTAGATGGCACAATGATTCTCTGCAGTATATGTGCTTGTTTTTTCACATAAACTGAAACTAGGCGAACTATTAGAATTTTACAACCAGGAAATGGCATAGCGATTTCTGCGTAGTGCAGTCTTAATATAATTGTAAAATGAATGGATTCACATATAGTGCAAGGCATAAAGTTTCAAGAAAATACTAGCATTACAATGCATTATTCTAGGCATGATCAGAGAGGGAGAGAGAGATAAGTCATAGCCTGAAAAAGCCACGCCCCAAGAGTCCCTGGGTGGAGAGAGAAAGACAGAGTGTATCTCACCAGCGCAGGTCCGGAACAAAGAGAAAGAGACAATGAATCTCAGTCCCTTTTATAACATATGAGTTGTCTGGATTCAAAATCTGTGTTGTTGACCAATAGCATTACTGTTACCAATCAGATATCAGACTTACAGCATGTAAAGACAACTGAACTTCTGCTTCAACGAAGTGATACAGAATGGGGGATGTCAAGAGTCACACAGAGAAGGCTGAATTCCTGAGAAGACAATAAAAACTTGCATACAGTAGATAAGAGTCGCCTAACACACACACAAATAAATGCAATGGATTTGTAATGGATCTGCGGTAGAGGCCTGGCGAGTGAGTCCCTCAATGTGTTGTTTTATTATGAATGCTGCTGAGACAATGGGCTGTGGAATAGAATCCAGTGACAAGCCCTTCCCTGTTCTTATGCTAATCCTCAATTGACATTTTCCTCACACAGCACACCGATCCTGAACATCAAGAGGGACCAGAAAACCATCCAACGTTAACGACTATAAAAGCCTCACATGGTGCAACAACCAATCTACAATCATTGCAAGCAGATACTACTCATGTGGCATTCGTATTATCACAAAATGTGGCTACAATTCAAGATCTTAATTTCCCCCTTCAACAGCAAATACAAGCATGTGTGTGTGTGTGTGTGTGTGTGTGTGTCTCCTCTTGTGTGTGTGTGTTTCCTCATGTGTGTGTGTGTGTGCTTCCTCTTGACATAGTTTTCCAGTTTTATTAGTCAAGTGTACGGGATACACATGGTATACACTGTCCAATGAAATGCATACTTGCAGGTTCTTTCTCGACAAAGCAACAACAATAAGAAATAAAGTATAAGAATATGAACATAAAGTAAATGCAAGAATGCTGTTCATCGACTACAGCTCAGCATTTAACACCATAGTACCCTCCAAACTCGTCATTAAGCTCGAGACCCTAGGTCTCGACCCAGCCCTGTGCAACTGGGTCCTGGACTTCCTGACGGGCCGGCCCCAGGTGGTGAGGGTAGGAAACAACATCTCCACCCCGCTGTTCCTCAACACTGGGGCCCCACAAGGGTGCGTTCTCAGCCCTCTCCTGTACTCCCTGTTCACCCATGACTGTGTGGCCAAGCACGCCTCCAACTCAATCATCAAGTTTGCTGACGACCCTACAGTGGTAGGCTTGATTACCAACAACGACGAGACTGCCTACAGGGAGGAGGTGAGGGCCCTCGGAGTGTGGTGTCAGGAAAATAACCTCTCACTCAACGTCAACAAAACTACGGAGATGATCGTGGACTTCAGGAAACAGCAGAGGGAGAACCCCCCTATCCACATCGACGGGTCAGTAGTGGAGAAGGTTGAAAGTTTTATGTTCCTCGGCGTACACATCACGGACAAACTGAAATGGTCCACCTCACGAGGCTGAAGAAATTTGGCTTGTCACCAAAAACACCCACAAACTTCTACAGATGCACAATCGAGAGCATCCTGCCGGGCTGTATCATCGCCTGGTACGGCAACTGCTCCGCCCACAACCATAAGGCTCTCCAGAAGGTAGTGAGGACTGCACAACGCATCACCGGGGGTAAACTACCTGCCCTCCAGGACACCTACACCACCTGATATCACAGGAAGGCCAAAAAGATAATCAAGAACAACAACCACCCGAGCCACTGCCTGTTCACCCCGCTATCATCCAGAAGGCGAGGTCAGTACAGGTGCATCAATGCTGGGACCGAGAGACTGAAAAACAGCTTCTATCTCAAGGCCATCAGACTGTTAAACAGCCACCACTAACATTGAGTGGCTGCTGCCAACATACTGACTTAAATCTCTAGCCACTTTAAATAATAGAAAATTGGATGTAACAAATGTTTCACTAGCCACTTTAAACAATTTTGTATATAATGTTTACATATCCTACATTACTCATATCAAATGTATACACTGTACTCTATACCATCTACTGAATCTTGCCTATGCCGTTCGGCCATCGACTCAACTCTCTAGCCACTTTAATAATTAAAAAGTGGATGTAATAAATGTATCACTAGCCAGTTTAAACGATGCCATTTTTATAATGTTTACATATCCTACAGTACTCATCTCACATGTATATACTGTACTATATACCATCTACTGCATCTTGCCTATGCCGGTCAGCCATCGTTCATCCATATATTTATATGTACATACTCGTATTCAATCCTTTACACTTGTGTGTATAAGGTAGTTGTTGTGAAATTGTTAGATTACTTGTTAGATACTACTGCATGGTCGGAACTAGAAGCACAAGCATTTCGCTACACTCGCATTAACATCTGCAAACCATGTGTATGTGACAAATACAATTTGATTTGATTTAAATGTCTCAGTAGAATAGAATAATGCATTTTAGCATACGTATAATAACGTAAAACCTTTATTTAACCAGGTAGGCTAGTTGAGAACAAGTTCTCATTTACAACTGCGACCTGGCCAAGATAAAGCACAGCAGTTCGACACAAACAACACAGAGTTATACATGGAAGCAACAAGCGTACAGTCAATAACACAATAGAGAAAAAAAAGTCTATATACAGTGTGTGCAAATGGCATGGGGAGGTAGGCAATAAATAGGCTATAGTAGCGAGGTAAATAAAAATTTAGCAGATGATGATGTGCAAGTAGAGATACTGGTGTGCAAAAGAGCAGAAAAGTAAGTAAATAACAGTATGGGGATGAGGTAGTTAGATTGGGTGGGCTATTTACAGATGGACTATGTACAGCTGCAGGAAGGCACAATTTATAGTCCAATATTTACATGTGTATTGGGGAAGAGGGGAATGGGGGGGGGCAAGTGTTTAAATTGTGCAGTATTTAGTAATCATACGCAGGGAGTCAGGAAGCAGGTGCAGTCGGTGAGTTTAATATGAACTAACATACTATATACTAGGCGGTGTCAGAGGAATGGCCAAAAAATTGTCGGAGGCTCCAGTCACCCTGGTCATAGACTGTTTTCTCTGCTACCGCACGGCAAGCGGTACTGGAGCGCCAAGTCTAGGACCAAAAGGCTCCTTAACAGCTTCTACCCCCAAGCCATAAGACTGCTGAACAATTAATCAAATGGCCACCCGGACAATTTACATTGACATTGCTGCTACTCGCTGTTCATTATCTATGCATAGTCACTTTCCAAATTACCTCGACTAACCTGTACCCCCGCATATTGACTCGGTACCGGTACCCCCTGTATATAGCCTTTTTGTTACTTTAGTTTATTTAGTAAAGATTTTCTTACCTCTATTTCTTGACCTGCATTGTCTGTTAAGGGATTGTAAGTGAGCATTTCACGGTCATTTTCAAGGTCTACACCTGTTGTATTCGGCGCATGTGCCAAATAACATTTTATTTTATTTGACAAGAGTATCGTCTGAACATGAACACAGAAACAATACTGCCTGATGGGTGATAACAAAGGAGTGCTAGACAAAGGGGGAGTAATCAGGGAAGTGATGAAGTCAAGGAGGGATCTGACGGCATAGGTGGGGCTTCCCTCAATATACAGGGGAGGCGGAGGGGTGTCGTGGGGGACGGCATTAGCCAGGGGAACAGGAACCACCAGCCTGAGGAGGGAAATGTGAAAAGAGGGTGAGATCCGGTAGTTAGTGATGAGTGTTAATCGATATGTTACCTCATTGAGGTAGCTTGCTAGTACCCCAGGATGCTTGGAAGGGAGACAGCCCGGTGGAGGAGTGACGAAGTGAATTCTGTCCGTACTCTGCCCAGGGAAGGAACCGGGCCCAGTCCCTCTGCTGGTCCTGGCAGTGACTCCTAAGGAACCTCCCCAGCTCCCTGCCCGTTGGACTGAGGCTGGTACCCGGAAGTGAGGCTGACCGTGACCCCCAGCTTCTCCATGAAGGCGCTCCATACCTGTGACATGAATTAGGGGCCAAGGTCAGATATTATGTCCTCCGGAAGGCCATAGTGGCGGAAGACCTGCTGGAACAGTGCCTCAGCAACCTGGAGAGTGGTAGGGAGACCAGAAAGACAGATAAAATGTCAGGATTTAGAAAATGTGTCCACAACAACCAGAATAGTAGTGCAACCATCAGAAGAGGGGAGATCAGTTATGAAATCAATGGATAGATGAGACCAAGGCCGCTGAGGCACTGGAAGGGGAAGGAGTTTCAATGCTGGAGTGTGCTGGGGAGATTTGGTTTGGGCACATATGGAGCAGGAGTTGACGTAGCAAGCAACGTCCTGCGCCAAGGTGGGCCACCAGTACTTAGCTGAGACAGATTGAATGGTGCAGGTGATACCTGGGTGTCCAGTGGCAAGTGTCAGGTCGCCCAGGTCAACAGCTGATCCCTTACCTCCGTGGGAACGTAGGTGCGTTACGGAGGGCAGGTAGCAGCTGCGGATTCCATCTCCAGAGCCTGGCGGATGTCCACGTCTACGTCCCAAAGCACAGGGGAAACAATTCGGGAGGGTAGAATGATGGATGCACTCAGGACAGAGACCCCTCCCGAATAGCAGGTTCAGCCACCTCGCTGTCCGTATGTACTGGTCAGTGAGGAGGGGAAATTGGTCCTTGGCGTCGTCCAGCCAGTGTCTGCACTCCTCTAGTGCTAACTTCAGCACCAGGAGTTCCCGGTCGCCGACGTCATAGTTCCTCTCTGCAGGGGATAGTTTTTTAGAGTAATAGGCACATGTATACAGTTTGTGTGGGTTACTTCGCGTTGTGACAGGACAGCCCCCACTGCAGGACTCCACATCAACTTACGGGAACCACCCTTGCAGAGAGAGGTGAGGCGATGGAGCTGAAGTTTTTAATAAAGCGACCAACTAACACCCAAGCATGTCCCGGAACACCTCGTTCACGAATGCCTGGAACACCGACGGAGCATTGGATAATCCATAAGGCATCACCAGATACTCGTAGTGTCCAGACATTGTGCTGAAGGCCGTCTTCCATTCATCCCTCTCCCGGATGCGGATCAGATTGTAGGCACTCCGCATTTCCAGTTTAGTAAAAAAGAGGGTAGCGGTACTTTTATTTATTTTACCAGGCAAGTCAGTTAAGAACAAATTCTTATTTTCAATGACAGCCTAGGAACAGTGGGTTAACTGCCTGTTCAGGGGCAGAACGACAGATTTGTACCTTGTCAGCTCTGGGAATTGAACTTGCAACCTTTTACTAGTTCACCGCTCTAACCACTAGGCTACCCTGCCGCCCCATCCTTGACCAGGAGATGCTGGGGTCGTGGCGTTGGAGCACCGGGAGGCCAAGAATAACTTTGTGTACGGGTGTCTCAAAGATGAGGAAGGGAAGGCTTTCTTGGTGCAGGAGTCCCACGGTGATGGTGAGTGGTGCCGTGACGTGTGTAATTGACCCAGATCCCAGTGGTTGATTATCCAGTGCTTGAACCTGAAAAGGAGAGGAGAGCGGGTTTGAAGTTATGTTCAGGGAGGAGACAAGGGTCTGGTCAATAAAATTCCACGCAGCACCGGAGTCCACTAGAGCTGTAGAAACACCATGAGGGACAGCCAGCTAGTGAAATCGATACTAAAAAGAGTTTGGCGGAAAGTGATGAAGATGGAATACACACGCCTACCCTAGGAGACAGATGATCACGGGCCGTCCCTCCCAGCTGTCTCTGATGCTGTCGCTCAGCCATGGTGAGGCATGCGACCCCTACCTCCATGGATTTATGCTCTGAATCGGATTGGTCAACGAAGGAAGGAGAGAGGCGATGGGGTTATCTACGCTCCCGAAGAAGGTTATCCAGATGGATAACCATTGCGATGAGTGCATCCAAGGAGATGGTGTCGTCTCGGCATGCCAACTCGTCTGGATCTCTTCGCGTAATCCTGTCCTGAATAAGGTGTGGAGCTCCGGTTCATTCCATCCGCTTGATGCTGCCACTGTACGAAAGGTGAGGGTGTGCTCCACAGTGGTCTGACCATCCTGCCGTAGCTGGAGTAGGCGCTCACCCCCCAGTTGCTCCAGCTGGTCATGGTGTTGGTTGAAGTAGGTCTTCCTGTTCGTAGACTATCTGGGAGATTTCTCGGTTGGCTGCTGCTTCCATTTTATGAGGCAGTAGTCTGTAAGATGCAGGGAGTCAAGAAGCAGGTGCAGTCGGTGAGTTATATATGAACGAACATAGAGTGACTACACAAACAAGAGTAGCATCTGAACATGAACACAAAAACAATACTGCCTGATGGGTGATAACCACAGAGTGCTATATAAATGGGGAGTAATCAGGGAAGTGATGACGTTCAGGTGTGCCTAATGATGAGGTGCAGGTGTGCGTAATTATGTTTGCCAGGTGTGTGTAATGACGGGTTGCCAGGACCGGTGGTTAGTAGACCGGCAACGTCGAGCACCGAAGGGGGGGAGCAGGAGAAGACGTGGCAAGCAGTTGTGACATAATGTTACATAATGTTGCTGCTACCGTCTCTTATGACCGAAAATAACTTCTGGACAGAAACCTTTTCCTTTAACGTCCGACGAGAAGGATATCCTGCTTTCACTGGAACAGACCCAGATCCACGCCCTTTGCGTAAAGAAAAGACGCAGGAAAAGAGGCCGCAGATCGGGCAGCCATCTGAGAATCCGTAGGTGAGCGAGTAAACATCTTACGTTTCACCTGGCTGAACGACGATACGGATAATATACTGTAGAGCTAGCAGGATTTTCCATGCACCGGCAGAACAGAGACGCTACCTCTGGTAAGACGAGGGGTGGGGTGTGTGTCTATTTGTCCGTAACAGCTGGTGCGCGATGTCTAATATTAAAGAAGTCTTGAGGTATTGCAGGCCTGAGGTAGAGTACATTATGATAAGCTGTAGACCACACTATCTAACAAGAGACTTCTCATCTATATTATTCGTAGCCGTCTATTTACCACCACAGAACAAAGCTGGCACTAAGACCCCTCTCAACCAACTCTATAAGGCCATAAGCAAAGAAGAACCTGCTCACCCAGAAGAGGCCGGGGACTTTAATGCAGGCAAACTTAAATCAATTTTACCAAATTTCTACCAGCATGTCACGTGCAACCAGAGAAAAAAAAATCCTAGACCACCTTTACTCCACACACAGATGGCAAATCTGACCATAATTCTATCCTCCTGATTCCTGCTTACAAGCAAAAACTAAAGCAGGAAATACCAGTGACTCGCTCAATACGGAAGTGGTCCGATGATGCGGATGCTACACTACAGGACTGTTTTGCTAGCACAGACTGGAATATGTTCCGGGATTCATCTAATGGCATTGAGGAGTACACCACCTCAATCATTGTCTTCATCAGTAAGTGCATCGACGACGTCGTCCCCACACTGACAGTATGTACATATCCCAACCAGAAGTCACTGAATCCTACTACACCAGCTCTAACGCTCGTCGGATGTGGCAGGGCCTGAAAAATATTAAGGATTACAAAGGGGAACCCAGACGCGAGCTGCCCAGTGACGCAAGCCTAGCAGACGAGCTAAATGCCTTTTATGCTCGTTTCGAGGCAAGCAACACTGAGGCATGCACAAGATCACCAGCTGTTTTGGATGACTATGTGATAACGCTCTCGGTAGCCGATGTGAACAAAACCTTTAAACAGGTCAACAATTACAAAGCCACTGGGCCAGATGGATTACCAGGACATGTACTCAAAGTATGCATGGACCAACTGTCAAGTGTCTTCACTGACACTTTCAACCTCTCCCTGACCGAGTCTGTAATACCTACATGTTTCAAGCATACCATCATAGTCCCTGTACCAAGGAAGCAAAAGTAACCTGCCTAAATGATTACCGCCCCTGGCACTCACGTCAGTAGCCATGAAGTGCTTTGAAAGACTGGTCATGGCTCACAACAACAGCATCCTCCAGGACACCCTAGACCCACTACAATTTGCATACCGCCCCAACAGATCCACAGAGGACGCAATCTCAATTGCACTCCACACTGCCCTTTCTTACCTTGACAAAAGGAACACCTATGTGAGAATGTTGTTCATTGACTACAGCTCAGCGTTCAACACCATAGTGCCCACGAAGCTCATCACTAAGCTAAGAACTCTGGGACTAAACACTTCCCTGTGCAACTGGATCCTGGACTTCCTGACGGGCCGCCCCCAGGTGGTAAGAGTAGGCAACAGTATGTCTGCCACACTGATCCTTAACACTGGGGCCCCTCAGGGGTGTGAACTTAGTCCCCTCCTGTATTCCGTGTTCACCCACGACTGCTTAGCCAAACACGACTCCAACACCATCATTAAGTTTGCTGACGACACAACAGTGGTAGGCCTGATCACCGACAACGATGAGACGGCCTATAGGGAGGAGGTCAGAGAACTGTCCGTGTGGTGCCAGGACAACAACCTCTCCCTCAATGTGAGCAAGACAAAGGAGCTAATCGTGGACTACAGGAAAAGGCGGGCCGAACAGGTCCCCATTAACATCGCCGAGGCTGCAGTGGAGCGGGTCGACAGTTTCAAGTTCCTTGACGTCCACATCACCAACGAACTATCATGGTCCAAACATACCAAGACAGTCGTGAAGAGGAAACTGTAAACATTTGGCATGGGTCCCCAGATGCTCAAAAGGTTCTACAGCTGCACCGTCGAGAGCATCCTGATCGGTTGCATCACCGTCTGGTATGGCAACTGCTTGGCATCTGACCGTAAGGCGATACAGAGGGTAGTGCGAATGGCCCAGTACATCACTGGGGCCAAGCTTCCTGCCATCTAGGCGGTGTCAGAGGAAAGCCCATACAAGTCACCCAAGTTATGGACTGTTTTCTCTGCTACCGCACGGCAAGCGGTGTGTGTGTGTGTGTGTGTGTGTGTGTGTGTGTGTGTGTGTGTGTGTGTGTGTGCGTGTCTAGACATTGGTGGTGTAGCACAGGGTATTCAGGCTGGCCCTGGGTACCTGCGCTGTGTTGGGTAAACTCAGACTCACTCAACAGCCCTGCTGGAGGGCGGTACAGGTACTTCATGTTTGTGTGCGTGTAAACATCACCTGAAGGGATTCCAGTCCAACCAGTACAAGGGTTTATAAAAGCACACAGGTGTAGCACTGCAAAAGGTGTCAGAACACTAAGTACAGTTCAGAGGACACACCAGAGACTGGCTGAGAGAGAGACAGCGACAGAGGACAACCACGTTGTAACACAACTTTGGATTTCCACAACTTACACACAGACAGGTAAGGTCAGTTTGAGTGAGGACTTCATCTTAATTGGACCATTATCATCCAGTTAGGGAAAACGTTGCTTTGAATTCTCCCATTATAACAACAGTGTAATGATGACGTCCATTATGTTGATATGTACCCACTTTGAGGCTAAGGTGAGCTTGCCGTGTTACGGCTACTCTTCCTTATTGGCATTCCGCTAGCGTTCTTGTTTACAAAAACCCCTATGAGTGAAGAGTGGCATGTCTGCCAGTAAACATATTATATGTTATATAACTGATCTGACTCCACTCCAAACGTTGTATACAGGTGCGTGTGTAGTGGGGTTAGTTTGTGGTCTTGTATATTGTTGAGGATTTTAACATTAAAAGGAAATGGTCTTGGGAGGGCAATTTTTTAATGTTATTGTTATTTGAGATATTTACAGTCGGGACGGTCTCTCTCCAAAAGGGGAAAAGAAGTAGCTAACTTTCTGAACTCTCACCGTAGAAGTAAATCATACAACATGTGCCTACATTTATCAGTGTACATATTGAGTGAATTATTTAATTGGCTGAAACATCAAAATGTGAATAACATTGCATTTAATCACAAACTGATGATTACAAGGGTGGAAATGGTCCCTACGACTTTGGCATTGTTTGCACAACCTTTAAATAAATGATTATAACATTTTCCTGGGGAAATCATTAATTGTTGAAGAGTTATTAGCGACAATGACAACTGAACCACGCAGTACTAATAAAATTATCGCTCTATTTCAAAAGTATATTATTGAAAAGCATCAGCCAAGCATTGTATCAAAGTAAACCTTGAATGATCTTGGCATTCATTATCTTACCTTACAGTAACAATGGCATGGAAAAAATCATTGTGTGTGAAAGGCTTTGTGAGATCTAAAGCTTCTCAACAAAGAATAATGTGTGACTATCAAATTTCTGTTTGTGAAATAAAGGACATTTCAAAGCTTTGAGCGTAGGAACAAACACACCAGCTTACTGCACTGGTAATTTTGTACTTAACACTTGCACCACCATCCAACTATTTGGCATAGCTTGGCAGCAACACAGGCCAGATTTATTCAGAGAACATAATCTTGCCAGGGACCATCCATCAAACACTTTTGTGCTATACCCTACCAGTGATTACAATGAGAGTTTACCTTACCAGTGGTTACTACACCAGTTTATATAATTAGCATTTTAGTCATTTAGCAGATGCTCTTATTCAGAGCGAGTTACAGGAGCAACTACGGTCAAGGGGTACATCAACAGATTTTTCACATAGTCAGCTCAGGGTTTCAAACCAGGAACCTTTTGGTTTCTGGCTCAACACTCTTAACCGCTAGGCTACCTTTTGCCCTACATGCAGCTACAGTGCCTTGCAAAAGTATTCAACCCCCTTGGCATTATTTCCTATTTGTTGCGTTACAACCTGTAATTTAAATTGATTTTTATTTGGATTTCATGTAATGGACATACACAAAATAGTCCAAATTGGAGAAGTGAAATAAAAAAAAAATTACTTGTTTAAAAAATACAAATAAAAAAATTATTTAAAAAAGTGGTGCGTGTATATGTATTTGCCCCCTTAGCTATGAAGCCCCTTTATAAGATCTGGTGCAACCAATTACCTTCAGAAGTCACATAATTAGTTAAATAAAGCCCACCTGTGTGCAATCTAAGTGTCAAATGATCTGTCACATGATCTCAGTATACATACACCTGTTCTGAAAGGCCCCAGAGTCTGCAACACCACTAAGCAAGGGGCACCACCAAGCAAGGGGCACCACCAAGCAAGCGGCACCATGAAGACCAAGGAGCTCTCCAAACAGGTCAGGGATAAAGTTGTGGAGAAGTACAGATCAGGGTTGGGTTATAAAAAAATATTTAAAACTTTGAACATCCCACGGAGCACCATTAAATCCATTATTAAAAAATAGAAAGAATATGGCTCACGGACCAGGCAAGGAGGGCATTAATCAAAGAGGCAACAAGGAGACCAAAGATAACTCTGAAAGAGCTGATAAGCTCCACAGTGGAGATTGGAGTATCTGTCCATAGGACCACTTTAAGCCGTACACTCCACAGAGCTGGGCTTTACGGAAGAGTGGCCAGAAAAAAGCTTAAAGAAAAAAATAAGCAAACACGTTTGGTGTTCGCCAAAAGGCATGTGGGAGACTCCCCAAACATATGGAAGAAGGTACTCTGGTCAGATGAGACTAAAATTGAACTTTTTGGCCATCAAGGAAAACGCTATGTCTGGCGCAAACCCAACACCTCTCATCACCCTTAGAGAACACCATCCCCACAGTGAAGCATAGTGGTGGCAGCATCATGCTGTGGTGATGTTTTTCATCGGCAGGGACTGAGATACTGGTCAGAATTGAAAGAATGATGGATGGCGCTAAATACAGGGACCTGTTTCAGTCTTCCAGAGATTTGAGACTGGGACGGAGGTTCACCTTCCAGCAGGACAAGGACCCTAAGCATACTGCTAAACCAACACTCGAGTGGTTTAAGGGGAAACATTTAAATGTCTTGGAATGGCCTAGTCAAAGCCCAGATCTCAATCCAATTGAGAATCTGTGGTATAACTTAAAGATTGCTGTGCACCAGCGGAACCCATCCAACTTGAAGGAGCTGGAGCAGTTTTGCCTTGAAGAATTGGCAAAAATCCCAGTGGTTAGATGTGCCAAGCTTATAGAGACATACCCCAAGAGACTTGCAGCTGTAATTGCTGAAAAAGGTGTCTCTACAAAGTACTGACTTTGGGGGGGTGAAGAGTTATGCACGCTCAAGTTTTCAGTTTTTTTGTCTTATTTCTTGTTTGTTTCACAATAAAAAATATTTAGCATTTTCAAAGTGGTAGGCATGTTGTGTAAATCAAATGATTTACAAATGACAACCCTCTATTTTAATTCAAGGTTGTAAGGCAACAAAATAGGAAAAATGCCAAGGGGGTGAATACTTTTGCAAGCCACTATATGTGGTTGTAGTAGGCTAGAGGAGGATGCTTTTAGGGAGGTTATGGTTATCTGACTGATTTGGGCTAGTGGAGTGGTATATTTCAACAATAACTTTCTTTCTGTAATGATTTGGGGTCTTAACTATAGGACAGTATGTCCCCAGGATCACAAAAATGAACCTGTTTGTTCCCAGATTTTTCCCAGACATGCCACTATGCAAATCAAATGCCATTAGTAACGTGATCCATTTTGCTTTTTTATATAGTATGTAAAAATATGTTTTATTCTTAGTCACAACTCTGCCTATATGTACCTCTATTCCACAGCCCAAATAAACTACACTATACAGTATAAACAAAAGTATGTGGACACCCCTGCAAAGTGGATTCGGCTATTTCAGCCACACCCGTTGCTGACAGGTGTATCAAATCGAGGACACAGCCATGTAATCTCCATAAACAAACAGTGGCAGTAGAATGGCCTTACTGAAGAGCACAGTGACTTTCAACATGGCAAAGTCATAGGATGCCATCTTTCCAACAAGTCAGTTCATCAAATGTCTGCCCCGCTAGAGCTGCCCCGGTCAACTGTAAGTGCTGTCATTGTGAAGTGGAAACGTCTAGGATTAACAGCGGCCCAGCGGCAAAGTGATAGGCCAGACAAGCTCACAGAACAGGACAGCCGAGTGCTGAAGCACATAGCGTGTAAAAATAATTTGTCCTCGTTTGCAACACACCGAGATCCAAACTGCCTCTGGAAGCAACATCAGCTGTTTGTCCGGAGCTTCATGAAATGGGTTTCCATGGCCGAGCAGGAGTACACAAGCCTAAGATCAGTGGTGTAAAGCTCGCCGGCATTGGACTCTGGAGCAGTGGAAATGCGTTCTCTGGAGTGATGAAACACGTTTCACAATCTGGCAGTCCAACGGTCAAAATTGGATTTGGCGAATGCCAGGAGAATGCTACCTGCCCCAATGCATAATGCCAACTGTAAAGTTTGGTGGAGGAGGAATAATGGTCTGGGGCTGTTTTTCATGGTTCAGGCTGGGCCCCTTAATTCCAGTGAAGGGAAATCTTAATGCTACAGCATACAATGACAATCTAGATGATTCTGTGCTTCCAACTTTGTGGTAACAGTTTGGGGAAGGCCCTTTCCTGTTTCAGCTTTACAATGGCCTCGTGCACAAAGCAAGGTCCATACAGATAAGGTTTGTCGAGATCGGTGTGGAAGAACTTGGCTGGCCTGCACAGAGCCCTGACCTGAACCCCACTGAACAACTTTGGGATGAATTGGAACGCCGACTGCGAGCCAGGCCTAATCACCCAACATCAGTGCCTGACCTCGCTATTGCTCTTGTGGCTGAATGGAAGCAAGTCACCGCAGCAACGTTCCAACATTTAGTGGAAAGTCTTCCCAGAAGAGTGGAGGCTGTTATAGCAGCAAAAGGGGGACCAAATTCATATTAATGTCCATGATTTTGGAATGAGATGTTCAACGAGCAGGTGTCCACATACATTTGGTAATCTAGTGTACAGTATATACTTCAGCCCACTTACCTACACACCTAACCCCAATTACCCCCATAACTTAACCCTAATTCCCACATGCCAATACCCTAATATTGATTCAATCAAGTACCCATACACCTATATCCCAATGCTAAATGCATTATTTGTTACTCCGCCTGTATTCTCCAAGACACCAACAGTAACCTATATCCAGCTATTTGCTGCACATTCCAACCCTGTTATTTATATATCTTAGTCCTGTGACCTTTGACCGGTCTACTGCTACATGCAAGCCATAATTGTCATAAAAATTGCTGTACTTCTGCATTTCAGCCCCAATACTCATACAAACCAGGTCTTCACCTGTACTTCAGCTCCAATTTACATACCACAGTCTGCACCTGTTCTTGAACCCAATTAGTCAACTAAGCCAGGTCTACATGTGCCAAAGCCTGAATATCCATAAACTGTAAAACAGGTCTACCCCTGTACCTCAACTCCAGTACTCCTACAAACCAGGTCTACACCAATACTCTGATAAACCAGGTCTAGCATTGTATTCAGCAAAAGGCACATAAACCAGGTCTACCATTGTGCAAAAGACACTAAACAAACCTATTGACATTAAATATTTGTTAAGATATTACACTAATTATGTTTATGGGTCTATACATGGTCAATTACCCCTAAAATAACAAAAATGTATGTTTTACAGTCAAAATCACTGATTTCAACAAAAGGCTAATGGATAATGGTAAAATCACCTGGGTCTTAACTATGGCATGTGCCCAGGATTACAAAATGTAAGTGCATATTAAAATGTGCAATTGATGCATAGCAACTGCTAGTAAGTAGAGAAACATGGTTGGGGCAGGTATGTGAAATAATTTCATTGATCATAGACTGACTGAGGTGTTTGTGCTGGTGAGTTGTTTCATATAATTATATTTTGATGAAAATGAAGGTCAGTGGTACTTTTACCTTTTATGTTTCACCCAATTAGTTAAAGTATTAACTATTTCACAAACAAATTCTTATTATCTCTAACAGAAGACAGGACCTAGAAAGTGATGTTTGGCATCAGGAAGCGCATCCAGGACCACCTGGTGGAGCGAAGAATCCGCAGAACCCGGCTGGTGACCAAATATGGCCGCTGCAACATCGAATTCGGTAACGTGAAGTACGGCAACCGGTTTGCCTTCCTCGTGGACTTCTGGACGACCTTCGTGGAGTTCCGCTGGCGCTTTGTTCTCTTCTTCTTCACCGTCTCGTTCACCCTGAGCTGGTTCATCTTCGGACTGCTGTGGTTCTGGATCGCCCGGAGCAACGGGGACCTGACCTGGCAGAACCCCTCAAAAGGCCACAAGTACTGTGTGGAAAACGTTTATGATCTCATTACAGCATTTCTCTTCTCCCTGGAGACCCAGACCAGCATCGGGTATGGTATACGCGTCATCACTCCTCACTGTTCTGGTGCTGTAACCCTCATCATTACCCAGTTTCTCATAGGTTCCATCATCAACTGTTTCATGTGTGGAATCATCCTGGCCAAGATCTCCATCCCTAAGAAAAGGGCCAAGACCATCACATTCAGTCAGACAGCTGTCATCTGTCCTAAGAAGGACTTCCTTTGCCTCATGATAAGAGTGGCCAACTTACGCAAGACCCTGATGATCGGGAGCCAGATCTATGGCAAGTTGTTGAGGACAACCATCATACCCAATGGGGAGACAATCATCATGGACCAGGTGAACATTGAGTTCATGGTGGACGCTGGGAAGGACAACCTCTTCTTTGTGTGCCCTCTCACACTCTACCATGTGATTGACAAGGCTAGCCCTTTCTTTGAGATGGCAATGGACACACTCCATAAGCAGGAGTTTGAGCTGGTGGTCTTTCTGGACGGCACAGCTGAGACCACCAGCTCAGCCTGCCAGGTCAGGACTTCCTTCATCCCTCAGGAGATCATGTGGGGTTACAACTTCCTGCCAATCATCTCCCGCAGTAAAGAGGGCAAGTACAGAGTGAACTTCTCCAACTTCTCCAAAGTGATGCCCGTGTCCACTGCACATTGTTCCTACTGCTTCCACAACATGAAGGGACACCACCTCCACTCCATTAACGGAATCGACAACGGGGTATTTGAAGCGAATGATAACTTAGAACAACCTAATATGACCAAGTTGTGAGCTTAAGGAGGAAATATGTGGCCTTAGGAATAGAATACAGTTATACGTTGTACACGCTTAGAAAAAAGGATGCTAAAGGGTTCTTCGGCTGTGCCCATAGAATAACTATTTTTAGTTCAACATTGCAAAAATTATAAATCTGAACAAGGCTGATTTTCTTGTATTCATACTTTAAAATAATATCTTATTTTAAGAATGATTTACTTATCAAGTGCTAACTGTGTTAGACTATTTAGCTTGTTTTAGGAATATATGTCTTGAGTTGTCTTACCACAAGTTAAATGAGACACATTCTTGAGAGAACAGCTTTTTGAAGCTGAAATCTACTGATGACAAGTATTTGAAGATATGTAGGCTTGTTTTAAGAATCACACTTGAAGAGACTATAAAATTAATATTTGTATTAAAAACATTTACAATCCAGATATGACTCAAACTGCTTTTTTCAATATTCCACAGCAGACACTTTTATCCAAAGCAACTTACAGCACATTGTGTGAATTCCCCCAGTGGGAAATGAGGCCCCAAACCTGCCATCTGAGCTAGTGCTGGACAACATTAGAACAGCTATTCATTATAACTGTGGCGTGCAAGGACATCCCCAAGATAATGCTCCATTGGAACATACATGCTGCTTTTGAAAGTGAGTAGTAGGATGTAAAATCTATAAGCATTTCCTTACGTACCAACTTTGGGGCATGGGCAAGGTTAGGGACAGCAACTTCATACACTAACAAATCCCTATTCAGACCCAAGGTGTCATAAGGCTGATATTCAAAGAAATAGTAGGAAGAGTTTGCTAAATTATGGAAAATTATCATTCACGTTGGTAACAATCAAAGACTTTTGACTTGTATATTTATTCCCATTTAGAACAAGCCACTTGACTGACACAACATGTCATAATTTGTCAAAACCACAGAACTCTATCTTTTGCCTGATCATATTCTACATTTTTAACCTCAGAGGGGGGTTCCAATTCTCTTTCATGTGTAAAAATTGGATGCTGTGAGCCATTCATAGTTTGACTGCATTCAAACAGCTGATTATGCTTCACCAATGATTTGCTTACATTTTTTAAACTTAAATTTTGGAAGTACATTGCTTAAAGAAAACGTGCTTTGATTCAAATCTCATGCACATATGGCTTACCATAGGACCCAAAGACTTCATTTGTGTGGGAAGGTGAAGTAAGTAATGTTGCTTGGGTGTTACATTATCAATAAAAATCTGCTTGAAATTTTTCAAATGCTGCTTGATTAATAACTTGAGTCTTGAAATGGTTTGAAGCGAAATCACTACAGCAAAAAGTATCTGGGTAAACTCTATCAAATCAAGCATGACTAAGTGATAATGCCAGAGAAGTCAGTGTTTGGAGGATATATTGGCACGGGTGTTGTTATATTGGCAAACCGTGCCAATATATCCTCCAAACACCGGCTTCGAAGCCAAGAAAGGTCACTTGATTTAGCAATGGCAAGAAGTTTAATTTCAGCTAGCGTAGATCTATATTTAGGATCTATATTTCCCAATGAATAGTAAACCATCAGCAATTTTTTTTAAGCATGTGATCCAAGTGGGTTGCACATATCTATTTCATCTGTATACAAAATCAACTTCAAAGCATTTGGCCTAGCAAAGAAAAGTGGGAGTGACTGGAAAATGAGAATGTGTTCTCAGGCAACTTACCTGGTAAACGAAGGGTTAAATAAAACATTTAAAAATAAAAAGGTCTCCATTGGCTATGTCATACAAGAATCCATCCTTGCACTTCTGTGGTTGTCACGGCAAGAATAATTGAGTCAGAAAACAACTGTTCCAGGCTTCTGAGCAAGGGTATGAAGTAAAACCATTTTTATTTCATGGCGAGAGCCCTCGAATTACCTCTTGACTCTGCATGCTACTTTAGAAAGTACTATTTCCTCAAGCTCAACCGGGCTGAGAAGTTCCTAGATGCTGTGGTTCTGTATGCGTGTAGTAGCAACACTGGAAAAAGGATTTGCAAAAATAACAAACATTGCCAGTGCCTCTTCATGTACTGTTCTGTGGTCTCAGAATGTCTCTCAAACACCTGCTTAATTTGGTCCCTCATCTCAGCCATAAGTGAAGCTTGATATTGTTCCACCACAGATACAATGTCGTTGCCAGTCCTCTGAAACATAAAGACAAAAATAAACACAACAAAAATGTATGACATGAATGTACCAAACTAGTCCAGCGACTCCAGCCTCAAACAAAATCCACCAATACATTAGCCTTGTTCGATGTGATATCTCGTAGTGTCTCCTGTGCCTCTTGTGGAGCATCCTCAAAATTAACATCTCCATGCACTGACAAAGCAATAAGGTTGGCCGTTTGGGTCTGTTCAGGTGTAGCGCAACCAGAAAAAAGGTGTGTTTCAAAATTGTCACGTCCGTAGGACTGTGGATCTCTGTTGGGTAAGCTGACAAGGCCCCCCGTTAGTGCCATTTGTAACGTCAGTCCTGCTTCTTGGTGGGCGTCCATTTGACAGATACACAGCATGCCCACGTTAAATAAAATAATAAAACGAGTTGTAAACTCTATACTCCTCTGGACAGCTGTCGATACCACAGATGGCACGGAAAAAGGGACTGCGGCAATGTGCTCTATTGATGTAGCCCAAAAGATACTTCAAAGTCGAGGTCACAAATGCAAAGCAAATAGCACACCACCAATTCATTGCACTTCTCAAACAATGCACCAAGTTAAAGGGGCAGAAAATAGATAGTGAGCTAGCATTTGTAGTCAGCAGGTATTTGATGAGTGGTACTCCAATGCCAGAAAGCAACCTCCAGTAACTATCATAAAAAATGTATGAATGAATTGTGTGTTATCTTGCTCACATTTTATTAAACAAATGGGGAAGAAAGTTAAAATATGCATTGGTGAGGGAACCCCCCTCCTCAAATGCGCAGTGGTTTACACTTTCCAGCCATTCAGTTAGAACTTTGAAAAAAGAGTCCAGTCATGAAAAAGTTGTTGTCGTCTGTCAGTCATAAAGTCTTTGGAAAAATAAACGTATTCGAGTCCGTCATTTGATAAATAAAATGCTAAAGCGCAGTATTTATTTTAGACCATGGTAAGTATTTGTAGTTTTTTAAGTTAGATACTGAATCTATTCAGTCGGGAACAAAGGAGGTCAGCTAGCAGGCATGTTAGCATTTGCTAACGTTAGCTAAACCATTGCCACCTCAATAGGCTTCTAGCAATAGCTAGTTAGCTATTAGCTCACATTAAATTGCACAAGAGTTCACTGAAATGACTAGTCAATAGAAGCTAGCTAACTGGTGACTTTTAACGCAGATCAGTGCAGAGGAAGTAGGACTTGGACAATTTGGACGAAATGTCGGTGAGCATTTTATATGGTAAGTTAAAGTTAGGTAGCTAGCAAACTAATGTTAGCTGCCATTTTTGTTAGCTAGCTAGTTACCAACCCAGGCTAGCTAACATTAGCTAGCTAGCTACTAAGGTAGCTAACGCAGTTGCTAACGTTAGTGTGTTGCATTCTGGGTGGCTGGCTAAGTAAGCTATTTGCTTTGCCTAAAACAATTTGTTAATGTAACGTTAATGTACCTTTACTAACTTAGCAAATTGATTGTCACTTTACACAATTTTCAATGGCATTTGAGGTTTTGATAATGGAGGAGGGGACCTATATCTGTATGACTTGTATAGGGCAGAGAAGGTGAATAAAGAGGGAAATTTGGCTGCCCTTTTGAATAATTGTTGTGTATTCACTATGACATTACTATACATTTATGATATATCTCGTTGATTCTTGAAAAATATTACTTATAGATGGCTCATGTGCTTCAGAACATCTGTCTCACTGGTTAACTGAATATAAGGCTGTTTTACACCAACGTTTATGATACAAATATAATTAAACAAAACATGTTTATAACTTTGATGTCACAGACTATCAATTGTGGCATCCAGACCCGCATATGTGAATTTGAGAGATGTAAATGTCACGATCGTCGTTTGAATAAATGGACCAAGGAGCAGCGTGCGTAGAGTTCCACATATTTAATAAAGGTGGAACATACAAAAACCAACAACGAAAACAACTGATCGTACAATACGCAGCACTCAACGACACCAACAAAAACAATATCCCACAAATGCAGGTGGGAACAGAACACACTAAGTATGATCCCCAATTAGAGGTAACGAAAAACAGCTGCCTCTTATTGGGAACCATACACAAAACCAACATAGAAACAAAACAACTAGAAAACCCCCCCTTAGTCACGCCCTGACCTAAAACACCATAGAGAACCCCGAGGGCTCTCTATGGCCAGGACGCGACAGTAACATTTCTGAGTGCACATGCTTTCTAGCATAAATTTTTCTCCAATATTTTCATTCAATAATTAATGTCGGAGGGGAAAAAATACTTTTGAACATTGTTTAAATACTTTCAATTTGGAGTTGACTCATGTAGCTGGATCCACATTACTGAAGTTAGGGTAATTTGAATTCAAAGAAGGCGCACCAAAGTAACCGCCTGGAACCAGTAAGAGTAACCGGAAAGGAGTTTCTCCAAAGAAAATTGTACAACTACACAGCCCTGAGTATATTATATATACAGACACTGAGTTGGAGTCAGTGTGGAAGTATTACTTAGAGAAGATTGTTGGCTAAGAGACGGGATTCCCCATGTCAAAGGAGCTTTGCTGCAGGTTGGTGAGAAACACCATTACGACTGTGGTCTCCATCTTGAGGGCAACTGTTGAGACTGATGAAGATCATGGATACCATTCAGAAGAAGATATGACGGTAATGGCTAAGAGACTTTTTGAAAAATAACCTATGCTGCAAGACCAGCCCTCTGGCATTACACAGATGTGTAAGTATGTCCATTTTAGTAAAGAAACACTTCACAAGTTATTTAACATCAAATTGAATGGGGGGGAAGTGCATACAAGCATATTTCAGGAAAAGCATTATGTACTCATGTCCTTACATGCCACACACAAAGGACTGTACAAGAAAGTTCAGAATATAAACTCACCAAAAAAGGTGCAGGGCCCAACAGCACAAAGGGGCCGTGGACTGAGAAGATAGCAGCGGCTCATTGATTTTGAGACCTCAAGTGATCAGGGCAATGACAGCTCAACCAAGGACTATGATGCTGACTCTAGCACCTCAACTCTGCTACTGGATGTCTCCCCTGTCAGAAGCAGCACAGCCTCCCCTGTTTTTGACATGCCGTTTCTGCAGTGCATGTAGAACCCTTTTTGGTTCGAGATACCTTTTTAGTTCTACACTGCAAAAACGGCATGACAAGACGTCACCAAATTAAGGGAAAGAAATACTAAAAGTAAGCAAAATTATATTCCAGTGCATCCTACTTGGTAATTTTTTTTTAAAATAATACAATATCTACTTGACTATAAACCTCTTAAATCTTAAAATAAGAGATTAAGCTATTCTGTCTAGTTTTAAGCATGGATAGTTTAGTGAAATATGTAAATAATTAAGCAAAAACCCTTAAAACAAAAATGTTCTCTTACTTCCCAAAGGCATACCCTAATCTTTAATGTAAATGTCTGTAATCAAGACTACATAATGAAGTAAAACATACACAATAGGCTGACAATGAGAAAGAAATTGGATGAAAACTAGATATTTACACTTTTTTCAAGAATCTTGTGAAAAATTAGGGCAAACCACTTAAAACAAGAACTCATCTCTTTCAAAGAAATTGCATTTATTTCAACATGGTGCACTCCACTAAACATGAATAAACTCAAAAGTGAAAGCATTTCTTTTGTATTGTATTTCTTGTTCAACATAAATGTTTACATTACAAAATAAACGAAGGTGTATATTTTGTGATAATTCAAACATAAAACTGGAACACATCAACTATAATTTGAAAAGGTCATCTAACACAGCATGAACATTTATCAAATTCAAATCAATATTTTTTTGTGTTGGAACACCTGCAATCCAATTATTTGGATTGAGACTAGGCTGCATGATGGGTTACGGTAAAGCGACTGTCCAGTGCTTCTGAATGTACGTAAAACTGATAACTGATCTACCGCAAAATGGAATTGTTTTAAGAAGGTCATACCAAGGATAATTTTGTTAATTAATTTTTTATTTTAAGACCCCTTGAAGTCTCAAAACTAAATATATATATAAAAAAAAAAAGTATATGTTTTTTTGGGGGGCCTTACTCCTATTAGCCAATAGAAACACATTGAATAACAGATTCACTACATGGAACAACAGATAGTCCCCAAAAAATTTAAAGGAAGTTTGTTCTGAAGTATCTGTCCTATATCTGAGAGATATAAGAAAGATCATGAAACATTTGTTACATTTATTTAAAAGAAACTGGACGGGAGTGTATGGGGACAGGCTGTGTGGTGGGTTAGGGCTAAGGGAAAGTGGTAGGGAGTGGATGGGGAAAGGCTGTATTATGGGTTAGAGTGGAGGAGTTTTAGTCTATTTTCCTAAATAATTTTTCCCACTCCGCCATGGCATTTTTATCCATCATGGATCCAGTCTTTCAGCACTTCTGTTTGGAGGAATGAGGACCTTTTCTGCAGGTAAGTCTCTGGGTCCTCCAACGATCAGAACAGGGCAGGAGAGGGACCTTTTCTTCAGGTAAGTCTCTGGGTCCTCCAACGATCAGGACAGGGCAGGAGAGGGATCTTTTCTTCAGGTAAGTCTCTGGGTCCTCCAACAATCAGGACAGGGTAGGAGAGGGATCTTTTCTTCAGGTAAGTCTCTGGGTCCTCCAACAGTTAAACATGAAATAGTAATAAAGAAATGAGGGTATTACCAAATTGAACAATGGAACAGAGTCTAATGAATCATAAACAACAAAGTTTAAGGCAGATATTAAGGAGTGTACAGTATAGGTCACATAAGGGCTTGACATACAAATTTACCTTCAGGACATGAAGCAGAGCTTCACACTTAGACTTCTTCTGATGAGATGATGGGAACATGCCAGGCAACATCTGTATCGTCCTCAAGGCAGGGGTTTTGAGCATACATGTCTAGAACAGCTTCAACCAATCTCCTCCCTCACTCCCTCCCTCTCTGTGACCCCCCCACCCCTACTTGGTTTCTGTGGTGATCTGCAGTGATCTCTTCCTTCATCTCTAATCATTCCCGCCAGCGAGAGGAAGAGAGAGGGAGAGAGAGAGAGCTAAAAAAGTTACAAAATGTTTCTTGCAAAAAAAGGATGACCATCTTATTAATGCAGCAGTTCATATGGAACACACAGGCAACATTCTTACCTTTGTCAAGAGTGGCCATTGGTTGCTTCCTTAGCTTCTTACCAACCCCATAGAAGGCCACTTTAGTCTGAAAGCACTTACGGCGCCCCTTCACCTCTTCTTTGTAGTCTGGATTTTCTTTGTCAACGATCAAGAAAGAATGGTGCTGGAGGGAATATAAGCCGTTTTACGGGCTTTCGACGGATTGTGTCTGTTGTTCACAACAGCTTGTGCACATCTCTAATATTAAGGAAGTCTCAAGGTTCTGCCCGCCTGAGTTAGAATACCTCATGATAAGCTGTACACCACACTATTTACCAAGAGAGTTTTCATCTTTATTTTTCATAGCTGTCTATTTACCACCAAAAACCGATGCTGGAGCTAAGACTGTACTCAACGAGGTGTATAGGGCTATAAGCAAACCCAAAAATGCTCACCCAGAGGCGGCGCTCCTAGTGGACAGTGATTTTAATGCAGGAAAACTTAAATCAGTCTTACCTAATTTCTACCAGTACGTCACCTGTACAACTAGAGGCGAAAAACTATAGATCACCTTTACTTCTATTGATTACAAGCAAAAGCTCAAACACAAAGTACCAGTGAAGCGCTCAATACGGAAGTGGTCTGATAAAGCGGATGCTAAGCTGCAGGACTGTTTCACTAGGACAGATGATCCGATGGCATTGAGGAGTTTACCACATCAGTCATTGGCTTCATTAACAAGTGCATCTTCCCAACAGTGACCGTACGAACATATCCCAACCAGAAGCCATGGATTACAGGCAACATCCGCACTGAGCTAAAGCCTAGATCATCCGCTTCAAGGAGCGGGACACTGGTCCGTAAACCCTGCAACAAACCATCCAACAGGCAAAACCTCAATACAGGATTAAGATCTCACCGGCTCTGTTTGTCGGATGTGGCAGGGTTTGCCAACTATCATGGATTACAAAGGGATACCCAGCCGCGAGCTGCCCAGTGACTTGAGCCTACCAGACGAGCTAAATGCCTTCTATGCTCATTTCGAGGCAAGCAACATTTAGCCATGCATGAAAGCAGCAGCTGTTCCGGACAATTGTGTGATCACACTCTCCGTAGCTGATGTGAATAAGACCTTTAAACAGGTGTACATTCACAAGGCCGCAGGGCCAGATGGATTAATACCTACATGTTTCAAACAGACCACCATAGTCCCTGTGCCCAGGAACTCTAGGATAACCTGCCTAAATGACTAGCAACCCGTAGCACTCACGTCTGTAGCCATGAAGTGCTTTGAAAGGCTAGTCATGGCTCACATCAACACCATTATCCCAGAAACCCTAGACCCATTCCAATTTGCATACCATCCCAACAGATCCACAGATGATGCAATCTCTATTGCACTCCACACTGCCCTTTCCCACCTGGACAAAAGGAACACCTATGTGAGAATGCTAATCATTGACTATAGCACAGCGTTCAACACCATAGTGCCCTCAAAGCTCATCAATAAGCTAAGGACCCTGGGACTAAACACCTCCCTCTGCAACTGGATCCTGGACTTCCTGACGGGCCACCCTCAGGTGGTAAGGGTAGGTAACAACACATCCACCACGCTGATTCTCAACACAGGTGCCCCTCAGGGGTGCGCGCTCAGTCCCCTTCTGTACTCCCTGTTCACTCATGACTGCACGGCCAGGCACGACTCAAACACCATCATTAAGTTTGCCGATGACACAACAGTGGTAGGCCTGATCACAGACAACAATGAGGCAGCCTATAGGGAGGAGGTCAGAGACCTGGCTGTGTGGTGCCAGGACAACAACCTCTCCCTCAACGTGATCAAGACAAAGGAGATGATTGTGGACTACAGGAAAAAGGGGACCGAGCACGCCCCCATTCTCATCGACGGTGCTGCAGTGGAGCAGGTTGAGAGCTTCAAGTTCCTTGGTGTACATAGGGTATTTTTCAACAAGTCTCTTAGCCATTACCGTCATCTCTTCTTCTGAAGGGTATCTATGATCTTTATCAGTCTCAACAGTTGCCCTAAAGATGGAGACCACGGTTGTTACATTCCCCAGTTTCTGCGTTGTTGTGGGTTTGTGTGTATTTCAGGATGGCTTCCTGGATTCCAAGCAGCTCTGACCCCGCCCTCTCATCAGGGGAAACAGCTGGCTCATCAATTACCGACTCCTTCTGCAGCTTGAAAAGCCAGTGTTCCTTTGTTAGGAGGGAGCTTCTTTGTATGTGCTGTGTTGGTCAGAAAGTGTTGTTGTAAAGTATTTTGTAGGCGCTCCTGCAGAGGTATGCGTATGCCATAGGACTGAGTGTTTTTTGGTGTATTTAAATTGTTCACTAAGTTTAGTGAATTATTCTGTTTCAATTGTTCCCGGGGGGGAAGGGGAAGGCACCTTGGAAGTGTTTAGGCAAGAGGCCTGCGGGCATACATAACCCGTAGTAGTTAATCTGTCTATGCACACTAGATAAGACCTGGGCAGACCACCCCCTATATTTTGGTTAGCGTGCCAGGTGGTGCTAAGATTAGGTAAGTAGTGGGTTGGTAGGTAAGGTCCTCTTTAACTTTTACTTTCTTTGCTTTGGTTCCGTCCAGCCCCTTTCCCCCACTTTACCGTGTGAAGGAAATAAATTCCCTGTAAACGCTAACTTTTCTCAGCCTCTGTCGTCCTTCCCCGCACTTACGAACACATACCTCTTTCACTCCACGGGGAGTTGCGTTCCCTCCACCAAGAGGCGTACGTAACAACGGTCGTAATGGTGTATCTCACCAACCTGCAGCGAAGCTCCTTTGACATGGGGAATCCCGTCTCTTAGTCAACAATCTTCTTTAAGTAATTCTTCCACACTGACCAACTCAGTGTCTGTATATATAATATACTCAGGGCTGTGTAGTTGTACAATTTTCTTTGGAGAAACTCCTTTCCGGATACTCTTACTGGTTCCAGGAGGTTACTTTGGCTCGTCTTCTATGAAGAGGATGTCCGTCCATCAGCGAGACCTCCTTGGTGTCCATGAGTTGAGGTCTATTCCTGTGAATGAAAACTCCAAAGATATCTATAAGGATTCTTTCCACCTGGCTTTAAACCAAAGCCAATGCCAGGAGCTTACGTGCATTAGACTAGCCTTCTGACATTATCGTGTGAAAATATTGGCGAAAAACTGTTGCTAGAAAACATATGCATTCAGAAGCTCTGGTTTGATGAATTGTTTGCCAGATATTCCTCAAAGTGCTCTGGTCCCTGAAAAATATCCCTTCCATCATCCCGTGGCAGGGTACGCAACAAGACTTCACCAATGTTTGCATTAGTAACACAATACAGTAGTTGTATTTTCAAAGTAACACCCTGAGTTCGAAACATAAAGTGAGCTCCCACAACACAAACATCCAAGAGATGGAGTTTGAGAAATGTTACAGCTCTCAAATTCATGTGACATCAAAATTGAAGTTATGACCATGTTTTGTTTTAATAAAATGTGTATTGTAAACACTTGTATATTAGCATTATATTGTCGCTCTTGCTGCAGGTGATTCTCTGATCCACCTCTACGCAGACAACATCATTCTGTATACTTCTGGCCCTTTGGACACGGTGTTAACTAACCTCCAGACGAGCTTCAATGCCATAAAACACTTATTCCGTGGCCTCCAACTGCTCTTAAATGCAAGTAAAACTAAGTGCATGCTCTTCAACCGATCTCTGCCCACACTTGCCCGCCCGTCCAGCATCACTACTCTGGACGGTTCTGACTTAGAAAATGTGGACAACTACAAATACCTAGGTGTCTGGTTAGACTGTAAACTCTCCTTCTAGACTCACATTAAGCATCTCCAATCCAAAATTAAATCTAGAATCAGCTTCCTATTTCGCAACAAAGCATGCTGCCAAACATACCCTCGTAAAACTGACCATCCTACCAATCCTCAACTTCGGCGATGTCATTATTAAAATAGCCTCCAACACTCTACTCAACAAATTGAATGCAGTGTATCACATTGCCATCCGTTTTGTCACCAAAGCCGCATATACTACCCACCACTGCGACCTGTATGCTCTCGTTGGCTGGCCCTCGCTTAATACCCGTCGCCAAACCCACTGGCTCCAGGTCATCTGCAAGTCTCTGCTAGGTAAAGCCCCGCCTTATCTCAGCTCACTGGTCACCATAGCAGCACCCACCCGTAGCACGTGCTCCAGCAGGTATATCTCACTGGTCACCCCCAAAGCCAATTCCTACTTTGGCCGCCTTTCCTTCCAGTTCTCTGCTGCCAATGACTGGAACGAACTGCAAAAATCACTGAAGCTGGAGACTTATATCTCCCTCACCAGCTTTAAGCACCAGCTGTCAAAGCAGCTCACAGATCACTGCACCTGTACATAGCCCATCTGTAAACAGCCCATCCAACTACCTCATCCCCATACTGTATTGATTTATTTTTCTTGCTCCTTTGCACCCCAGTATCTCTACTTGCACAGTTATCTTCTGCACATCTACCATTCTAGTGTTTAATTGCTATACTGTAATTACTTCGCCACCATGGCGTATTTATTGCCTTACCTCCCTTATCTTACCTCATTTGCACACATGGTATATAGACTTTTATTTCTTTTTTCTACTGTATTATTGACTGTATGTTTGTTTATTCCATGTGTAACTCTGTTTTGTTGTATGTGTCGAACTGCTGTGCTTTATCTTGGCCAGGTCGCAGTTGTAAATGAGAACCTGTTCTCAACTAGCCTACCTGGTTAAATAAAGGGGAAATAAATAAAGAAAAAATAAAAATATATTTTTTTTAAAATGACAGCCTAATTTCCCTTTTCATTGAACATCTCTTCCCCTATACAAGTCATCCACCATTATCAAATCCTCAAATGCCACTGAAAATGGTGTAAAGTGACAAGTAATTTGCCAAGTTAGTAAAGGTAACATTACATTAACACATTGTTTTAGGCAACGCCAATGCTCATTGATCAAATAGCTAACGTTACTTAGCCAGTCACCCAGCATGCAACACATTAATGTTAGCAACGTTGTTAGATAACTTAGTAGCTAGCTAACTAATGTTAGCTAGACTGGGTAGGTAACTAGCTAGCTAGCTAACAAAAAATGGCAGCTAACATTAGCTAGCTACAGTAGTTACCTAACTTTAACTTACCGTTTAAAATGCTCACTGAAGTGTTGTCCAAATTGTCCATGTCCGACTTCCTCCGCACTGATCGGCGTTAAAAGTCAAGAATTAGCTATCTTTTGTTGACTGGGCAATTTGGTGAACTCTTGTGCAATCTAATGTGAGCTAATAGGTAACTAGCTACCGCTAGAAACCGATTTAGGTGGGAACGGCTAACATTAACTATCGCTAACTTGCTTGCTAGCTAAGCTCCTTTGTGCCCGAATTTCCACCTCTACTGGTTTTTAGCTGTTAAATTACCTAGTTAGCCAAATAGATCTAGTAGCCACCTTTTTATACTCACCGGGGTCTAAAATCAATTCTGCGCTTTAGCATTTTATCTAGCAAGTGACTGACTCCAATGAGTTTCTTTTTCCAAAGACTTTATGACTGATTGACTGACTCCAATTACTTTTTTGTGACTCGAATCGGTTTTGTTTTTCAAAGTTCAAACTGGATGGCTGTAAAGTGTAAACCACTGCACATGTGAGGAGGGGGTTCTCCCACCGATGCAAATGTTAAATTTTTTCGCATTTGTTTAATAAGATGTGATAACAGTTGATTTGTACAGTATTGAACACATAAACACCCCCCCCCAACCTAGCTAATAAATGATATTTTAGTATGTGTGATTCTTCTCAGTTTCATCAAGCCAGTAATGTCTCCCTGTAATGGTAAATAAATACAATTAAATAGATTAGCTTAACAGAACCCAACACATCTCCGGTGCAAGCCCCATCCCCAGTCCTTCATCCACAATCAAAGAAGAGTTGACAGCAAACAAACATCCGAAAACATCAGAGCTGAATATTTTACAAGGTGTCTCTCTATCTCTCACAGACACATTCACACAGGCATTCACACAAATACAGAGACTAACTTAATTGTACAGTGAGGGAAAAAAGTATTTGATCCCCTGCTGATTTTGTACGTTTGCCCACTGACAAAGAAATTATCAGTCTATAATTTTAATGGTAGGTTTATTTGAACAGTGAGAGACAGAATAACAACAAAAAAATCCAGAAAAATGCATGTGAAAAATGTTATAAATTGATGTGCATTTTAATGAGGGAAATAAGTATTTGACCCCCTCTCAATCAGAAAGATTTCTGGCTCCCAGGTGTCTTTTATACAGGTAACGAGCTGAGATTAGGAGCACACTCTTAAAGGGAGTGCTCCTAATCTCAGCTTGTTACCTGTATAAAAGACACCTGTCCACAGAAGCAATCAATCAATCAGATTCCAAACTCTCCACCATGGCCAAGACCAAAGAGCTCTCCAAGGATGTCAGGGACAAGATTGTAGACCTACACAAGGCTGGAATNTCTCAAGGCAGCTGGGACCATAGTCACCAAGAAAACAATTGGTAACACACTACGCCGTGAAGGACTGAAATCCTGCAGCGCCCGCAAGGTCCCCCTGCTCAAGAAAGCACATATACATGCCCGTCTGAAGTTTGCCAATGAACATCTGAATGATTCAGAGGACAACTGGGTGAAAGTGTTGTGGTCAGATGAGACCAAAATGGAGCTCTTTGGCATCAACTCAACTCGCCATGTTTGGAGGAGGAGGAATGCTGCCTATGACCCCAAGAACACCATCCCCACCGTCAAACATGGAGGTGGAAACATTATGCTTTGGGGGTGTTTTTCTGCTAAGGGGACAGGACAACTTCAACGCATCAAAGGGACGATGGACGGGGCCATGTACCGTCAAATATTGGGTGAGAACCTCCTTCCCTCAGCCATTGAAAATGGGTCGTGGATGGGTATTCCAGCATGACAATGACCCAAAACACATGGCCAAGGCAACAAAGGAGTGGCTCAAGAAGAAGCACATTAAGGTCCTGGAGTGGCCTAGCCAGTCTCCAGACCTTAATCCCATAGAAATTCTGTGGAGGGAGCTGAAGGTTCGAGTTGCCAAACGTCAGCCTCGAAACCTTAATGACTTGGAGAAGATCTGCAAAGCGGAGTGGGACAAAATCCCTCCTGAGATATGTGCAAACCTGGTGGCCAACTACAAGAAACGTCTGACCTCTGTAATTGCCAACAAGGGTTTTGCCACCAAGTACTAAGTCATGTTTTGCAGAGGGGTCAAATACTTATTTCCCTCATTAAAATGCACATCAATTTATAACATTTTTGACATGTGTTTTTCTGGATTTTTTTGTTGTTATTCTGTCTCTCACTGTTCAAATAAACCTACCATTAAAATTATAGACTGATCATTTCTTTGTCAGTGGTCAAACGTACAAAATCAGCAGGGGATCAAATACTTTTTTCCCTCACTGTATATAGGCTACAAATGTCGGATCTTAATTTGAGCCAATTTGCTACAGCAGGAAAACATTCCTGCAGCAACAAGAAATGTGAACTATTATATTAATGGACATTTTTGTAGAGGTTAATACGTTTTTTTGTAAGGGTCTGAAATTTTAAAATGGAAATTACAAACTTCAGAAGCCTTTTTAAACGCCAAATCCACTACAAGTTTTAAATGTATGTGACCAATAACATTTGATTTGATGTCCTGTATTGCAAGAAATTTCTCCTGCAACAGTGCGACCAAATTAAGATCCTACATCTGTAATGCTGGTAATACTGAATAGATTACTGTAAACAGCAGTTACCATAAACACAGACCTGCATCATCAATGAGAACAAGAGGACAAAAGCCACCTCCTCCCATCCATGTAACTCCCATGTTGGGAAGAAATCACAACATATCCTTCTGAGGCTCTTACATAACACTTCTAATGACACAACAACCCCCAGTAGTCATCTGACATTGTTAGCAAAGGTACTGCAGGAACCTGGGTCAATGGGTGGTGTCATTATGATAAACAGCAGAGAAACCTATGACCGATATTCTCTTTTAACAATCTCTTCTGCAGAGGAAATGTACTTTCTCATCAGATAATTTTGTTTTAACTCTGAAATGATCAAAATGAATTAAATTGGCTTATAAACCGGTTGAAATGGCTAGTAATGATGAATACATTTTGATATAAGGCTATACACTGTATCAACTGGGGGAGAAACAACATGTTTTTATAGTGATACAGGTAAAAGGAATTATATAAAAACCATGTTTTTTTATGTTGTAACTTTTTCTGGTAATTAAAGATTTTACTTTCTGGCAGACAAGAAGTAGATGTTCAGAAGTAATTTTGACTGGTACTGTTCAGAAGTAAGAGTACCAGTCAAAAGTCTGGACACACATACTCATTCCAGGGTTTTCTTTAAAAAAAATGTACATTGTAGAATAATAGTGAAGACATCAAAACTATGAAATAACACATATGGAATCATGTAGTAGCCAAAAATGTGTTAAGCAAATCTAATTATATTTTAGATTTTAGATTCTTCAAAGTAGCCACCCTTTGCCTTGATTACAGCTTTGCAAACTCTTGCCTCACATTTCCGAGGTTCACAACTGATTTAATGTGTTCTGGGAACCTGGATTGATAGCAGTTGCAATCCGTCTCCTTGACATGCAGCTAAGACAGAGGATGTATTGTTCACAGAAATATAATGAAAAGAATGGGCTTGGAAGCTCTAACCCTGGCAATCTGACTGGTAAACTCATGGGTACACTCAAAATGGCTGCCAGTCCACCCATTATGCCATCATTGTCTTGAATGGAGACTCCATTTCTATTCATTCTATTTCTATGGTATCTTATCTCCAGCAGGGCATCAAAAGCAGTATTGCGCATTCCCATCTAAATTGAAAGTAGATGCAATTTCACAGCCATTTGGCTGGCAAAAACTACAGCAGCCCTGACCGTTAGCTTTGTTACTGGCTAAACTGGAGCTATTGAGGGGATTCACTAAGCTAGAACGGGTGCCCGGGTGGGCGCACTTTGCACCGGATGAAAGGGATTGCATTTGTTTAATGCATGAGCCAGCTGCCCAGTTCTGGCCAACTGTGAAGTCAGCTCAAAACAAAAGTGAGGTAGGTTATGCGCTTGGAGTAATGAGAAGGATTCTGTTCTCACATGCAAAAGTGATTGCTTTTGATACAAATGCTCTATCTGCCATCCTAATGAAAACTATTTTGAAAATTAAAACATATACTTTATGTAAAAGACGTGTTTACAGTGGTGTGTATTCGTAGATGCCAAGGGAAGCCAGGCTTCCCCAAAAATTGAGCAAGAAAAAAAAAACATACTTTTTAAAAATCTTTCGTCTTTCTGTGTTTCATAATTTTCCTTTAATTCGCAAGAGACTGAATGCATGTCACTGGAGAAAGCATGCGAGTTAGTGAAACAGCACCCCCCTGTCTCTCTATGTGTAGCTCATCTATCTGATGCTGTCTGGTCAAAAAGAGTATGACAATGTTGCCGGCAAGCCAACGAGCATTTGGCCTCCATTGATAAAGTATAAAATAATAGCCAATCAGCACTGAGCTAAACTGAGTGAGCTCAACTGTGAATGGTCCTGGCACACCAAAAAAACTTTCAAGGGAAGCCAGCTTGAATATAGCTTCACACCAATCACATCACATCAAAAGCAAAACCTAGTTGACAGAAAAAACTTGAATTGTTGCATCTTGTTGTCCTCCAGTGACTAGCTAGCTAAAATTGGCCTTTTCCTTAGCCATGGATGGAGATAGGGATTTGGATTTGTGGTTTTACTTCATTCTCTGTACTAGCCAACAATTATAATGGCGATTCTGATCCAACTGGCACAATGTACTTGCACGAATGCACGCACGTATACACACACAGAAATCAGAACCATGGACAGCCACATCATATTTAGCTTACGTTGATTGGGCTAAATTGTTTTAGATATTTTTTAGTTGTCACTGTATTAGACTAAGCAGAAGTGATTTGATGATGTTGAAATGTTAAAGTTGAAATGGTTCAATTTGAGAAGGGCACTCCTCCCTCACCGCTTTTACTTGTACACATCACGGGCCGTAGCCCAGTGCAACCCCTGGGCACCTTAACGAACCCCCTCATAGCATTCTGAATGCTTTTCGAGCTTTTGATCCATCTTTCATGACTTTCACACTCCTGTGCTTTTATTTATATATAGACAATTCTGTCCAAAACAGTAAAAATGTCTGATGACTGTTACGGTACGGTAGAAAAGACCTGATGATAATGCTGTAATAATTTAGCGGTATGGTAGAAAAGACCTGATGATTATGCTGTAATAATTTAGCGGTATGGTAGAAAAGACCTGATGATAATGCTGTAATAATTTAGCGGTATGGTAGAAAAGACCTGATGATTATGCTGTAATAATTTAGCGGTATGGTAGAAAAGACCTGATGATAATGCTGTAATAATTTAGCGGTATGGTAGAAATGACCTGATGATAATGCTGTAATAATTTAGCGGTATGGTAGAAATGACCTGATGATAATGCTGTAATAACATTACAGTTTGGAAGAAAAGGTGTAAAGAAAAATAGTCCACACTGCATCTCAGTTTGTAATGGTATAGCTCAGTCTGTAATGGTATAGCTCAGTCTGTAATGGTATAGCTCAGTCTGTATTGGTATAGCTCAGTCTGTAATGGTGTAGCTCAGTCTGTAATGGTATAGCTCAGTCTGTAAAGGTATAGCTCAGTCTGTAATGGTATAGCTCAGTCTGTATTGGTATAGCTCAGTCTGTAATGGTGTAGCTCAGTCTGTAATGGTATAGCTCAGTCTGTAATGGTATATAGCTCAGTCTGTAATGGTATAGCTCAGT
>QNTS01001369.1:0-99319 GCA_003317085.1 Hucho hucho
AAATAAATAAAAAATCCTACAATGTGATTTTCTGGATTTCTTTTTCTCATTTCGTCTGTCATAGTTGAAGTGTACCTATGATGAAAATTACAGGCCTCTCTCATCTTTTTAAGTTGGAGAACTTGCACAATTGGTGGCTGACTAAATACTTTTTTGCCCCACTGTATGAGTACCTGGCAATCGAAATAGACAATAAACTGAAATTCAGTGACTGTGCCTTTGCGAAGATCAAGAAATTGCAACAGAGAATGTTTTTTTAATAGAAACTGAACCATTTTAATGTGGACCACCATATCTTACAACTGTTCTATGAATCTGTCCTACAGAGTGTGCTGTCCTTTGGTCTGATATGCGTGTTTGGAAACATGTGAGTGCAAGACCAAGTCAAGCTTCAGCGCTTGATTAAGACGGCTGGAAGGATAATTGGTATAGATCATGAATCAGCCACCAACCTGTACACAAAACTCATCCTCCTAAAACTTGAAAACATCTCCTTCACTCAAAATTCAGTCACAGCAAATTCAATTATATTTGTCACATGCGCGGAATACAACAGGTGTAGACCTTATCGTGAAATGCTTACTTACAAGCCCTTAACCAACAATGCAGTTCAAGAAATAGAGTTAAGAATATATTTACTAAATAAACTAAAGTGAAAAAATGTAATATGAAATCAAAAAGTAACAAAATAAATTCCGTAACAATAACGAGGCTATATACAAGGGTACCGGTACCGAGTCAATTTGCGGGGGTACAGGTTAGTCAAGGTAATTTGTATGCATAGATAATGAACAGCGAAGCGGTGGGGGGGCGGTCAATGTAAATAGTCCGGGTGGCCATTTGATTAATTGTTCAGCAGTTTTATGGCTTGGCGGTAGAAGCTGATAAGGAGCCTTTTAGTCCTAGACTTGGCGCTCCAGTACCTCTTGCCGTGCAGTAGCAAAGAGAACAGTCTATGACTTGGGTGACAGGAGTCTTTTACAATTATTTGGGCCTTCCTCTGACACTGCCTAGTATATAGGTCCTGGATGTCAGGAAGCTCGGCCCCAGTGATGTACTGGGACGTACGCATTACCCTCTGTAGCGCCTTACGGTCAGATGCCGAGCAGTAGCCATACCAGGCTACTGCTCGGCATGATACAACCAGTCAGGATGCTCTCGCTGGTGGAGCTGTAGGATCTGGGGAACCATGCCAAATCTTGTCGTGCACTCTTCACAACTGTCTTGGTGTTTGGACCACGTTGGTGATGCCGACACCAAGGAACGTGAAACTCTCAACATGCTCCACTACAGCCCTGTCAATGTTAATGGGGGCCTGTTCGGCCCTCCTTTTCCTATAGTCCACGATAAGCTATTGTCTTGCACATATTGAGGGAGAGGTTGTTGTCCTGGCACCACACTGCCAGGTCTCTGACCTGCTCCCTATAGGCTGTCTCATCGTTGTCGGTGATCAGGCCTACCACTTTTGTGTCGTCAGCAAACTTAATGATGGTGTTGGAGTTGTGCTTGGCCGCACAGTTGTGGGTGAACAGGGAGTACAGGAGGGGACTAAGCACGTACCCCTTAAGGGTGCTCCGTGTTGAGGTTCAGCATGGCAGATGTGTTGTCGCCTACCTTTACCACCTGAGGGCGGCCTGTCAGGAAGTCCAGGATCCAGTTGCAGAGGGAGGTGTTTAGTCCCAGGGTCCATAGCTTAGTGATGTGCTTTGTGGGCACTATGGTGTTGAACGCTGAGCTGTAGTCAATGAACATTATTCTCAAGTAGTTGATCCTTTTGTCCAGGTGGGTAAGGGCACTGTGGAGTGCGATTGCGATTACGTCATCTGTGGAGCTGTTGGGGTGGTATGCAAATTGGAGGGTTTCCGGCATGATGGTGTTGATGTGAGCCATGACCAGCCTTTCAAAGCACTTCATGGCTACTGATGTGAGTGCTACGGGCAGTAATCATTTAGGCAGGTTACCATCGCTTTCTTGTAGGAATTACAGACTTGGTCAGGGAGAGGTTGAAAATGTCAGTAAGCAAGGGGACAAGGAGAAAGAGACTTCTTCAAAATCAAATTAAAACAGATATGGGGACTCTTTTATTCCAACAGCTGTTGGTCCCTCGAGTATACAGTATATTGCAGTTTCACTTTAAATGTGTAGCTATAGCACTTTTAATTAATTATACAGTGTAGTTTCCGTGTTTTCATGTTTTATGTACCGTCTTTTTAACTTCTTAGGGAGCGGCAGGTGAGGTGACGGTTTTGGAGAGTCTAGCGTGCCCAAAGCAAAATGCCTGCCATTCAGGCTCAGAAAATAGGATATGCACATAATTAGTACTATTGGATAGGAAACACTCTGAGGTTTCTAAAAGTGTTAACATAATGTCTGTGAGTATAACAGAACTCATTTAGCAGGCGAAAACCTGAAAAATCTATCCGGAAATCAGTTTCTGGTGACCTATTGCTCTGTTTGACACACTCCCCATTGAATCCATTTGTAACCAGGACTGAGGCTGCAGTACCTATGGCTTCCACTAGATGTCAACAGTCTATATACAAAGACTCAGAGAGATTGGAGTAAACAGAACGAATAGGTACAGGAAATGGTCAAGGTAGCTCAGATGTCAACAAGTTTTCTCTGCGCGAGTCTGGCTGTGCGACCCACTTTATTTTACTTATATAAGGTACAGGTGACCATCCGAGTGAAATATTATCGCTTTTCTAACAAAATAACCATTGGATGTCTTCGTTGGACACTTGGGAAGCCCTCAGCAGAAGTTCTTCAAAAGGTAAGGGATTTGTTTTCGCTGTGAAATGTGTTTTGTGTTGAACCACGATGGTTTATGAATTTATGCTAATGGGAAATATTGGAGGTGCTACCCTCAAACAATCAAATGTTGTGCTTTCGCCGTAAAGCCTTTTTGAAATCTGACAACGCTGTGATATTGCCAAGAAGCAGAGCTTTTGATGACTATGCAACACTTGTATATTGATGAATGTTTAATAATTCAACTTTTGGATTTTGAATTTGGCGCCTTACATTTCCCTGGGTAGTGTCGGGAGTGGGGGGCTAGCGCCCACTGCTCCCTAAGTAGTTAATAATGTGTTCAGTATTACCCTGTGCTATGGGCAAGGTAGTAAAACATACACGGTGGTGATCAAATAAAGCAACATCAACGATAGAGGACATGTCAATAGAAACCCCCTTGGTATTAACCAGGTACAGAGTATGGCAGTGGTTATAGGTGGGCCCAGTAACATGTTGGATAAAGTCCATAGAGCTCAAAATATTAATACATTCAATGGCTTTGGAGTCAGTCTTTTTGTCAACATGAATATTAAAATCACCCAACACAATGATTTTATCATAGTTCTCAAGGACAATAGACAATAGTTCAGAGAAATCAGCAAAGAAAGTGGGGCAGTGCTTTGGTGGCCTATACAGGGTTATGGCCATGGCTGCAAGGGCGGGAGGCAGACAGGCCAGGGGGTGGTAGTCCCCCTCGGGAAGCAGGTTTCCTCTGGAGAAGCTGTTCAGCAGCCACTGCACCGTCACCACATGAGGCCTGGAGAAGAGATCATAAAGATGGGATCACACACAAGTTACTCTTCATAGGTTATTTTCTACTTGACTACTGGTTGGGTTGCAAAATTATGACACTGGTGGCTGACATTTAAAAAAATATGACATGCTCAAAAGACCCAAAGTCACCAAACGAAATGTCCTTACAGCTGAGAGCATTAGTAAAAATTGAGGCTGTCCCCCCCACCATTTTCCCCTTTAACGATAGAGTATGAAAATCTGTAGTCCGGGGACGAGGCTTCAATAAAAGCGAAACTGAGAAACAGTGAGAAACATGCAATCAACTGCGCTCATTGAATTACATTGGGTTCCAGATGCCGGTGGTTAAAAACGGACTAAAACGATCACTGGCCCTCCTTGTGGCTGAACCCAGGTGGGGGGTCTCCCCCAACCCTGGCCATGGACCCCCAGCCCACCCATGGGGCACCTAGAGCCAACCCCAAATATGCACATGGTAACCCGTTCGATCTCCAGGTGCACGGCTGGACTTTGTGTGCACATTTCTCAGATAAAACATACTTCCCGTGGGGCTAGAGGTCCCAAATTTGGACTGGTACCATCTCTGATATGGGCTACAGTTACCCGTGGTCAGGGGCCCCTCCCCCTGCACTATTTTTCAACACCTTCTAACACGATTTTCCGATATAAAATTTCATCCAAAAACGGTTTTGATTACATGGAAATGCACGTATAGGCGTGCCCTTGTGCCCCAAAAAAACCCATCAGGTTAAAGATGTAGTCGGGGTTGGGGGATTTAACCCCCGACGGCAGAGCAACACCGAAGCCCTGCAGGTGCCAGGGCTTATGTCGATAGTGCAGCCTGTCCCGTAGTATCCCCACTCGGTTCCAGGTCGACCAGACGGTGGCAAACTTCTACACCCGTGCAGTTACGTAGAAACGGGCTATTTCAATGGTTCTGGGTCCTTCAGAACCCTGATTCTAACGCTCTGAAGGTGAGCATTCCTTTCGGCGACCGATTGGTGGTTGTTTTGCCCCGGGGAGAGCCCAGGCCCCAGCTTGGTTGTGGGCATAAATTGAGTGCTGGCCTTGGCTGGTGCTCTATCCCCACATTTACCTCAGAGACATTCCTGTTGTTGCAAAGTTTCTTCAGATATTAGTTTAGGGCAAAGAGTCAGCTGAAACGTTCCAAACCTCTTCGGTAGCATGGGAGGGGGCCATTGATAATTATTCTCTTCCCTGTGCAAGCGAGGGTGTTTAAAAAAATGTTTTAGTTCTAAGAGCTTTACACACCAGGATTGTACAATATTTGCTTAGGTCAATTATGTTTATTTTTATCATAAAAAAACTTGCAGATAACAAGCATACCCATAACATGATGCAATATGTATGTTGCATATGTTGCAACTCCTATTACCAGTCTGCTCAACCTCTCTTTCATGTCGTCCGAGATCCCAAAAGATTGGAAAGCTGCCGCGGTCATCCCCCTTTTCAAAGGGGGTGACACTCTAGACCCAAATTGCTATAGACCTATATCCATCCTGCCCTGCCTCTCTAAAGTCTTCGAAAGCCTAGATAATAAACAGAACATTGACCACTTCGAATTCCACCGTACCTTCTCCGCTGTGCAATCCGGTTTCCGAGCTGGTCACGGGTGCACCTCAGCCATGCTCAAGGTACTAAACGATATCATAACTGCCATCGATAAAAGACAGTACTATGCAGCCGTCTTCATCAGCCTGGCCAAGGCTTTCAACTCTGTCAATCACCGTATTCTTATCGGCAGACTCAATAGTCTTGGTTTCTCAGATGACTGCCTCGCCTGGTTCACCAACTACTTTGCAGGCAGAGTTCAGTGTGTTAAATCGGAGGGCCTCTGGCAGTCTCTATGGGGGTTCCACAGGGTTCAATTCTCGGGCCGACTCTTTTCTCTGTATATATCAAGGATGTCGCTCTTGCTGCGGGTGATTCCCTGATCCACCTCTTTGCAGACGACACCATTCTGTGTACTTCTGGCCCTTCCTTGGACACTGTGTTAACTTCTTAGGGAGTGGCAGCAGAGGTGACGGTTTTGGAGAGTCTGGCGTGCCCAAAGTAAAATGCCTGTGAGTATAACATAACTGATATAGCAGGCGAAAACCCGAGGAAAATCCATCCGGATTTGCAGTTGTTTTTGTACATTACCTTTTTCTCAAGGCTGCCTATTGATTTCTATGTTATCCAGGACTGAGACTGCAGTACCTATGGCTTCCACTAGATGTCAACAGTCTTTATACAGTGTCTGGAGGCTCTAGCACTAAGCAGAACAGATAGGAAGAGGAAGTAGTGAAGGTATCACATTTGTCAACAACGTTTGACAGGCGAGAGATTGTGAGCGCGCCCCACTTTATTTTATTTTCCTATTGTTCACGTTATCGTCCAGTTTAAATATTACAGTAAATATACATAAAAGGATACCTAAGGATACATTAAAAATGATGTTTGATTTGTTTGTAGAAAGTTTATAGGTATAATTTGAACGTGTTCTCTTCACGGTTCAATGGGCGACTCAACGGTGGATTTTCTGATCATAACGCGCCAACCAAACAGAGATTTATGGATATAATAAATGACTTTTTCTAACAAAAGAACCATTGGATGTCTTCGTTGGACACTTGGGAAGCCCTCAGCAGAAGTTCTTCGAAAGGTAAGTGATATTTTTTAGCTCTTATATGGGTTTTGTGTGACCTGCGCTGGATATGAATTTATGCTAATGTGGAAAATATATGAGGTGCTACCCTCAAACAATCAAATGTTGTGCTTTAGCCGTAAAGCCTTTTTGAAATCTGACAAAGCTGTGATATTGCCAAGAAGCAGAGCTTTTGATGACTATGCAACACTTGTATATTGATGAATGTTTAATAATTCAACTTTTGGATTTTGTATTTGTTGGCTTACATTTCACCGGCTAGTGTCGGGAGTGGGATGCTGGCGCTAGCGCCCCACTGCTCCCTAAGTAGTTAAGTGTGCCTTGAATTCTAAATATCACAGACAGTGTCACCAGCAAAGCACCTCAACACCATCTCACCTCCTTCTCCATTCTTCACGGTGGGAACCACACATGCAGAGATCATCCGTTCACCTACTCTGCATCTCACAAAGACACGACGGTTGGAACCAAAAATCTCAAATTTGGACATCAGACAAAAGGACATATTTCCACCGGTCTAATGTCGATTGCTCGTATTTCTTGGCCCAATCATGTCTCTTCTTCTTATTGGTATCTTTTAGTAGTGGTTTATTTGCAGCAATTTGACCATGAAGGCCTGATTCACACAGTTTCCTCTGAACAGTTGATATTGAGATGTGTCTGTTACTTGAACTCTGTGAAGAATTTATTTGGGCTGCAATTTCTGAGGATGGTAACTCTATTGAACTTATCCTCTGCAGCAGAGGTAAATCTGGGTCTTCCATTCCTGTGGCGGTCCTCATGAGAGCCAGTTTCGGTTTTTGGTTTTTGCGACTGCACTGACGGACCTTCATGTCTCTTTGCTTATTTGAGCTGTTCTTGCCATAATATGGACTTGGTCTTTTAGCAAATAGGGCAGTCTTCTATATACCACCCCAACCTTGTCACAACACAACTGAGTGGCTCAAACGCATTAACAAGTTAACTTCTTAGGGAGTAGCGCACGAGGTGACCGTTTTGGAGAGCCTGGCGTGCCCAAAGTAAAATGCCTCCCATTCAGGCCCTGAAAATAGGATATGCATATATTTAGTACCATTGGATAGGAAACACTCTGAATTTTCTAAAAGTGTTAACCATTTGTCTGTGAAAATGCCCATATAAGGGCATATGAATGCAGTACCTATCGCTTCCTCTGGATGTCAACAGTCTCGAGACAGTGTTCAGATTTTTTTTGATGCCATTAGAGCAGAGAAGAAGAGGAATCAGGAAGTGTCCCCAGAGATGTCAATAGAAGAGGACGCGCGCTCTCGCCAGGCGCGCTCTGTGGTTTTTTCCTTTCTTATAGCCCAGTTATAGCGCCCCAACGCCCCTTGCTGCTCCTTAAGAGGTTAACTACTTAGGGAGTGGTGGGGTGCTAAATTCAAAATCCAAAAGTTGAATTATTAAACATTCATCAATATACAAGTGTTGCATTGTCATCAAAAGCTCTCCTTCTTGGCAATATCACAGCGTTGTTAGATTTCAAAAAGGCTTTACGGCGAAAGCACTACATTTGATTGTTTGAGGGTAGCACCTCCAATTTTTTCCCATTAGCATAAATTCATAAACCATCACGGTTCACACAAAACACATTTCACAGCGAAAACAAATCCCTTACCTTTTGAAGAACTTCTGCTGAGGGCTTCCCAAGTGTCCAACGAAGACATCCAATGGTTCTTTTGTTAGAAAAAGTCATGTATTATATCCATAAATCTCTGTTTGGTTGGCGCATTATGTTCATAAAATACAGCGTCCACTCGCCCATTGAACCGTAAAGAGAACGCGTTCAACCTATACCTATACACTTGTCCAAGAACAATCAAACATCATTGATAATGTATCCTTAGGAACACTTTTATGTATATTTAGTATAATATTTCAACCGGATTATAAACTGGGCGATAGGAAAGGAAAAAACCACAGTGTGCGCGAGCCCGTGAACGCGCATCCTCTGCTTACATCCGATGACCACTTTGAAATTCTTCTTCTATTACCATCCAGAGCAACTAAACATCATCAAACACTGTCTAGAGACTGTTGACATCCAGTGGAAGCAATAGGTACTGCAATCTAACTCCGTTATATGGTAATTTTCAATAGGGAGGGGTTCAAAATGAGGCAATGTGTCAAATACACTTTTTCCAGGACAGAAATTCCTCGGGTTTTCGCCTGCTATATCCGTTCTGTTATACTCACATACATTATTTTAACACTTTTAGAAACGTCAGTGTTTCCTATCCAATAGTATTAATTATGTGCATATCCTATTTTCTGGGCCTGAGTGGCAGGCATTTTACTTTGGGCATGCCAGACGCTCCAAAACCGTCACCTCTGCTGCCGCTTCCTAAGAAGTTAAGTATGCTCTCTCTAATTCTCTAATTCTCTCTTTTTCTTTTTTTCTTTCTCTCTCTCTCGGAGGACCTGAGCCCTAGGACCATTCCTCAAGACTACCTGGCCTGATGACTCCTTGCTGTCCCCAGTCCACCTGGCCGTGCTGCTGCTCCAGTTTCAACTGTTCTGCCTGTGGCTTTGGAACCCTGACCTGTTCACCAGACGTGCTACCTGTCCCAGACCTGCTGTTTTCAACTCTCTAGAGACAGCAGGAGCGGTAGAGATACTCTGAATGATCGGCTATGAAAAGCCGACTGACATTTACTCCTGAGGTGCTGACCTGTTGCACCCTCGACAACCACTGTGATTATTATTATTTGACCCTGCTGGTCATCTATGAACATTTTAACATCTTGGCCATGTTCTGTTATAATCTCTACCCGGCAATGCCAGAAGAGGACTAGCCACCCCTCATAGCCTGGTTCCTTTCTAGGTTTCTTCCTAGGTTCTGGCCTTTCATGGGAGTTTTTCTAGCCACCGTGCTTCTACACCTGCATTGCTTGCTGTTTGGGGTTTTAGGCTGGGTTTCTGTACAGCACTTTGTGACATCAGCTGATGTAAGAAGGGCTTTATAAATACATTTGATTTGATCCCAGTTTAGGTCACCTAACAGAATGAACTCTGAAGATAGACGGGGGGCAATCAATTCACATATGGTGTCCAGGGCACAGCTGGGAGCTGAGGGGGGTCTATAACATGCGGCAACAGTGAGAGACTTATTTCTGGACAGATCGAACTGTTTTGGAAAGTATGACAGAATTTTGCAGGCTATCTCTACAGTAGATTGCAACTCCTCCCCCTTTGGCAGGTCTATCTTGATGGAAAATGTTGTAATTGGGGATGGAAATCTCTGAATTTTTGGTGGCTTTCCTAAGCCAGGATTCAGACACGGCAAGGACATAAGGGTTGGCGGAGTGTGCTAAAGTAGTGAGTAAAACAAACTTAGGGAGGAGGCTTCTCATGTTAACATGCATATAACCAAGGCTTTTACGGTTACAGAAGTCAACAAATGAGAGCGCCTGGGGACACACAGGGCCTGGGTTAACTACTTAGGGAGTAGCGGCACGCTACGCTCCCGACACTACCCGGTGAAATGTAAGGTGCCAAATTCAAAATACAAAAGTTGAATTATTAAACATTCATCAATTTACAAGTGTTGCATAGTCATCAAAAGATTTCAAAAAGGCTTTACGGCGAAAGCACTACATTTGATTGTTTGAGGGTAGCACCTCCAATATTTTTCCATCACCTCTGCTGCCGCTCCCTAAAAAGTTAACCTCCACATCACCCGAGGAACAGAGGAGTAGGATGATGGTACGGCTAAAGGCTATCAAAACTAGTTGTCTAGTGCTTTGGGGGAAGAGAATAAAAGGAGCAGATTTCTGGGTGTGGTAGAATAGATTCAGGGCATAATGTACAGACGGGTATGGTAGGGTGCGGGTACATTGGAGGTAAACCTAGGCATTGAGTGACGATAAGAGAGGTTGCATCTCTGGAGGCACTAGTTATGCTAGGTGAGGTCACCGCATGTGTGGGAGGTGGGACAAAATAGGTATCTGAGGCATGTTGAGTGGGGCTAGGGGCTCCACAGTAAAATAAAATAAAACAATGATAACTACCCTAAACAACAGTATACAAGGCATATTGACATCAGAGAGAGACATAAAGCGAGGCCTAAAGCAATCACAGGTGTTGATTGGGAGAGCTAGCTAAGACAACAACGAGTAAGACAACAACAGCTAATCAGCTAAGACAACAACAACAGGTAAAATGGCGAGGCCTGTAGACCTACTGGCATCTATTCCCTCAGACTCAGAATGGTACAGTGTGTTAGACATGAAAAATAGATTTTGGTCTGTGCCGGTGGCTGAGGAGTCACCACACTGTTTCAGGTTCTGTTGCCAGTGGGAGTAATACACATGGGCTAGGGTGCCGATGGGATTTGCAAATAGTCCAACTTGGTATCATTCTGCATTGAAACAATCACCAGCCTTGGTGTCAGCCCAGGGGACAGAGTTGCACGCATTAGCCGAGGCTTGTAGGTTGTCGGAAGGGGAGAACGTAACAGTATACACTGATTCTCGATATGCATTTGGGGTAGTTCATGATTTCAGTACATTGTGATAATTTCATAACCAGCACAGGTGTCACATAATTCAAAAATAGCTATAAAATAAATCACTTACCTTTTGAAGAACTTCAACTTCATACAGACAGTGTTTTGTTCATGAATGATGTATATTTAGAGGTTACTCATAAGTGGATGGTATTGTTAAGATGCACTTGTAATTGTACTTTTTAGGATGTTATCGACATTCTGAATTCAACATGTGGTTAACCTCCCGACTTGGTCAGAAACAGAGGAGGACAGATGTGAGTATCAAAGCAGGTTCTGCGAGCCATTGCTAAAAGCTATGAAATCTGGTTGACTGAAAAGCTCTATTTTGAGGTAAGGGTATAGTTTTAAAACAGTGCATTGTAGGTAACGTAGTAACTTAACTTTAGTTTTTGATGCAATTGTTGTGTAGAGGAGATGTAGGGGAACTGTGAGCCACGCTCTTTTCGCTCCATTAGCCTGCTATTTTATTTTGCCATTCAGACTACCTCACATCGTGTAAAAGTTTAATAAAAGTCAACTACTTCAGTGGAATTCCAGACTAACTCGTCATTTGCAGCAGATAATATTCCCAAATGTGGGTGAAGGCTCCCCTGAGCCTTCCCAACTACGGTCTGGAGGCGAGGAAGGAAAGGTAACACTGGGGGCTCGCACAGTGTTATTGAAATAGGCCGACGGTCTCGGGTCGTGCCCCAGGGCCAGATCTTCCGGGAAGTCATCAAATGAAGTCTCTCGGACATTTGGTTTCCATTTTATAATTAAAAAATGTTGGTCATTTTTCCGCCCTTCCGGAAAATTCCACCAGATGGCGTCTGGCTGCTTATTGCAAATGTAAAAAACATCACCAAAAGTGACATGGCCATTTCTTCTAAACGGAAAAGACTTCGAAGACGAAACTCGCTTTTCATTTAGAAAAGTCCCAGGGTCACAAGACTAGGTGCTTTGAAACCGCCTCGGCCCTTAGAGACGGACCCTAACGTTTCTGTCCGATAGCTCATTCAAGGACCCCGTAGCAATGCCCGGAAAAAAAATGATTTTCAGCACCAATTAAGGTCACTGCTCGGGCTCCAATGACCTATCGAGCCGAAACTCGGGATTCGGGGTCACCTCAACTAGGCCTACACAATATGTCAGAACTGAATCTACAGCTAGAGCGTAACTACGTGTTTTACATTTTTATTATGGTTTAAACAGAAGGCGCTGTGAATTTTGGGCCTGCTCTGAAATATGTCATAGTTGGCTTCTAAACGAGTTGGACAAAGTGGGTTTGGTGTCAGTTTGTATCAGTTTGGTGTCAGAATGATATCTTATTGACTGATGGAGTGGAACCAGAATCACTGCCCGGCCATCCCGAGTTCAACAGGCCAATCAATGGGGCATTTCTGCAGTATATTAGAGCATGTCAAATTCATGATGGTAAATGCCCATTGAAACATATTGCAAATGGACAGTACATTTGCAATAAGTTTAAACAGTGAGAAACCATCACCAAATTGACATGCAGAAATCAACACCAACGAGTGATGGAGAGGAACCAGAATCACTGCCCGGCCATCCCGAGTTCAACGGGCCAGTCAATTGGGCATTTCTGCAGTATTTTAGAGCATGTCAAATTCGTGATGGTAAATGCCCATTGTAAGACATTGCAAATGGACAGCCGTGCACCTGGTGATCGGAACTGGTTACCAGGAGTACATTTTAAAAAAATCTTTAAAAAACGACAGAGTCCCACTTCTCCCTCATTGCACCAAATTCTTACTTCCTATGATCAAATATGACAAATAGACCTTCTAGGTTGATTCAGGGCTTAACATAGTGATATATATCATTTGGTTATTATAAATGCCATTTGGACATTTCTTATGCCATTTGGACATGGTTCACTGTCTTTTGGGTTCAGAAGCCGACTTCCTATGGTCATATATGGCAAATGGACATAGTATCCTGATTTTGTACTTTCAATACTTATGTATGGCATTTGGACATTTCTTATGCCATTTGGCCATGGTTCATTGACTTTTGACTTCCTATGGTCACATAGGCAGAGAAATGAACATTCAATTCTCTGGCAACAGCTCTGGTGGACATTCCTGCAGTCAGCATGCCAGGGTTCATACAGACTGGAAGTCAAATTTCAAGTACTTTTTCAAGCACTAATATTTATTTTCAAGGACCATCAATTTGTATTAGTTCCTATGAAGCAATTGTTTCTAGTCGCTAACAGATGGCAATATATCGCCACAACCTCACGAAAAAAACAACAACTTATTATTCATCACTACCTTACAGGTTCTGCTCAATAACATGTGTTTCACTACTTATTTACTGCAATCATGAGTGGTAAGTCAGGACCGATGATGTTGACTGATTCCCTTTTATGTACATATTATTAAATTGTCTTCATATTTAAATTGTCTTTGTATTCCATAACATTTTTGGTCCCACAGGCTGTCCCGAACACGTTATGACATGAAAGTGAATTCTGACAGTGTAAAAGGCCCTTAGTTTACTCTAAAATGTTGTATTCTATACCCATTTGAAGAGAAACAAGGTATTAATGTGTTTGATACGATCAAATCAAATTACATTTTATTGGTCAAAATACTCATGGTTAGCAGATGTTATTGCGAGTGTAGCGAAATGTTTGTGCTTCTAGTTCCGACAGTAGAATAAGAATATATACATAGAGTTGAAGTCGGAAGTTTTTCCCAATTCCTGACATTTAATCCTAGTAGAACTTACCTGTCTTAGGTCAGTTAGGATCACCACTTTAATTAAGAATATTAAATGTCAGAATAATAGTAGAGAGAATGATTTATTTCAGCTTTTATTTCTTTCATCACATTCCCAGTGGGTCAAACGTTTCAATACACTCAATTAGTATTTGGTAGTATTGCCTTTAAATTGTTTAACTTGGGTCAAACATTTCAGGTAGCCTTCCACAAGCTTCCCACAATAAGTTGGGTGAATTTTGGCCCATTCCTACTGACAGAGCTTGTGCAACTGAGTCAGGTTTGTAGGCCTCATTGCTCGCATACGCTTTTTCAGTTCTGCCCACACATTTTCTATAGGATCGAGGTCTGGTCTTTGTGATGGCCACTCCAATACCTTGACTTCATTGTCCTTAAGCCGTTTTGCCACAACTTTGGAATTATGCTTGGGGTCATTGTGCATTTGGAAGACCCATTTGCGACCAAGCTTTAACTTCCTGACTGATGTCTTGAGATGTTGCTTCAATATATCCAAATAATTTTCCTTCCTCATGATGCCATCTATTTTGTGAAGTGCACCAGTCCCTCCTGCAGCAAAGCACCCCCACAACATGATGCTGCCACCCCCGTGCTTCACGGTTAGGATGGTGTTCATCGACTTGCAAGCCTCCCCTTTTTCCTCCAAACATAACAATGGTCATTATGGCCAACTGTTCTATTTTGTTTCATCAGACCAGAGGACATTTCTCCAAAAAAGTACGATCGTTGTCCCCATGTGCAGTTGTAAACTGTAGTATGGCTTTTTTATGGCGGTTTTGGAGCAGTGGCTTCTTCCTTGCTGAGCAGCCTTTCAGGTTATGTCAATATAGGACTCAATTTACTGTGGATATAGATACTTTTGTACCTGTTTCCTCCAGAATCTTCACAAGGTCCTTTGCTGTTGTTCTGGGATTGATTTGCTCTTTTTGCCCCAAAGAACCTCTTTCCTGAGCGGTATGACGGCTGCGTGGTCTCATGTTGTTTATACTTGCGTACTATTGTTTGTACAGATGAACGTGGGACCTTCAGGCGTTTGGAAATTGCTCCCAAGGATGAACCAGACTTGTGGAGGTCTCCAATTCTTATTGTGAGGTCTTGGCTGATTTCTTTTGATTTTCCCATGATGTCAAGCAAGAGGCACTGAGTTTGAAGGTAGGCCTTGAAATACATCTACAGGTACACCTTCAATTGACTCAAATGATGTCATTTAGCCTATCAGAAGCTTCTAAAGCCATGACATCCTTTTCTGGATTTTTCCAAGCTGTTTAAAGGCACAGTCAACTTAGTGTATGTAAACTTCTGACCCACTGGAATTGTGATACTGTGAATTATAAGTGAAATAATTTGTCTGTTAACAATTGTTGGAAACATTATTGTGTCATGCACAAAGTAGATGTCCTAACCGACTTGCCAAAACTATAGTTTGTTAACAAGAAATTTGTGGAGTGGTTGAAAAACGAGTTTTAATGACTCCAACTTAAGTGTATGTAAACTTCCGACTTCAACTGTATAAATAGATGGATGAGCATTGACAGAGCGGCATAGGCAAGATGCAATAGATGGTATAAAATACAGTAAATACATATGAGATGAGTAATGAAAGATATGTAAACATTCTTAAAGTGGCATTATTAAAGTGACTACTGATCCATGTATTAAAGTCCCAATGATTTCAAGTCTGTATGTAGGCAGCAGCTTCTCTGTCATGAAATACTCTCTCAGGGGACCCTATTTAAATGTTAGGGGACCCATGTGTGTCCCGGACCCCAAGTTTGGGAACCACTCTAATACTAATCTCTCCCTGCTTGCTTCAACGGTTCCTCTCTCTGTGTATCTCCTTTGCCTCCTTCCACCAAGAATTAACTCCTAAGATTCAATATTTTTGGAACGGAGGAAACTGATTAGTTGCCATACTTCCGAGAACACAAACACTTGCATCTTTCATAGCGAACTACCGAGGGACGGAGAGAGTTAGAACCGTGCACTAGGCCTATCTTTCAGCAGCCAATAGCTGTATCTCGCAATGGAATGCTGTATTTTGCAATTTCTTGGCTTGCAATGTCTCGCAACTTCAGTAAATTAGGGCCTATAGTTAATAGGCTAGGATAATCAACACACAACAGACCATAAACGGAAAACGCACACGCATTATTAGCAAAGAGAAAGATCAGGCAAGCCAGCTGCACTGTGATTTGAACATCGTTTTTCCATTAGGAATTTTTCTTAATGTTAAGAATCCCAATTTTGTTGAAACGATTTAACATTCACACCCCTAACTGTTAATATTGTAGTATCATATATACAACACATCATTACATTTCTCAAGGAGGCTGTGGAATTAGAGCATCAGATGGATATACTTTGCTTATTTTAATTGTATGGGGTGTGGAGGGATAACAAAGTGGATATGAACAAATTAAAAAGTAAATAAACATCTTGGTGGAACTTTCATCACAGGCTGTTCCAAACTAGGCTGTCTGTGCAGTGCAACAAAAGTGCCACAGTGAGCCTCTTGGATTAGAACATGAAGAGGAGTGAAGATTGAAGGTCCAATCCCAGGATAGATCAGAACATAATATGTGGGATTATTTTGTTATTTCGAGATCTTGTCAGAGTTCTACCTCTGAATGTAATATAATACCTGCCGGGGCAGCCGGTGGCCTAGTGGTTAGAGCGTTGGGCCAGTAACTGAAAGGTGACAAGGTAAAAATTTGTCGTTCTGCCGCTGAACAAGGCAATTAACCCACTGTTCCCCGGTAGGCTGTCATTGTCAATAAGAATTTATTCCTAATTGACTTGCCAAGTTAAATAAAGGTTAAAAAAAGTATAATAAAAAAAAGATGGTATTGTATGAAAAATGTGTCATTGCCTTGATTTCCAGGAGGCCTATCTCCAGTATCTTGACGTTGCAACATCTATCGAGGAATTGGCTTTGTTAATCTTCGATGTCCGAACACGATTTTCTCATCCCCACTATCAGCCTCATTCCAAGAAGCCTCCCTGCCAAACTAGATCAAAGTAGATAAAAGGAATGTGGAATCAGAATGGGGCTGATAGTAACAGAATGTCACACTGAACTACATACCAATGTTTCTCACAATTACAGTACATGTACAGTACAAAACATACAGTAACCTACATGAGTTGAATAAAGCATATATAGTTTTTGTAATATGCCAGTAACATGGCAAAGACCAGTAATCATGGATTAAAGACGTGTTTCCCACGCCATGTTTTTCTCCACACTTTTCAATTTATGTGTATCGTTTGGCTCTACATTCAAACCGTAGGCATCCTACTGCAATGATAACATTGTCATATCTCGATCACAAGAGGTATGCTAAATTGATGTGTCAAAGACCTCTCTCTCTGTTTCATGGCTGTCCTGTGAGGATCCAAATAGGTCAGATCAGCTTGGCAATGGATGACAGTAACCAGACCTCTCTCCCCCACAGAAGAGGGGAGGAGGGAACTGGTGGGGGGTTGACAGCTCACACCCTGTCGGAAATTAAAGGAGAGGAGATCCAGAGAGATCGCGCTCTCCAAAATCCACAAAGGAATGTGCTTTGTCTACACAGTCTTCCCGCTGAAACTCTAACACGTCCTAAAGCGAATACTGGAACAATATTTCTATAATAAGAATGTGGGGAATGGTCAGTGGTGATCTAAATAATAGTCATGTTATATGAGTTGTTGTTTTGTGATGTCATTAAAAGGTTATAAAGGAAATACTTGAAAAGTATATACACTGCATGTACGAAGTCTCCATCCTTAACTTCTTAGGGAGCGGCTCCCGAGGTAACGGTTTTGGAGAGTCTGGCGTGCCCAAAATAAAATGCATGCCACTCAGGCCAAGAAAATAGGATATGCACATAAGTAGTACTATTGGATAGGAAACACTGAAGTTTCTAAGGGTGTTAAAATAATGTATGTGAGTATAACAGAAGTGATATAGCAGGCGAAAACCCGAGGAAAATCCATCCGGATTTGCAGTTTTTTTTGTAAATGAGCATCTTCTCCATTGTGCCTATTGCATACAACTTTATGTAGGACTGAGACTGCAGTACCTATGGCTTCCACTAGATGTCAACAGTCAACAGTCAAAGACTGGGAATTCTAGCAGTGACCAGAAAGGATAGGGAGAGGAAATTGTCAGGCGACCACTTTTGTAAACAAGGTTTGACGCGCGCGAGATTGTGAACGCGCACCACTTTATTTTCCTTTCCTATCGTTCACGTTATCGTCCGGTTGAAATATTATAGCAAATATACCCAAAAGGATACCTAAGGATACATAAAAAATGTTTGATTTGTTTGTAGAAAGTGTATAGGTATTATTTGAATGTGTTCTCTTCACGGTTCAATGGGCGACTCAATGGTGGATTTTATGATCATAACGCGCCAACCAAACGGAGATTTATGGATATAATAAATGACTTTTTCTAACCAAAGAAGCATGGATTGTCTTCGTTGGACACTTGGGATGCCCTCAGCAGAAGTTCATCAAAGGTAAGTGATTTTATATTAGCGATTTTATGCGCTTTGTGAGACCCGTGTTGGGTTATGGATTTATGCTAATGCGTAAATATTAGATGTGCTACCCTCAAACAATCAAATGTTGTGCTTTCGCCGTAAAGCCTTTTTGAAATCTGACAACACTGTGATATTGCCAAGAATCAGAGCTTTTGATGAGTATGCAACAATTGTATATTTATGAATGTTTAATAACTCAACTTTTGGATTTTGAATTTGGCTCCTCACATTTCACCGGGTAGTGTCGGGAGTGTAGCGCCCCACTGCTCCCTAAGTAGTTAATAAGGATCGGACCCTTTTTTTCAATTTTCGCCTAAAATGACATACCCAAATCTAACTGCCTGTAGCTCAGGCCCTGAAGCAAGGATATGCAAATTCTTGGTACCATTTGAAAGGAAACACTTTGAAGTTTGTGGAAATGTGAAGGTGAATATAACACATTAGATCTGGTAAAAGATAATACAAAGAAAAAACCAACCATACCTTTGTATTTTTTTGTACCATCTTTGAAATGCAAGAGAAAGGCCAAAATATATTATTCCAGCCCATGTGCAATTTAGATTTTGGCCACTAAATGGCAGCAGTGTATGTGCAAAGTTTCAGACTGATCCAATGAACAATTACATTTCTGTTCAAAATGTTGTATCAAGACTGCCCAAATGAGCCTAATTTGTTGATTAATAAATTGTAATGTTCAAAACTGTGCACTCTCCTCAAACAATAGCATGGTATTCTTTCACTGTAAATTGGACAGTGCAGTTAGATTAACTACTTAGGGAGTGGTGGGGTGCTAGGATATGCATATAATTTGTAGTATTGGATAGAAAACACTCTGTTAAAATAATGTCTGTGAGTATAACATACATTATTTTAACAGTTTTAGAAACTTCAGAGTGTTTTCTATCCAATACTACAAATTATTTGCATATCCTAGTTTCTGGGCCTGAGTAACAGGCAGTTTACTTTGGGCACGTCAGGCTCTCCGTACTTCCGAACACTGCCCCCTAGCCCGAACAGGTTAAACAACCACTCTCGTGGTGCTCGAAATTCCTAATGAGTTAATTGTTACATGATTATCAATTAAACATAGTTAGTTGATTAGATAAATAACAGTCATCAGATTAATGAAAGTAAAGTCACACCATCTGTAAGATCTGCTTCCAACTCACACCCTCAAACACAGATCCCCTGAACATAGCTCACTCTCCAGATCCCAATCCCCTGAATTCTAATCACCTGTTCACACACCTGTATGTCATTATCACACACTATTTAGTTCAGTTCATTGCACCCCATCACTTTGAGGTATTGTTTGTTTTGTGACACTTCTTTCTGAGCTCTGGTTTTCCCGAGAGTTACTCCTCCCGTGTATGATAGTTTTTGCCTGCCTCACTAACAACGCCTTTTGCCTATTCCCTGCCTGTACTGTTGTCCTTTTGGACCCCTGTGTATGACCTTCTGCCTGCCCCTGGACCCAGCTACCTGCCTCGTCCTTTGCAATAAACACCTGCTGCGCCCTGCACTTGAAACCAGCTCTCTGTCCCCCCTCGTGTTCATTACATCATCATGGTAGTGTTTGTTATTAGTGCCTGCCAGCACCCGGTAACCAACCGTGGGCATCATTTAATAAATTGTGTTTTTTCTTTTTTTACTGGCAGTAATCTGTCTAGCTTTGAAAACACACCAGTGCTGCCTGCCAGCAAGGTTGAGCCTAGTTAAAAAATAATGGCTGTGTGTTTTGGCCCCCCATTTCCTAATTTAGCACTTTAAAGTATGAGATGGTTGAGGAATCCATGTGTGTGCCCTTCACTTGCACACTGACTGGCTGGTATTGAGCTCAGGCCGAGTAGATACAGCTAAATGCTGACACATGGGATCAAGCTAAAGTTGGTGGGTAACTCCAAGATTGAGGATGGTGCTCTTTGATTTCTTTTCCACTGATATCATGTTGGTGTCAAATTATTTACCTTTATTTAACTAGGCAAGTCAGTTAAGAACACATTCTTATTTTCAATGATGGCCTAGGAACAGTGGGTTAACTTCCTTGTTCAGGGGCAGAATAACAGATTTTTACTTTGTCAGCTCGGGGTTTCGATCTTGCGATCTTTCGTTTACTAGTCCAACACTCTAACCACTAGGCTACCTGCCACCCCAATGAACCATGTTGTAGGTAGGCTGAGGTATTGTTTAGTTTTAGATTGTGCAATAGTGGCCTGGACAATGATGCACCTGCCGATTGATAGATAGTCATCAAGGGATTTGTCATTAAGAGGTTTCTTCCATTGATTCTACAGCAGTAAATGACATGAATCATGCTGGAGAAATTCATATTTAAATCATTCTGCCAGGCATGATAAAAAAAATGAATTTTCTGCTGCTAATATGCGTAAATCAGTTGGTTGTGCATGACTTGTCTTATGTCTTATTAAAACAAGCCTAAATATATAATCCTTATGTCATGTAATGTGTTTACAGGTTGCTGGTAGAATCAAAGTCTTCAATCGAACCATCTCTGCTTACTGACCTGCATCAAACGCAAATTGAAATTGTGAGATGGAATGAGCTACGTCTGCATTTCAGTCACTTGTTTTTGTTACTGTGACTACACTGTCCATATGGTGCGTTTCACTTTCAACCATGAAAATTGCCATCATAAACCTTGCATCATAAATTTTAAGATCGCTCTAAGAACCCGGCAAGGATTTAATTATGAGAAGACACCACGCTGCAGCCGAGTGTAGCCACACTCTCCACAATCACCTCAGCCTGGCTCCACCTCGCTTTCTCCATTTTTAGATGGATGCCCAAGTGAATTAAATGTCAGGAAAGATGACTCATGCAAGTAGTTTAAAATGAGTGCGACCACACTCCATAATCCACCCCTGCAAAATGAATGTTTGTGCTGACTTACAGTGCAAGTCAAAAGTTTGAACACACCTACTCATTCAAAGGTTTTTCTTTATTTTTACTATTGTCTACAATGTAGAATCATAGTGAAGACATAACAACTATAAAATAACACATAGAATCATGTGGTAACCAAAAAAGTGTTAAACAAATCAAAATATATTTATATTTGAGATTCTTGAAAGTAGCAACCATTTGCCTTGATGACAGCTTTGCACGCTCTTGGCATTCTCTCAACCAGCTTCATGAGGTAGTCACCTGGAATGCATTTAAATTAACAGGTGTGCCTTGTGAAATTTCTTTCCTACTTAATGTGTTTGTGCCAATCAGTTGTGTTGTGACAAGGTAGGGGTGGTATACAGAAGATATCCCTATTTGGTAAAAGACCAAGTCCATATTATGTCAAGAACAGCTCAAATAAGCAAAGAGAAACGACAGTCCATCCTTACTTTAAGACATGAAGGTCAGTCAATCTGGAACATTTCAAGAATTTTGAAAGTTTCTTCAAGCGCAGTCGCAAAAACCATCAAGCGCTATGATGAAACTGGCTGTCATGAGGACCGCCAATTGAATGGAAGACCCAGAGTTACCTCTGCTGCAGAAGATACGTCATTAGAGTTAACTGCACCTCAGATTACAGCCTAAATAAATACTTCACGGAGTTCAAGTAACAGACACATCTCAACATCAACTCTTCAGAGGAGACTGCGTGAATCAGGCCTTCATGGTCGAATTGCTGCAAAGAAACCACTACTAAAGGACACCAATAAGAAGAAGAGACTTGCTTGGGCAAAGAAACACGAGCATTGGACATAAGACCGGTGGAAATATATCCTTTAGTCTAAAGGGGTACAAATTTGCGATTTTTGGTTTCAACCGCTGTGTCTTTGTGAGACGCAGAGTAGGTGAAATGATGATCTCTGCATGTCTGGTTCCCACCGTCAAGCATGGAGGAGGTGGTGTGATGGTGTGGGGGTGCTTTGCTGATAACATTGTCAGTGATTTATTTAGAATTCAAGGCACACAACCAGCATGGCTTCCATAGCATTCTGCAGCGATACGACATCCCATCTGGTTTGCTCTTAATAGGGCTATCATTTGATTTTCAACAGAACAATGACCCAACACACCTCCAGGCTGTATAACAGCTATTTGACCAAGAAGGAGAGTGATGCAGTGCTGCATCAGATGACCTGGCCTCCACAATCACACGACCTCAACCCAATTGAGATGATATGGGATGAGTTAGACCGCAGAGTGAAGGAAAAGCAGCCAACAAGTGCTCAGCATATGTAATGGTTGAGAGAATGCCAAGAGTTTGCAAAGCTGTCATCAAGGCAAAGGCTGGTTACTTTGAAGAATCTCAAATATGCACTACAATTCAAACGTTTGCGGTCATTTAGAAATATCCTTATTTTTTTTAAGAAAAAACAAACATTTTTTGTCCATTAAAATAACATCAAATTGATCAGAAATACAGTGTAGACATTGTTAATGTTGTAAATGACTATTGTAGCTGGAAAAGGCTGATTTCTAATGGAATGTCTACATAGGCGTACAGAGGCCCATTATCAGCAACCGTCACTCCTGTGTTCCAATGGCACGTTGTGTTAGCTAATCCAAGTTTATCATTTTAAAAGGCTAATTGATCATTAGAAAACCATTTTGCAATTATGTTAGCACAGCTGAAAACTGCTGTTCTGATTAAAGAAGCAATAAGACTGGCCTTCTTTAGACTAGTTGAGTATCTGGAGCATCAGCATTTGTGGGTTCGATTACAGGCTCAAAATGTCCAGAAACAAAGACCTTTCTTCTGAAACTCGTCAGTCTATTCTTTTTCTGAGAAATGAAGGCTATTTCATGTGAGAAATTGCCAAGAAACTGAAGATCTCGTACAACGCTGTGGACTACTCCCTTCACAGAACAGGGCTAAGTGGCTCTAACAAGAATAGAAAGAGGAGTGGGAGGCCCCGGTGCACAACTGAGCAAGAGGACAAGTACATTAGAGTGTCTAGTTTGAGAAACAGACGCCTCACAAGTCCTCAACTGGCAGCTTCATTAAATAGTACCCGCAAAACACCAGTCTCAACGTCAACAGTGAAGAGGAGACTCCGGGATGCTGGCCTTCTAGGCAGAGTTGCAAAGAAAAAGGCATATCTCAGACTGGCCAGTAAAAAGAAAAGATTAAGATGGGCAAAATAACACTGGACAGAGGAGCTCTGCCTAGAAGGCCAGCATCCTGGAGTCGCCTCTTCACTGTTGACATTGAGACTGGTGTTTTGCGCGTACTATTTCTGCAGGTTGCAGAAGATAGATCTTTGTTTCTGGACATTTTGAGCCTGTAATCGAACCTCAACTAGTCAACTAATAGCATTATAATTGTAATATTATATTATAAATACAAGTTCAATCTGTACTTCAATGCACATATGGTGTGCATTATAAAAAAAGAAGAAGAAAGATGAGGTGGGGAGAGAGGTGTAGTAGACAGAAAGCGAAAGCGGTAAGAACAGAGGAGCAGGGAAGACAGCATATATTTAATGAATTACAGTGCTACCCTAATATTCTCTTTGCTCATCACAATTACATAGTGTCCCTAGCGGTGTCTCCTAACCAGCCTTGGGCCCCCAGTTGGACCGAAGGTTATCTTAAGAGCGAGTGAGGTGGCGATGACGGGACTGGCTTCCTCTATCACATCAAAACATACCTGCAGACGAGAGACAGATGGACAGAGAGGGAGCATGATTATTAAGCTTAGTTTTTTTTATTCTATCACGGTCAGTCATCATAATCATCAGGAGGTGAAATGCAAAACTGACCTTGGATCATTAACTCTGGGACTACTACATCTCTAGCTGTATTTCAATGTAAAGCATCTCTTTAATAATACTTCCTGTTGACCTGACCAAGTGACCTATCACCTATGATCATGCTGTGTCCTCTGTGTCAGCCAGTTCAGATGCGGGATGGGTTCACCAACACAGCTGATATAGCCTAGAGGATTTAGGGAGATGGGGGAGAGGGATGAAGTGAAGGAGAGAGACTTTTATTGAGATAATAAGCTAGTTAAGTCGAATAATGACATTATCTTCTATTGTTTGTCCTTGGGTCTGTTTTTCAGCATAAAGTACTCTGTAGCCACTTAGTGTGGACACCAGGTGAGACTACACACACTAAGAATTCAATAAGAATCCTTTATGTACTTTATGCTGAAAAACAGACCCAAGGACAAACAATAGAAGATAATGTCATCATTCGACTTTTACATTACCAAATCATTGTGAGTTACTAAAGTATAATATCCCTTATAATAAATCATGATAACATTGGATAGATAGATACATGTGCATGTGTAGAATGTGACAATAGCAGGATCATATCAAGAATAGCTTCACAAATGAAAACATTAATACCACTGGAAGCTTGATGATGACTTGATCATTTGAATCAGCTGTGTAGTGCTAAGGCAAAAACAAAAATGTGCACCCCTTTGAGTCCCCAGGACCAGGACTGAGAACCTCTGCTCTTCATTGGGACCTCTTCATCTGCAGACAGGCTTTCACAGCTCTCTGTATCTGAGGATTGAAAACCTCACAAGAAATAGACTTCATTATACTCAAATTAGACAGCACTGAATATGATGTTCTCTGTCCTCACTTCTAAGGACTGGAACTACACAAAAGTACCTGCTCTATCCAGAATAGCCTACTCTCTCACTTTGACAGCTGGGCCTGCTATTGTTTCACACTTCTCCATGGCTGTTAGCTAGCTACCTACACATGTATTTTACAGCTTTAAATATATCAAGATAGCTAGCTAATATGAAGTTAGGTACCTGGTCAAATGTAATTAACTTAGCTAGCTATCTATACAGTATGTAAACTAGCTAGCTACGTTAGCAGCTCATTTGAGTTAAAATGCACTGTAGCTAGTTACTGTAGCTAATAATACATCTTTTTTTTTACATTTTCGAAATATATTTACTTACTTGAATAGGTTCTCCTTGCCATGTGGACGATTGAAAACAGGGCAGCAAAGTTTGTTTGTCACCAGAGTGGTTTAGAGCATATTACTATTTGCCTGTGAATAACTAGACCTTCATACAAACTTGCTATGCTGAATTCTTAACGCACAACCGAAGATGCTGCCATATCCTGCCATATCCTGCCAGTAGGCCCACAATAGAGCCACTCAGGCGGAGAATGACGCGTGGAAGAGGGCGAGGAACGAGATGGGAGTAACAATCCAGGCTATTTAACAAGTGGAAAGGGGAAAAAGTATTATTATTATTAACCCCGCATATTAATTATACAAAGCCCCTTTGATATTCTGTGTTTCGACAGCTGGAGGCATTTTGTTTTTCACAAATTCTGCAAACAACGTTTCTAGGATTGGCTTTTAGCTGAACAATATACTATTCAACCTTTACTAAAGAATTGTCTAGTAGCCGAGCTAGGTGTAAACTCCCCTCCCCAACTGTCTAAGACACTGCATCTCAGTGCAAGAGGAATTACTGCAGTCCCTGGTACGAATACAGGCTGTATCACATCCGACCGTGATTGGGAGTGCCATAGGGCGGCGCACAATTGTCCCAGCATCATCCGGGTTTGGCCGGGACAATTGGCCCAGCGTCATCCGGGTTTGGCCGGGGTAGGCTGTCTTTGTAAATAAGAATTTGTTCTTACCTGACTTGCCTAGTTAAATAAAGGTTACATTTTAAAAACAACTGGCTGCAACCGGAGCACAATCAATAGGGGGGTGAACAGTGGCTGGTGTTGAAAATATAGCACACCAACAGATGGAGAAAACCTACACCAGTCCAGCAATTCATTTCAACAATAATCCTCATTTTAATTAGACTTTACAAACAACAAGAGGGCTTAATTGGAGTCTATTTCTTCAGAGCCTAGACCTATATAAAATAACTTAACTGGCTGATGCAGGTTTGATGCACGTGCTGGCCGCCACCGGGAGACCCATGAGGTGGCTGTCGGTTTTAATTTAGAATCCTCTATATGTAATTATTGATTGAGAGTCACATCATATTTCTCGATATACTGTAGGCCTACCGTAGGCGACATGAGTCTCACTAGTGTTGAGTAATGTGCTGTTAAAAGTGGTGTAGGTCTTATTTATTTAAAGAGCATATTGCTGTTAGAAGAAATAGTGTTATACTGTTATCTCCACCTGGCACAGCCAGAAGAGGACTGGCCACCTCTCAGAGCCTGGTTCCTCTCTAGGTTTCTTCCTAGGCACCGACCTTTCTAGGGAGTTTTTCCTAGCCGCCGTGCTTCTACATCTGCATTGCTTGCTGTTTGGGGTTTTAGGCTGGGTTTCTGTACAGCACTTTGAGACATCAGCTGATGTAAAAAGGCTTTAGAAATAAAATTGATTATTGATTGAATAGGATTTTAAGCAAAAGACTACAACTATTAGTTGAGCAAAAGTCTACACCGTTTCGCGCTGCTCTGAGACAAGCATGGGGACTGGTCTTGATAAATCAATTAGATTTTTATTTTCACTTCATCTCCATTTGGGTATAGGTTGTACTAGAAGAAAACAATTTGGGTGCAGAAATGTTATGCTCTAGTGTAACCTTTATTTAACTGGGCAAGTCAGTTAATAACAAATTCTTATTTACAAGGACAGCCTGCTCCTTCCTCCCTGTTGGGGAATTGAACCTCTTGTCTCCCGCGTGCCCTGCCTCTTTCGCTAAATAGCCCAGTACTGTAGTGCCGACCGCCACGTTGTACAGCGCCATATTTTCTGTTCCATCCTAACGGAAACCTAGAGGGTTTTTCGTTTTTTCTAGGAATAGAAACACCATAATATTAATCTAATTAATTAAGCAAGTACCAGTCAGAAGTTTGGACACAACTACTCATTCCAGGATTTTTCTTTATTTTTACTATTTTCTACATTGTAGAATAGTAGTGAAGACATCACAACTATGAAATAACACATATGGAATAAGTTAAGAACACATTCTTATTTAGAAGGACAGCCTACTCCTTCCTCCCCGTCAGGGAATTGAGCCCCGGTCTTCCGCGTGCCCGCATTCTATAGTACAGCCATTATTAAAGGTACTTGAGGTCACCGAGAAAGTCTGGACATGGCCTGCTCTAACTTATGTAAGGAATTAGGCACTTTCACATGTTTACGACAATATGTATTGTAGCCTATGTTTACCTGTCAGACTGCACAGTAGCCTAGTAAATAAATGCAGGTGGCTTTTATCTTCAAAATGCTTTAAATGCTTTATTATCCAAATGTAAACACATATACTGTACAGTACTGTATTTCTTCATCAGCATATTTATGCTTTCATTAATAAATGAATGATAAAAATACTCTTTCAAAATGCAGATGTTTTATTTAGTTATGGGTCCATAACGAATTACTATGGGAATAAATATCACTGATGAACAGAAATATTGGAACAAAGTTGTCTAATGAAGGCAAACAAATTGTTGCTTACTGGAAAATACTCTTTCAAACACACAATCTCCAAAATATCGTTATATACAGCCTTCACACTGTGGACGTCTACTTCACAGCAGCGTTTCGCGCTGCTCTGAGACAAGCATGGAGAAATTAAAATGTTCAATTATATTCCATGATATTCTTAAGATATATGTGTTGATTGAATATAAGCAAGAGATGTATGCTAAATAATCAAGTTAGGTTTCTCCAGAAATAAATAATTCTAAATAACAAACTGGCTTTATTTACAAATGAACGAGAATGTCTCACCCCATGTTCAAGAATTGCCTTTTTCTCGCTCACTCTAGGTTAAATGAAAACAAAATCTCAAAAATATCCTTACTTTAAACAAAGCGATCATTATTATTATTATTATTTTTATTATTAATTAATTTAGAATTATATAAAAGGATCTGTGAGAATAGGATCTGTGAGAATATCTAAGAATATCTAACGGAAAATTCCCCTTAGATATTAATTTAGAATCTTCCAATCCTCTAAATGTTAATTAATGGCAGAGAGTCACGTCATTGAAAAAACATTTTTTAGATATACTGTAGACCCACCATAGGCGAAATTAATATTGGTTACACTACAATTAGGGTGTGGAAATGTTATGCCCCTTAGATATTAATTTAGAATCCTCCAATCCTCTTATACTGTAGCCTACTCCTGACCTTTCACGTTGTACAGTGCAATATTTTCTATTCCATCCTAACAGAAACCCTGAGGATTTAGTTTTTCTCGGAATAGAAACACCGTAATATTAATCAAATTAATTAAGCCAAATTTCTTCAAATCAATTCCATGTACTATGTTATTACAAAAAAAGGTTTTAAATTCTCTAGTAATGCCAATATGGGAGACTATCAAATGCTTCTCAAAGATGCCCCCTGGTGGTCAAACTAGCACTAACGTGCATTAATGTCAAAAATGTCTGACAATTAAATAACGTGCCATAGAATTCTGCAAGGTGTGCTGCAGTATGATGCAACTTTTAAAGGAGAAACCTTAACACTTTTTTGGTTACCACATGATTCCATATGTGTTATTTTATAGTTTTGTTGTCTTGACTATTATTCTACAATGCAGAAAATAGTACAAATAAAGAAAAACCTTTGAATGAGTAGGTGTGTCCAAACTTTTGACTGGTACTGTATGTTCTCCTATTCCTTTTCCTAGGCTCTAATAGTTGTTTTGATGGGCTTTCAGCTACTGCATGCAGAGAAGGCACTGAAAGCGGAAGAGCTAGTTATTATCAAAAGGGCAGAGGGCAACAGAGCTGTCGGCTTCATAACCCAACTTATTCTGGAGTTTTAGTAATTAGACTTCTTGAGAAATACTAACAAAATTACCGCGAAGTGAGCTCAGCAGGCTTCCATTAGGCTGGTTGGCGGGCCTGGCTTATTGGAAGCTAATTGCAGAATAGTGACATGGTATTAATGTGCAGACTCGACTTATAGGGAAAAAGGCATGGAAATGTGTTTAATTGTCATCATTTATCAAGGGAGGATTTAGTAGAGCTGTGAAAGTGGGCAGTATTTACATAACAGAAAATGTGTGCGTGGAGTGGAACCGAGGGAGGGAAACCTAGATAGAGAGAGACAGGCGGGAGAGACAAAAGGAATCACTCAGGATTTTCAGTTAAACTGTATTCCATTATACCTCCCTGCTCTTTTCAGCTCATCATGCAACCACAAATTGCAATGATGAGCTGAGTCATTTGTATAATGTATTCAATGTTTCTTTCCAATTAATATCGTCCATGTTTGACTTCGTAATAAATAATGTTGGTCCGAACAGAGATAAATCCAAAAAATGTCATGCCATGATAAATGTTTTATCTCCCCAAATGTGTTGTGGCAGGAGTTTAGTCAGTATGTATGGAGACTACTATGACAGAGGGAAAAAGAAAGAGCCTTCCTGACAAAAGATCAAACAGGAGTCTATGCAACCCTGCCTTTTATTACAGAAGCAAGCCTGCCCTCCATTCAGCATCTCCATCTTCCTCCTCAGCTCTCAAGTCAATGCAATGGAGTAAGTCTGTTGACAAATGCCTCGCTTGTTACTGATAACACTGTCATGTAAACATGAAATGGTATGTGGGACCAGACGATACAGCAGCCACGACCACCACCCAACGAGCAACCCTGCATTCGCAACCAATTCACCACACCATATTAAACCACATTTCCCAACATAGCCAGGCCGGACACAAACTAACTGACACATTGTGGGCAGTACAGCAATTTCTCTATCACGCAATTAAAATGCAACATCGGTGATGGCCTTGCTGGGTCGGGTGACAGTTATGTATATGCTGATGTATGGCGTCATTAAAAACAAATCCAGTGCACACAGCCAGATGAGGCGCAACAAGAGGCACCGTCTGAGCTGTGACAGGAGCACACATCTTGTCAGTGTCATCACTGACCTCTATATCTCTTAGCTCAAGATGGATACATTGTCATGGCTGGCTTCAAGCTCTAATTGTCCGTTGATTCATTCTCAATCCGGCCCAGACTCAGCAGGTATGAGTTTATTTATTTTCCCCTCGACAATGTGCTCTCTCTCTCTCTCAACCGTCTTCTTACAATGTAATAGCAAACAACAACCTCTCGTCTCATTCTATCTGATGGTGCAGATACTTTTTAGGGGGGGATTTCAGATGGTTTATAACCCATGGCGCCAAAAAGGAGGAAACACAGAGGCCTAAGAAGAGTTTGAGTGGGAAATCAATCACTACCGGACAGTGTCTCTCACTTGGATGTTTGGGATGATGACAGGCTGAAATGTTCTCCAGACTCCCCCTCAGAGATACATCCTTGACCAGCTGCTGTCTGTGCTGGTCCAGACAGATTTCACAGTTAAAATGTCGACATCTCAACTTTTTTCTAATCTGCCGTTTTGAGTACATGGGTACATTGGGTTTTGTGTCTTGCTAGGGCTGTAGCCTCGTCCGGTACCAGGCTTCCCTAAAACAGGAAGGCTGGGGAAGTTCCATGACAGAAATTAGCTAAAGATGGGCCGGTGTAAATCAGTGATGCCTCGCAACACATCAAACCAATCAAATGCCTTGCTTTGGTAGCGCTCCAAAGGCGCTCACCAGATTAGTGTCATAGGAGCAACAGTGTATTAGGACAAAAAATGTCCAAACAAGCACTGGTGACAAAACATTTAAGAATGTTTGCAGCACGCTGGTTCACAGCATTTCACTGTTATTTTGAGATGAGCTAAAGCTGCAGCAAGAGGGAAGACATTTTGAAAAATGCTTGCCATATCAATATTTATTTATTTTGATGTTTCTTGAAGTGATATTTGGCTGTAAAGGCTAACATGAGGGACAAGTATCAGGCCACAATGAGGTTTGTTTTGATTAAAGTCTAACTAGCTAGCTACTAGCTAGTTCAATTTCTATAAAAAATGATAAAGCCAACAAAATGTTTATAAAAACAGCATACTATTGACCTAAAAGGTTAGCTGTGTTAGCCCAGTCACAAGCTTATCCATTGTCAGTGATATATAGAGCAACCATTGTATGCAATCATTTTGCTAGCAAAATTGCTAAAATGAATGGAACTCATAAAATGTTACCTATAATGTTTATCTCTTGTAGCCTAATTGTCATCTACTTATTTTCATACTGTACCTAAATTACAAGGGTTGGATTTGCACAACATGTGATATGTCAGCACTTAAAAGGCATGTACAAATCTGGTATATGCTTTGCCTCATACGTATATACTGAACAAAAATATGAACACAACATGCAATAATTTCAAGTTACAGTTCATATAAGGAAATCAGTCAGTTGAAATAAATGAATTAGGCCCTAATCTATGGATTTCACATGACTGGGAATACAGATATGCATATGTTGGTCAAAGATACCTTAGAAAAAAGGTTGGGGCGTGGATCAGAAAAACATTCAGTATCCGGTGTGACCATTTGCCTCATGCAGCGCAACACATCTCCTTCGCATAAAGTTTATCAGGCTGTTGATTGTGGCCTGTGGAATGTTGTCCCACTCCTCTTCAATGGCTGGATATTGGCAGGGAACTGGAACACGCTGTCATACACGTTGATCCAGAGCATCCCAAACACGCTCAATGGGTGACATGTCTGGTGAGTATGCAGGCCATGGAAGAAATAGGACATTTTCAGCATCTAGGAATTGTGTACAGATCCTTGCGGCATGGGGCCGTGCATCATCTTGCTGAAACATGAGATGATGGTGGCGGATGAATGGCACGTCAATGAGCCTCAGGATCTCCTCACGGTGTATCTACATTAACATTGCCATCAAAAAATTACAGCTTATGCCTGCCCATACCATAACCCCACCGTCACCATGGGGCACTCTGTTCACAACATTGACATCAGCAAACCACTCGCCCACACAATGCCAGACACGTGGCCTGCGGTTGTAAGGCTGGTTGGATGTACTGCCAAATTCTCTAAAATGACGTTGGATTCGGTTTATTGTAGAGAAATGAACATTAAATTATCTGGCAACAGCTTCAGTTAACATTCCTGCAGTCCACATACCAATTGCACATTTAACATTTAAGCAGTCGTCTTTTTTGTTAATTTCCTGCAATTCTACACATTTTGCAGTTTTAAGGTAAGAATGCCGCAAATCTACACATTTCCCCATTGGGCGGAGAGAAGATTTAGCAATTTTTTTACTAATTTCATGTCATTCTACAAATTTTGCCATGGGATGGAGACACATTTTCAGTTTTACCGTTTATTTCCTGCAATTCTACACATTTTGCCATAGGGTAGAGAGAAATGTTTGTCGTTTTGAATATGATATCGGAGTGAGAATGACTAACGAAATCAATGGGGGCCCTCGGTCGGTAATTCGACCAAGATTACTACAAGTTTAGATAGATGGCCGCTGGACTAGTTTACCAATTTAAAAATGTTTTGCTATTTCAGTGACTGACAGTGACTGACATAAGAAGAGAAAACCTGATGATGCGCAACCAAATCTTGAAATTGCACCTTGTGTATTCTCCTATTCTCTCTGAACAGTAAGTCGAGATCCCAACAGATCCATCCATATATATATATATATATATACAGTGGGGCAAAAAAGTATTTAGTCAGCCACCAATTGTGCAAGTTCTCTCACTTAAAAAGATGAGAGAGGCCTGTAATTTTCATCATAGGTACACTTCAACTATGACAGAGAAAATGAGGAAAAGAAATCCAGAAAATCACATTGTAGGATTTTTAATGAATTTATTTGCAAATTATGGTGGAAAATAAGTATTTGGTCACATACAAACAAGCAAGATTTCTGGCTCTCACAGACCTGTAACTTCTTCTTTAAGAGGCTCCTCTGTCCTCCACTCGTTACCTGTATTAATGGCACCTGTTTGAACTTATCAGTATAAAAGACACCTGTCCACAACCTCAAACAGTCACACTCCAAACTCCACTATGGCCAAGACCAAAGAGCTGTCAAAGGACACCAGAAACAAAATTGTAGACCTGCACCAGGTTGGGAAGACTGAATCTGCAATAGGTAAGCAGCTTGGTTTGAAGAAATCAACTGTGGGAGCAATTATTAGGAAATGGAAGACATACAAGACCACTGATAATCTTCCTCGATCTGGGGCTCCACGCAAGATCTCACCCCGTGGGGTCAAAATGATCACAAGAACGGTGAGCAAAAATCCCAGAACCACACGGGGGGACCTAGTGAATGACCTGCAGNATACTTATTTTCCACCATAATTTGCAAATAAATAAATAAAAAATCCTACAATGTGATTTTCTGGATTTCTTTTTCTCATTTCGTCTGTCATAGTTGAAGTGTACCTATGATGAAAATTACAGGCCTCTCTCATCTTTTTAAGTTGGAGAACTTGCACAATTGGTGGCTGACTAAATACTTTTTTGCCCCACTGTATATATATATATATATATATAGATATATATATATATAAATAACATGTCTTAGAGAGCCTTTCCATAAGCCCACTCAAGTTTCTTCAACTGTCTTCTGACTGGGATTAGAGCGATGTTGATTGCCTTTGCCGATCGCTCATCATCTTCATCCATCAGTGAGTCCATCTTACCGAGTCCACCAAATGCACTGTTTTCTAACCACATCTGGATGGGAATAAATATCACTGAATGACACAAATATTCAAATAATGTAGGCTAATGAAGGCAAATTGTTGCTTACTGGAACACCCAAAGTCATCCAATTGTTATAGGATTTGATGCAATAGTCTACCCGCGTGTGCTCAACTATTTCAGCACCGTTTCGCGCTGCTCTGAGACAAGGTTTTGATAAATCAATGACATTTTTATTTCACTGAATCTCCGTTTGGGTATTGGTAACCTACAATTAAGGTGTGGAAATGTTAGGATTATTTGGCTCTTAGTAGCCTACTCTCGACCGGTCACATTGCACAGCCCCATATTTTCCTAACGGAAACCCTGAGGGTTTCGTTTTTCGTGGAAAAGAAACACCATAATATTAAACAAATAAATTAAGCTAAATATCTTAAAATCAATACCATATACTATGTTCTTACAATTAAAGGTTTTCAATTCTCTAGTACTGTAAAATGCTTCTCAAAGATGCCCTCTGGTGGTCAAACTAGCATTAATAGAAACAATGGCTGACACTTAAATAACGTGCCATTGAATTCTGCGGCAGCCCGCAAGGTGTGCTGCAGTATGACGCAACTTTTAAAGGAAGAAACCACTGTAGGTGCACTTGATTTGCTCTCTGGGCCTCCCGGGTAGGGGGAGTTCTACCTTCAGGCACATGAAATGAATCAAGTGCACCTAACGCCAAGGCTTTAGTCGTTTTTTTTTTTACAGCAATGTTTGGTGATCGACTAAGAATGCCTTGGAGATCGACTGGTTGGTGACCACTGCCATAGATAGTCTAGAATTTTTTTCGTTATTTATTTTTTGAGAAGCTTGCATTCAATTGCCCCTCCCTGTTGCACACAAGCTTCCATGCCCCCTGTCATAAGAGGATTTATGGCTGATTTAAAATAACAGGTTTGAGGTTAAAGTCAAGCCTGTGCTTGGCCCTCCTATGTTTAACATAAAAGATGGCTCCCTATCCTCCGGATGTGTACCAAACACACTAAAAGTGGCAGTCATAAAGCCTCTCCTGAAAAAGCCAAACCTTTGGATCAGCCTATATCGAAACTCCCATTACTCTAAAATTTTTGAAAAAGCTGTCATTGACTTCCTGAAGACACAATGTATACAAAACACTCCAGTCTGGTTTTAAACCCAATTATAGTACTGAGACTGCACTCGTGTAGGTGGTAAATTACCTTTTAATGGCAATAGACCAATGATCTGCATCTGTTCTCGTGCGCCTAGACCTTACACGGACAAGTTCTTGCCTGGTTTAGATCTTATCTGTCAGTAAGATATCAGTGTGTGTGGATGGTTTGCACTCTGACAAATCAATGGTAAGTTTCGGTATTCCTCAAGGTTTCGTTTTAGGACCACTATTGTTTTCACTATATATTCTAACTCTTGGTGATGTCATTTGGAAACACAATGTCAACTTTCACTGCTATGCGGACGACACAGAGCTGTACATTTTGATTAAACATGGTGAAGCCCCAAAATTGCCTGCCCTGGAAGCCTGTGTTTCAGACATAGGGAAGTGGATGGCGCAAGTATTTTACTTTGAAACTCAAACAAAACAGAGATGCTAGTTCTTGGTACCAAGAAACAAAGAGATCTGCTGTTTGATCTGACCATTAATCTTTATAGTTGTACAGTCATCTCAAATAAAACTAAAAGACCTCAGCATTACTCTGGACCCTTTCCATCTTCGGAACATTGCAAAAATCTAAAACTTTTGTCCAACAATTATGCAGAAAAGCTAATTCATGCTATTACCACTTCTAGATTAGAATACTGCAATGCTCTACTCTCCCGCTACCCGGATAAAGCACTATCAAATAATGCTAAATACGGCTGCTAGAATCTTGACTAAAAACAAACAATTGTATCATATTACTCCAGTGCTATCCTCTCTACACTGGCTTCCTGTTAAGGCTAGGGCTGATTTCAAGATTTTACCTACAAAGCATTACATGGACTTGTTCCTACCTGTCTCTCCGATTTGGTCCTGCCGTACATTCCTACACGTATGCTACGGTCACAATAGGCAAGCCTCCATATTGCAAGCCTCCATAAGCCTCAATTTATAAGCAAACAGTTGGAGGCAGGGCTTTCTCCTTTAGAGGTTGTTCCAGGCTTTTTTCGCTATACTCGACTTGAGTGGGTTGAGTTACTGACGTGATCTTCTTGTCGGTTTTGTGCCCCCTCTGGCTCGTGCGGTTGAGGAGATCTTTGTGGGCTATACTCAGCCTTGTCTCAGGGTAGTAAGTTGGTGGTCTATTGATATCCGTCTAGTGGTGTGGGGGCTGTGCTTTGGAAAAGTGGGTGGGGTTATTTCCTACCTGGTTGGTCCTGTCCGGGGGTTTCATCGGACGGGGCCACAGTGTCCCCCGACCCTCCCTGTCTCATCCTCCAGTATCTATGCTGCAATAGTCTGTGTGCCGGTGGGGCTAGGGTCTGTCCTATCTGGTGTAAATCTCCTGTCTTATCTTGTGTCCTGTGTGTTAAGTATGCTCCCTCTAATTCTTCCATCCCCCCCCCACCCCTCCCAGAGGACCTGAGCCCTAGGACCATGCCTCAGGACTACCTGGCCTGATGACTCCTGTGTGTCCCCGTCCCCAGTCCACCTGGCCATGCTGCTGATCCAGTTTCTGCTGTTTTGCCTGTGGGTATGGAACCCTGACCTATTCACCGGATCTCACTCACTCACCTGCTGTCTCAACCTCTGAATGCTTGGCTATGAAAAGCCAACTGACATTTACTACTGAGGTGCTGATCTGTTGCAACCACTGTGATTATTATTTGACCCTGCTGCTGAACGTTTGAACATCTTGAAGGACGATCTGGCCAAACTTGTTAGGGCTAGGGGGCAGTATCCTGAATTTCCGCCTGTCTGACGTGCCCAAAGTAAACTGCCTGTTACTCAGGCCCAGAAGCTAGGATATGCATATTGGTAGCATTAGATAGAAAACACTTTGAAGTTTCTAAAACTGTTAGAATAATGTCTGTGAGTATAACAGAATTGATATAGCAGGCGAAAATCCGAAGAAAATCCAACCAAATATGTATTTTTTTGGAGCTCCCAGGCTCTTCCAATGTAAAGCTATTAAAAAATCAAATTTCCGTCTCCCAAATTGCAGTACCTATGGCTTACACCAGATGTCAACAGTCTTTAAACAAGGTTTCAGGCTTGTTTTTTGAAAAACGAACAAGTAGTGGTAGTTTTTCCAAGGGGAGCTCCATGACAAAAGTAATGTTTTAGAGCGCGTGAATGAGGGTGCGCTTTTCGTTATTCTCCTTTCCTATTGAACATACTAGTCTCCGTATTAAATAGTATAGTTTATTTAGATATTAGAGTACCTGAGGATTCATTGGAAACGTTGTTTGACTTGTTTGGATGAACTTTACCGGTAACTTTTTGGATTCCTTTGTCTGCATGTTGAATGAGTGGATTGCTGAAATCAATGGCGCCAACTAAACAGACTTTTTGGGATGTAAAGAGTGACTTTATCGAACAAAACAAACATTCTTTGTGTTCCTGGGACCCGTGGGATTGCAACCAGAGGAAGAGCTTCAAAGGTATGTGATTTATTTTATCGATATTTTTTTATTTTGTGACGCCTGTGCTGGTTTGAAATATATTAATATGGAGGACGTATGCGGGGTGCTGTCCTCAGATAATCAAATGCTATGCTTTCGCCGTAAAGCCTATTGTAAATCAGATAACGCGGTTCGATTACCAAGATTCTAAGCTAAAGAGTGATGTACAACACTTGTATTTTCATGAATGTTTAATATGACTATTTTTGTCATTTGAATTTGGCGCTCTGCATTTCACCGGATGTTGTCGTAGGTGACAGTTCAGCACCTCAGGAGTAAATGTCAGTTTGCTTTTCATAGCCGATCATTCATTCAGAGTATCTCTACCGCTCCTGCGGTCTCTAGAGAGTTGAAAACAGCAGGTCTATGACAGGTAGCACGTTCGGTGAACAGGTCAATATGTATGAACACCCACACCTAAACTTGAGCTTTGCTGGAAATCAGGTGAGAAACCAGGTGAAACTGCTGCTGGAGGGGTTCTTTGAAGAGAGACAACACATTTAATACTGTAGTTATAGTGGTAGAGAAACTTTTTTTTACAGACTAGTTTATCTCTACATGAGTTATGACTCATTTAGCTGTTTTCACTGTTCAAATGTTATATTGATACTGAGTATAACTTTAAATGGAATACATTTTGGGGTTTCATGCGCTAAACCTTTACAACAAAACCATGACACCTTACATACGCATCTGGTGAATATACCATATTTATATACAAGGATACATACAGTGAGCAGAGTCAAAAATATATGCTCTCTAGTTGTAAGTGCTGCGTAAATGTGTTCATTTAAATTTTTTCTGGGAGGAAACACTGGTGCAGTGGGTGTGAATGACAGCCTGCCACAGGCGTGGAGGTTTGTATGTGCGAGTAGTTTTCACATCTTTGAATACTCCCGCACACCTCTCTCCCTCCCGACGCTGGGGTTTCACTGGTAATTTGAAATGTCTCTCTTGTCCTTTGATCTTGGATGCTCAGTGATCAGCTGAAAGACATGGGAATAAAGTGAAACATCTCTAGTTCAGAATCTGAGCCAGGCAGGTCTCTAGGTATACAGGACTTTTAGAGAAATAACAAGGTGTATTTAAACCTTGCTCCGTGTTGTGATATTTGTTTTTTTACAGTTGGATAATAATACTTTTTTTTACTTGATAGACTCCATGTTGCAAATAAACTATGGGCCACCAAAGGAACTAGGGCTGTCATGCAGTGCAGCTGTGGCTTGTACTTTCAAAAGGATGCATAACATTTTCATGTAATGTGTTCCTTACTGCATTTCCAAGCAATACCATCGACACTACCACAGAATATTTTTATTTGTTTTTGTCGTAGGCTAAATGGTTTCATTGCAATTAATGCCCAAAAAGTGAAACTTGAGTAGTTCACTATGGCTATGACTAGAGAAAGTTGGTTCTGGACTTTCTTTTGTTGTCCTGTTTTGGTTGACATCTCTACAAGTCATTTGAAATATCTAGACATTAATATTTATCACATTATTTGTCGCGATATTACTGTTGGCATGTTTTCATTGATATTACCGCTAAACTATTAGCTGATTGCGTTACATAAGCCACTATCTGTTTCAGTCTACTGTGTATAAGGATGCTTCCCTGTGCTCTGTACCATTTATCTCCAACACAGGTTTGACTGGGAGAGATGAAAACAGTACAGTAAATGGGGTTGAGACATCAATTCACGTGTAATAATATGTGGCTCAATAGTGTACTCTCCTACCTACTATGCTACGGTAAACAGCAATGCTAGCTGACATTTCCCACCCATTGATTACCATCATTGATTTCAACCTTTGAGTTACTCTGCCATCTGGCCTAAACCAGTTCCGTGGGGGGAGCACTATGCCAGCGAGACAGCGGCCTCCTATCGATCATCAGGGGCCTAAAAATAAAGGGACTCAGCAACGACAGTAGCAGCAAACAGCACCACATCGGCTAATCAATGATGACATACTGTAGAATATTCTTGCCGCCAAATCAATACGCCACACTTTTCTCTAATGATCATTGGGACGTGTCTGTCTCTGACACTCAAAGGTAGAGAATGAAAATTAAAGAAAATGTCAGGTGGAAAATAGCTGGTGCCTCTTTCCTGGAGTATTACTGTCTGGGGATGAAATTTCAGCGATTCCAACATTAGCCGAGTGTTAAATCGTTGTTTCATAGCTCTGGAATGGTATTGGACTGGTGAGTCAATGTTGTATGATGCAGGTGTTGCTGTACAGCAGGGATCATCAACTAGATTCAGCCGTGGGCTGATTTATCTCTTGAGCGGATGGTCAGGGGTCTGGAACATAATTAGAAATAATTAGTAGACTGCAAATTGACCGCAAGAAGCCCAAACAGATATAATATTTAACTATAACGTAATAATTTAATAACTTGCGTACATTTGTATATGTTCACATACACTCACCGGACAGTTTATTAGGTATACCCATCTAGCGCCGGGGTCAGACCCCCCTTCACTTCCAGAACAGCCTAAATACTTTGGGGCATTCTACAAGGGGTTGGAAATGTTTCACAGGGATGTTGATCCATGCTGAAGAGATGGCATCATGCAGTTACTTCAGATTGGAGAGATACATTCCGTCTCATCCCTAAGGTACTATATTAGGTTGAGGTCTGGGGACTGCACAGGCCACTCAAGTAAACTGAACTTGCTGTCATGTTCCAGGCAATGTTTTTCCACTCCTCAATTGTCCAGTGTTGGTGATCGCGGGCCCACTGGAGCCACTTTTTCTTGTTTTTAGCTGATAGGAGTGGAACCCGGTGTGGACGTCTGCTGCAATCTCCCATCCATGATAAGGAACGACCAGTTGTGCGTTCCGATGTGCCATAAGAGAAGAACTAAGCCCCCCAAAAAACAGAAAACTTGAGTGTGCATAACTATTCACCCCACAAAGTCAATACTTTGTAGAGCCACCTTTTGCAGCAATTAAAGCTGCAAGTCTCTTGGGGTATGTCTCTATAAGCTTAGTACATCTAGCTACTATGATTTTTGCCCATTCTTCAAGGCAAATCTGCTCCAGCTCCTTCAAGTTGGATGGGTTCCGCTAGTGTACAGCAAAGACATACCACAGATTCTCAATTGGATTGAGGTCTGGACTTTGACTAGGCCATTCCAAGACACTTAAATGTTTCCCCTTAAACCACTCGAGTGTTGCTTTAGCAGTATGCTAAGGGTCATTGTCCTGCTGGAAGGTAAACCTCCGTCCCAGTCTCAAATCTCTGGAAGACTGACACAGGTTTCCCTCAAGAATATCCCTGTATTTAGCGCCATCCATCATTCCTTCAATTCTGACCAGTTTCCCAGTCCCTGCCGATGAAAAACATTGTGAACTTGTTACGGAGTGGTGGGGTGCCAAATTCACTACCCGGTGAAATGCAAGGCGCCAAATTCAAAATCCAAAAGTTGAATTATTAAACATGCATCAATATACAAGTGTTTCATATTCATCAAAAGCTCTGCTTCTTGGCAATATCACAGCGTTGTCAGATTTCAAAAAGGCTTCACGGCGAAAGCACCACATTTGATTGTTTGAGGGTAGCACCTAACACATTTTTCCCATTACCATAAATTCATAAGCTATCACGGTTCACACAAAACACATTTCACAGCGAAAACAAATCAATTACCTTTTGAAGATCTTCTGCTGAGTGCTTCCCAAGTGTCCAACGAAGACAATCCATGGTTCTTTTGTTAGAAAAAGTCATGTATTATATCCATAAATCTCCGTTTGGTTGGCGCGTTATGATAAGAAAATACAGCCTCCAATCGTCCATTGAAACGTGAAGAGAACTCGTTCAACTTATACCTATAAACTTGTCCAAGAACAATCAAACATAATTTTAAATGTATCCTTAGGAACACTTTTATGTATAAATAGTATAATATTTCAACCGGAATATAAACTGGGCGATAAGAAAGGAAAAAACCAAAGAGCGTGCCAGCCGGGAGCGCGCATTTACTTATATTGACATCTGTGTGTCCACTTCCTTACTCGTCTTCTTCTCTGCTCTAAAAGCATCTAAAAAGAATCAGAACACTTTGTCGAGACTGTTGACATCCAGAGGAAGCGATAGGTACTGCATTCATTCATTCATAAAGTGGACAGATACTCCAATCTCCGCTGTGGAGATTTGCAGCTCCTTCAGAGTTATCTTTGGTCTCTTTGTTGCCTCTCTGATTAATGCCCTCCTTGCCTGGTCCGTGAGTTTTGGTGGGCGGCCCTCTCGACAGGTTTGTTGTGGTGCCATATTTTTTTTTTTTTAAGTAATGGATTCAATGGTGCAATTTACAAATGCCTGAAGGTGCCACGTTCATCTATACAAACAGTAGCACGCAAGTATAAACACCATGGGACCACGCAGCCGTCATTCCAATCAGGAAGGAGACGCGTTCTGTCTCCTAGAGATGAATGTACTTTGGTACGAAAAGTGCAAATCAATCCCAGAACAACAGCAAAGGACCTTGTGAAGATGCTGGAGGAAACAGGTACAAAAGTATCTATATCCACAGTTAAACAAGTCCTATATCGACATAATCTGAAAGGCCGCTCAGCAAGGAAGAAAGCACTGCTCCAAAACCGCCATAAAAAAGCCAGACTACGGTTTGAAACTGCACATGGGGACAAAGATCGTACTTTTTGGAGAAATGTCCTCTGGTCTGATGAAACAAAAATAGAACTGTTTGGCCATAATGGCCATATGTTTGAAGGAAAAAGGGGGAGGCTTGCAAGAACACCATCGAAACCGTGAAGCACGAGGGTGGTAGCATCATGTTGTGGGGGTGCTTTGCTGCAGGAGGGACTGGTGCACTTCACAAAGTAGATGGCATCATGAGGAGTAAAAATATGTGGATATATTGAAGCAACATCTCAAGACATCAGTCAGGAAGTTAAAGCTTGGTCGCAAACGGGTCTTCCAAATGGACAGTGACCCCAAGCATACTCCCAAAGTTGTTGCAAAATGGCTTAAGAATAACAAAGTCAAGGTATTGGAGTGGCCATCACAAAGCCTTGACCTCAATCCCATAGAAAAATTGTGGGCAGAACTGAAAAAGCTTGTGTGAGCAAGGAGGCCTACAAACCTGATTCAGTTACACCAACTCTGTCAGGAGGAATGGGCCAAAATTCACCCAATTTATTGTGGAAGCTTATGGAAGGCTACCTGAAACGTTTGACCCAAGTTAAACAATTTAAAGGCAATGCTTCCGAATACTAACTGAGTGTATGTAAACTTCTGACCCACTGGGAATGTGATGAAAGAAATAAAAGCTGAAATAAATCATTCTCTCTACTATTATTCTGACATTTCACATTCTTAAAATAAAGTGGTGATCCTAACTGACCTAAGACAGGGACTTTTTACTAGGATTAAATGTCCTGAATTGTGAGAAAAAAAATTCCAAGCTGTGTAGAGGCACAGTCAACTTCTGACCCACTGGAATTGTGATACAGTGAATTATAAGTGAAATAATCTGTCTGTAAACAATTGTTAAAAAAATGACTTGTGTCATGCACTAAGTAGATGTCCTAACCGACTTGCCAAAACTATAGTTTGTTAACAAGAAATTTGTGGAGTGGTTGAAAAACAAGTTTTAATGACTCCAACCTAAGTGTATGTAAACGTCCGACTTCAACTGTATATACTGAGATCATGTGACAGATCATGTGACACTTCTTAGGGAGCAGCTCCCGAGGTGACGGTTTTGGAGAGCCTGGCATGCCCAAAGTAAAATGCCTCCCACTCAGGCCCAGAAATTAGGATATGCACGTAGTTAGTACCATTGGATAGGAAACACTCTGAAGTTTCTAAGAGTGTTAAAATTTTGTCTGTGAGTATAACAGAACGGATATGGCAGGCGAAAATCCGAGGAATTTCTGTCCTGGAAAAAGTGATTTTGACACATTGCCTCATTTTGAACCCCTCCCTTAGGAAAATGCCCATATAAGGGAGTATGAATGCAGTACCTATTGCTTCCTCTGGATGTCAACAGTCTCGAGACACTGTTTTGATTCTATTTAGTTGCTTTAGATGGCAGAAGAAGAAGAATTAGGTAGTGGTCACAGAAGTAAACAGAAGAGAATGCGCGTTCCCGGCTTGCGCGCTCTGTGGTTTTTTCCTTTCTTATCGCCCAGTTTATATTCCGGTTGAAATATTATACTGAATATACATTAAAGTGTTCCTAAGGATACATTATCAATTATGTTTGATTGTTCTTGGACAAGTTTATAGGTATAGGTTGAACGAGTTCTCTTCACGTTTCAATGGCCGAGTGGACGCTGTATTTTCTCATCATAACGCGCCAACCAAACTGAGATTTATGGATATAATAAATTACTTTTTCTAACAAAAGAAGCATGGATTGTCTTCGTTGGACACTTGGGAAGCCCTCAGCAGAAGTTCTTCAAAAGGTAATTGATTTGCTTTCGCTGTGAAATGTGTTTTGTGTGGGGAGTTTCGGGAGTGGGGCGCTAGCGCACCACCGCTCCTTAACTTCTAGTCTCATCGCTGCAACTCCTGTACGGACTCAGGAGAGGCAAAGGTCAAGAGACGTGCATCCTCCGAAAACAGAATCCAACCAAGCCATACTGCTTCTTGACACAATTCCCACTTAAGAAGTTAAAGTCTACCTGTGTGCATTCTAACTAATTATGTGACTTCTGAAGGTAATTGGTTGCACCAGATCTTATTTAACCTCTCAGGGAGCGGTGGGTCGCTAGCTGGTGAAATGCAAGACAAAATTCCAAAATTGAATTATTAAAAATGCACCAATATACAAGTGTTCCATACTCATCAAAAGCTCTGCTTCTTGGCAATATCATAGCGTTGTCGGATTTCAAAAAGGCTTTACGGCGAAAGCACTACATTTGATTGTTTGAGGCTAGAACCTCACATATTTTCCATAACCATGAAATCTTTAGCCAGCGCGGTCGATAGAAAATGCATTTCACAGGGAAAACCTGTGCCTTACCTTTTGTAGAACGTCTGCAGAGGGCTTCCTAAGTGTCCAACGAAGACAATCCATGGGTATTTGGTTAGAAAAAGTAATTTANCGTTATATAAGTCGAATAAAGTGGACCGCTCAGCAAAATGTGCGTTCAAAAACGTGCATCTGAAAAAGAGGTCCCTCGACTAAAACCACTCTCATTAGAACGCATTAGTTCCGATTTCCATGAAACTTTGCCTATACACTGCTGACATCTAGTGGAATCCGTAGGTACTACATCCAGTGTCCTGGTATAAATAGTTTTTTATAGGCAAAGGCTCAAAGTGAGCTATAAGCCAAAAGGAATGACATTTCCGGATGGAAAAATCTCAGTTTTTTGCCTGCCAAATGACTTCTCTTACACTCACAGACAAAATGATAACACTTTTGGAAACCTCTGAGTGTTTCCTATCCAATAGTACTAATTATGTCCATATCTTAGTTTCTGAGCCTGGGTGGCAAGCATTTTACTTTGGGCACGCCAGACTCTCCAAAACCGACCCCTCAGCTGCCACTCCCTAACAAGTTAAGGGCTTCATAGCAAAGGGGGTGAATACATACATAAGCACCACTTTGTTTTTTTATTTTATTTTTGATGGTACAATGCAAATTAATTCATAAAATTTTTCACATGCGTTTTTCTGGATTTTTTTGTTGTTATTCTGTCTCTCACTGTTCAAATAAAACTAACATTAAAATTATAGACGGATAATTTCTTTGTCAGTGGGCAAACGTACAAAATCAGCAAGGGATCAAATACTTTTTTCCCTCACTGTACATGAGTACGATGTTTCACTGTTTGTTGTTGGCATATCCTGCCTAAGATTGCCCACTTAGCCAATGAAGTAATCATTAAAATAATTGGCAACATCAAATGGTTTTGTGATGAATAAGCCATCTGATTTGATGAAAGATGGAGTTGAATTTGTCTTTCTTCCCATAATTTCATTGAAAGTACTTCAGCATTTTTTCCCCCATCATTCTTATTTAGATAATTGATCTTGGCTTCATAATACAGTTTCTTCTTCTTTTTGTTGAGTTTAGTCACATAATTTCTCAATTTGCAGTGTCAGCCAGTCAAATGTGACACCAGACTTATTAGCCACTCTTTTTGCCCCATCTCTTTCAACCATACAGTTTTTCAATTCCTCATCAATCCATGGAGCCTTAACGGTTCTAACAGTCAGTTTCTTAACAGGTGCATGTTTATCAATAATTGGAAGAAGGAATTTAATAAATTCATCAAGTGCAGCATCTGGATGCTCTTTATTAATCACATCAGACAAACAAATATTTGTAACATCATCCAGCAATGTCTTTGTATGATCTCTTATACCCAATTTTTAGGCCCAGCTTTTGGAACTTTGGCTTTCCTGGATATAGCCACAGTATTGTGATCACTGCATCCAATGGGTACAGATACAGCTTTAGAACAAAGTTATACAGTATTAGTAAAAATGTGATCAATACATGTGGACGATATTGTTCCTATAGTGTTCATAAACACCCTGGTAGGTTGATTAATAACCTGAACCAGATTACAGGCACTTGTTACAGTGAGAAGCTTACACTTGAGTGGACAGCTTCATGAAAACCAGTCAATATTCAGGTCCCCAATAAAGTAGACCTCACTGTTTACATCACAAACACTATCGAGCATTTCACACATACTATTTAGATACTGACTGTTAGCACTTGGTGGCATTTAGCAACATCCCAAAATAAAAGCTTTAGATGTGCCAGATTGGCGGCAAGCTTTACACCACTCCAGCCGACGCTTGGCATTGCGCTTGGTGATCTTCAGCTTGTGTGCGGCTGCTAGGCCATGGAAACCCATTTCCTGAAGCTCCCGACAAACAGTTATTGTGCTGACATTGCTTCCAGAGGCAGTTTGGAACTCGGTAGTGAGTGTTGCAACCGAGGACAGACAATTTTTATGCGCTACACGCTTCAGCACTCTGCGGTCACATTCTGTGAGCTTGTGTGGCCTACAACTTCGCGGCTGAGCCGTTGTTTCTCCTAGACGTTTCCACTTCACAATAACAGCATTTAAAGTTGAGCGGGGCAGCTCTAGCAAGGCAGAAATGTGATGAACTGACTTGCTGGAAAGGTGGTATCCTATGACGGTGCCACGTTGAATGTCACTGAGCTCTTCAGTAAGGCCATTCTTCTGCCAATGTTTGTCTATGGAGATTGCATTCCTGTGTGCTCAATTTTATACACCTGTCAGCAACGGGTGTGGCTGAAATAGTTTAGGCAGACTGTGTTTGTCTATTGTTGTGACCTAGATGAAGATCAGATCAAATTTTATGACCAATTTATGCAGAAATCCAGACATTTCCAAAGGATTCACATACTTTTTCTTGCCACTGTAGTGTATGTCACTTTGAGAAGATTTGAAAATAGGACGCTGCCCCTTTAAGACAAATGTTCTGAAAGAGGTAGACATGGTTACAGTAGCCTAGCCAAGATAAATGCTAGGAGTCTTTTTCTAGCTTTCTTATGCAGACTATCAACAGTAGCCAGTATATTGCTAATATGTTCACTATTGAAGGTTTGCTTTCTCAAATAACTTCTATAAAATAAATACGCTCAGAGAGTTTGATGGACATTTCTTTTTGCTCTGGACAGCTCACGTGTGCTGTGTGAAGGCATCAACTAATGTACTGCTCGAGTAGTTTTGACTCGCTGGAGCATGGTGGTGCTTGACTGAACGGCCAATCATATTGTTCATATACATTTACGCGTGTAGTCTTAAATGGTAGACTTCGATGGAGCAGGTAAATGTTGAACTGGAATGCAAAAATGTGCAGAAAAGTTATTGGCCCTATTGGACAGTGACTGACGAGATCCACTGGCCCAACATGTTTTTACTGGCCCGGGCCAGCAGGCCATCGTCAATGTCGGACCCTGCAAACAAAAAATAAATAAACAGATGTTCCAGAAAACAATAATCTTCGACTCAAATTATATGGGATGTGCAAATATATGCTCTTGCCCTCAGTGTAAATCAATTTGACTGCAACCACAGCGCACACAACCAGTTATCGAGAGGTGGTACAGACAGCAAGCTGTCAAACTTGCAGTGTTTCCCAGTCATTATTAGATTTTTATTTAACAAGGCAAGTCAGTCAAGAACAAATTCTTATTCATTATTTATTTACAATGACGGCTGGGCCAATAGTGTGCTGCCCTATGGGACTCCAAATCACAGCCAGATGTGATTCAGCCTGGATTCAAACCAGGGACTGTAGTGTCGCCTCCTGCAGATGGGGGTCCCTAGGTCGCCGGGTTTGTCTGGGCAGTTTTATGCTCTGCTGTTAATAGTTATAAGATATATAGTTGGCAACAGTAGTGAATTTCATACAAGTGTAACTTGATCACTTCACTTAAGTTCCGCTGCAGGAGTGACTCAGCTAGCAAAGCTAGCAATTTGCTCGTTGTACTTCTTCATAAACAAACACTCGTGACTGGCTCAAACTGCTGTTTTGGGAAACTAGTACCGGTAAGCTTCATAATAAAAAATGATCTAACGGGGGAAATGATGAACGCGATCTGCTTTATCCATAGATGAAGCTACTCACAGTTTGCGGCAGATTTCTAACTGGCAAACATTTAGTTGTGAATTCCATACTGTAATTTGATCATCCGGCGCATGCTGCATGACAGTGAGTGACTCACAAGGCTCCGATCTCTCGTCATTGTGTGCTTGTAAACAAACACCACGTGACACATGACTGGGGACTAACATAATAATGTGAGAGGTGGAATAAAACATGCAATGTTCACTTAAAAAGTAGCAAAAAATATTTACATTTATTTAAAAAAACATAAAATAAATAGTTTCAACGGTATTGAAAAACTATCCCGTGGCTTTTTCACAGTCAGGCCAACCCAGTTGTACTGCGCAAGTAGGCTAATACTAGGCCTACTATTGAAACAGATACAGTGCATTCGGAAAGAATTCAGGCCCCTTTATCCATATTTTGTTATGTTACAGCCTTAATCTAAAATTGATTAAATAAAAAAAAACTCAGCAATCTAAACACAATACCCCATAAAAACAAAGCAAAAAATTGTAAATTGAATTGATTGGACATAATTTGGAAAGGCACACAACTGTCTATATAAGGTTCCACAGTTGACAGTGCATGTCAGAACAAAAACCAAGCCATGAGGTTGAAGGAATTGTCCGTAGAGCTCCGAGACAGGATTGTGTAGAGGCACAGATCTTGGGAAGGGTACCAAAACATTTCTGCAGCATTGAAGGTTCCCAAAAAAACAGTGGCCTCCGTCATTCTTAAATGGAAGAAGTTTGGAACCACCAAGACTCTTCCTAGAGCTGGCCGCCTGGCCAAATTGAGCAATCGGGAGACAAGGGCATTGGTCAGGGAGGTGACCAAGACTCTGATGGTCACTCTGACAGAGCTCCAGAGTTCCTCTGTGGAGATGGGATAATCTTCCAGAAGGACAACCATCTCTACAGCACCATCAATCAGGCCTTTATGGTAGAGTGGCCAGATGGAAGGCACTCCTCAGTAAAAGGCACATGACAGCCCACTTGGAGTTTGCCGAAAGGCACCTAAAGACTCTGACCATGAGAAAGAAGATTCTGTGGTCTCATGATACCAAGACTGAACTCTTTGGCCTGAATGCTAAGTATCACTTCTGGAGGAAATCTGGCAACATCCCTACAGTGAAGCATGGTGGTGACAGCATCATGCTGTGGGAATGTTTTTCAGTGGCAGGGACTGGGAGACTAGTCAGGATTGAGGGAAAGATGAACGGAGCAAAGTACAGAGAGATCCTTCATGAAAACCTGCTCCAGAGCGCTCAGGACATAAGACTGGGGCAAAGGTTCACCTTCCAAGAGAACAATGACCCTAAGTACACAGGCAAAGACAACGTAGGAGTGACTTCGGGACAAGTCTCTGAATGTCCTTGAGTGGCCCATCCAGAGACCGGACTTGAACCCGATCGAACATCTCTGGAGAGACCTGAAAATAGCTGTGCAGTGACGCTCCCCATCCAACCTGACAGAGCTTTTGAGGATCTGCAGAGAAGAATGGGAGAAAATCCCCAAATACAGGTGTGCGAAGTTTGTAGCGTCATACCCAAGAAGACTCAATGCTTTAATCTCTGCCAAAGGTGCTTCAACAAAGTACTAAGTAAAGGGTCTGAATACTTATGTAAATGTGATGTTTTTTTTATTATTTGATTTTTTATATTTTTTTTATTTATACCATTTTTCATTATGGGGTATTGTGTGTAGATTGATGAGGGGGGGGAAACAATTTAATACATTTTAGAATAAGGTTGTAATGTAACAAAATGTGGAAAAAGTAAAGGGTTCTGAATACTTTCCGAATGCGGCTGTCAACTGAGTGAAATTCACAGATTTCAGATTTTTCAACAACAACAAAGAAATCTGTTTTTCGCTCTGTCACACTTTTCTAAGAGAAAAACTAACAAATTGGATGTTTTAAGTCCATAACAATGCTTAAACCACATCAGAGGACCACTTTTCTACCTTGCTTCAAAGTAGACTATAGCCAAAATCCTGCCATAGAAACATGGAGGCAATTATTTTGCAATGCGTTCTCCTGTTCTATTGGTTATTTCATTAGCTAGCAGCCAAAAGCATTATCCTAGTCATATTAATCACATTTTAGGCACAGCACTGAGCACACGGCGAATGTTCCAAAGTTTTTTGCGGGAAAACACTGTTCTAAAATGTGCACAGCACATACATTTCATAGACAGGGATGAAAATATTTGTTCGAAAGAGAGATGTTAACGCAGGACTGGCTAGAAGACCTTGGCCCATTATTTGGCACTGGGGAAGGGGGCTCATTAGCACCATGTTGCTCTTTACAGAGCCATTCTGGTGAGAATTCTGATTAAACGCAAATACCGGTTGATAAATCACTTGGAAATGTTTATTTAATTTGTCAAACAATACATTAATCATTATTCTACAGCAAATGCGCCACCAAGGTTTTAGCCTTGAGTAGAGAATACGTTGTTGCAACACTCAGTTTTTTTTGTTTTTTTTCTCTAATTTCTCAATTGAGATGATATTAACATGGAAGGTGTTTTTCATTTGAATGGGATGGTACGTTTTGTTACCTGTTGTTGCTCAAACATTCTCAATGTAATACACTTCTACTACTGTTAACTCCACTGCAGAGCTATAACTATGATTTGCCACTGCATGTAGTAGGCAGACAATCACACTGGTGAGAAGAAATTATGCCCACCAGACAATACTAACAGCTGCTGGAAAACTCAGTGTGTGTTAGTTTCTGCATCGTGCTGAAGTGCAGTTTCATTTAAATACCATTTTTGATAAGCAGTTTTTAAAGTTGAAGATGGATTAAGACTAATGGGAGATACGGTTGTCAAGGTTCATTGTTCAGCGGGCATTTGAAAACCTGTCAACTTTTGTGAGTGTCTGTATGTGTGTGTGGGGGGGGGCACACATTATGTAGCGAAGGCTTGTGAATCTTAAGGGGTTTATATTAACAAAAACATTACGTTTATGGATTTCTCATGCTGATGTTGAGTGGTTGTGTCATTCAACATAAACCACAAAGTATTTCCAGCGGCCTAGGTTGGTTTGTCCAGCATTAAAGGACCAAAATAGGGTGTACTGTTTTCATACCCTGTTTGTGTCATATTAATTTTGCAAAGTCACAAATCAAATTTATAGTGAAAGGTTCACAAAAGATTTTCGTCATTCCCATGACTCAAAGGACAGTGTTGCTATCTTACTTCCCCACACACCCTCTACCACCTGTAACCGTATTATAGACTGCTTGGTCAGGGCTACTATGCATACAGTAAAATGGAAGAACATAAAAAAATAGAGCCAAAACTTACTATAAGTGTAAAGAATATGCGTCTGTTTTCAGTACTGGTGGAGATGATGATATTCAGTGGGACTCTAAAGGAGAAGACAGAGATGCAGATATTAATATTTGTATTGCTTTCAACGATGGGAATGGTACATAAGATTGTCAGTTGCATAGCATAGTACAGTTATTGAATGGGTTGTCTGGACAGTATTGATAGCAGTTGAACAACCAGTAGCCTTTAAAGAATAACTTTCATGAGGGGAAAAATGGTCCCTCTACATCATATCAAGGGATGGGTTCTGTAAAAAATACACTCCCTTCTAGATGTGATAGGCTTACTATAAAAGCAGGTGACAGCGCACCTTACTTGGCAATGGTCTTTGTGGAGTGTGCCAATATATTTTGCATGACGCTTTCTTGACAGTTACTGATGTCACACAAAATTCTAAATGCACTATGGCACATTTCCGAACATGCCCAAAAATGAAAAAAAAAATTACCGTTTCATACACATCTAAATGCTTTTACAAAAAACATAAGCTATGAGGATTATATGTTTATAAGCTACATCCATTTTAACAAGAAATAGATGACAATGGTGGTCATGTTTTTTCCCCCCCAGCTGTTATGACTGATTGGTGGTACAGCCCGCTAAGACAGTTGGCTCATAGTTCAATGGTTGTGAAGTTTAAATTCCACATGGGGCAGATATTTTTTATTTACAATATTCAGCCCGTGCCCACACACTTCTAATTCTGAAAAGTGAAATCATACATGTGAGAGGGGTCGCCCTGGTGGCAGTTTTCTACAGTACCCAGGACCAATCGGAGTTAATTTGACCATTGGAAAAAGAGCTACTGCATAAATACTGCAATGCGGGTTGGATTGAAATGAGCCCCTAAACTTAATTTCAAAGTGATGATTGCACTTTTCTTCCAAACACAATACCGCAAGATTTTTTTAACACCCCATGGGGGATTTGAACTTATACCACAAGTGGCAATAAATGTCAGGAACTCAGCACCTTACCACTCATCAGAGTGTGCCAGTGGACTTCTGGTAAGCATGCTTTAGTGAGAATGTGTTGGGATCGGGTACAAAAATGAATATTTATGAACAATTGTTCACACCCACAACTTCTCACATGAATGCATTTTTTTACAATTTGAAGGGGTTGGGCAACGGCTGAAATTGGGGTTGAGTTACCATTAGTATTTTAATCTGGGTTGGAGTCAATTCGAATTGAAGGCAGTCAATTCAAGAAATACGCTGAAATTCCAATTCAATAATTGAAAAAAAATCTGTTTTCAATGACTCAATAAACTGAAAAGCTTATTTCACAAGTTTTTCCATTTTCTAATTAAATCAATCACTTCCTGAATTGACTGCCTTCATTTCGAATTGACCCCAACCCTACTGTTGGTGAATTAATAATATTAGACATGAATATGAAGAGAATATGCAAATAAAATATGCTAGGCATTAAATGAAGCAATGCATCTATAGATGTAGCAATGCGATAACAATAAGAACGGTGGTGGAGATCATTTGCATGTGGCCTTAGCAGGCTAAAGCAGGCTAGCTACATTGTCCCTAGCATAGTAAGCATAGCTGAGTGGAAAGCAGCAAACAATATGAGAACGTGGCAGCTGCGAGTGGGTCTGTGTAAAGGAAAGTAGTGGGCATGTGGAAAGAAATGGGTGTGTCGAAAGCAAAGTAGTGGGTGTGTGGAAAGCAGTGGGTGTGTCAAAAGCGCTCTGCCATCGGTTAGACGGTTTTGATTTAGCTATGTTTTTTACTTCTGTTTCTTACCAACTACCATACATTGAGCTGCCGTATGACGAGAGTTTTTTAAGCCAGAGGATGAGTTGGAGTCGTATTTCACTGAAAGTTTTACACAAATAATTGTACTTTCACATATAAAATGAGCAATTCTTTATTTTTAATAAAGGGTGTCAGGGCCTAAAATTAACACATGCCACCTGCAAATGCGGGTAGATTTTTGAATTTACATTTAGAATTAATTGCACAAAGTCAAAGCACTACAAATCCTATATAGCCTATGCCACCTCGCGCCACAACATTGCCTGGCTGGGGGCTATGCGCATGTGAAGAGCTGATTGAAAGATTCAGTTTTAGAAGCGTTGCGCACAGGCATAAAAGTTGGTCTCATTTGCTCGAAACGATTGTCTAGTGATGTGAGACTTTGGGTGTTTCTGATTATGCATAATATCATGCTCCACACTCGCATGCCTCCGAGCGCATTCTACAATTCCATTTTTTATTTTACTAGGCAAGTCAGTTAAGAACAAATTCTTATTTTCAATGACAGCCTTGGAACAGTGTGTTAACTGCCTGTTCAGGGGCAAAATGAGAGATTTGTACCTTGTCAGCTCGGGGAATTGAACTTGCAACCTTTCAGTTTACTAGTCCAACACTCTAAGCACTAGGCTACCCTGCCACCCCACATTCCCTTGAGTATGTTCTTGTGAGGACAAGATTGTGGAGGATGCATAAAACATTGAGAAGCACTCGCACTCCCCCTACTGTATTACCTCACGCTTCACCTCCCCATTCACTGAACCTTCTTCCAGCCAGAACAATGGCAACAATAGACAAAACAAGATACACACAAAGCAAGCATTTTACTTCATAATTATCAGCTATATATGTGAATCGTAATAATGTAGCTAACCAGATAGTTTTAGGTCATGTTTGCCTGTTAAACTAATATTATGCAAGATAGATGTCAATTCTTCGTGGGTAGCTAGCTAATTCTTTGTGGCTATCTGGCTAGCTACCAGTAGTAGCTAGCCAGTTAGCCCTATTAACTTATTATGGGCTTGCATGGCAAAAATAACACAGCATGTATTTATTAACGTATCAATAAAAAACTATTGTAGCCAGGCAACATATGAGATGTGAATAGGCAACACCTCAAGTCTGAGTGTATTTTGTTTTGCTTCAGCTCAAATAATGGCCGCCATTGATTTCAATATCTTTTGCGTAATTTTTGACGTGGTTGCCTCATTTCTTTGCATGCTTTCCATTGAAGCTTTTATCGATGCATGCTTCAAAATATGTACAAATGGAATACGCATTCGAGAAGTGCCCTTCGTGCTCTGTTCCACATACTTTGATTTGTACTCATACAACCTTGCTTGTGATCAAAACAATGTAAATAGCTGAGAAACACAAGGACAAAAGATGAGGGTCCCTCTCATGCTCCAATTTGCGTGTTTGGAGCGCGGTAGTATGCATTTTGAGAAACATCCTTTGTCCTTGTGTTTATCAGCTTGTTTCATTGTTTCGACCCCGGTAGGTCGTCATTGTAAATAATAGTTTGTTTTTAACTGACTTGCCTAGTTAAATAAAAAAAATATGTAACGTACAGATATCACAAAAAATGACTTAAGGAGTACTTTCAAGTATTTTTACACTATGTATCAAAGTTACATCAATATTAGTTATTGCTTGTGTAGGCTGAAATAAAGTAATATGAGAAAGAAATGGCTGTGTAGCCACAACCGGTGACACAACCATGATACCCAGTAGGAAGCACAACACCGAAGCACTGGTCGCTGGCGTACTAGCGACTCATAGTGCACCCAATCAGCCACACAAAACAGTCTTGAGGGGCAACAAATCTGCTGATTCGCTTTCCATACACCCACTTCTTCGACACACCCACTCTCCCATACTCCGGTCGCCATATTAGGCTGCAGCTACTTGGACAATATAGCTAGCTATTAACAACATCACATTTAGTTCCATTTCAAACATTCCATTCCCACATGGTGGAAAAGCACTGCTTTAAAATACAAAAACACAGCTGGATTCTACCTCTATCTCTCAATATTGGCCACCAATGGATATTTGATTGATATAAAATAAAAGCGTTTTATATCTGACAAGTAACGTTGTGTGGTTGAAGTACATTTTTAATTCATTGTGGATTCTGCATGTCACACACCACAAGGGCGCTTTTGCCCATGTGTTAGCTTAATAATAGGTAGCTGGCTAGAAATAATGTACAACAAGCTAGCTAGCTAGAAACTTTGTAATGTTTGCCTAAACATTTTTCTATAGCTGACAAGTAACATGTGGTTGAAGTACATTTTCCATTCATTGTGGGGCTCTGCCTATCAAGCACCAGAGGGTGCATTTGCCCATGTAACGTAACATTAGCTAGCTAGCCTAATAAAGTATATCTCAACTTGTGTCGGCCCACCATTGCAATCTCAACCTCGACAAGACAGAACTGCTCTTCCTCCCGGGGAAGGCCTGCCCGCTCAAAGACCTCTCCATTATGGTTGACAACTACACAGTGTTGCCCTCCCATTGTGCAAAGAACCTTGGTGTGACCCTGGACAACACCCTGTCGTTCTCTGCAAACATCAAAGCAGTGACCAGCTCCTGCAGGTTCATGCTCTACAACATCCGTAGAGTACGACCATACCTCACACAGGAAGCGGCGCAGATCCTAATCCAGGCACAGTCCTCTCCCGTCTGGACTACTGCAACTTGCTGTTGCAGTAGCTCCCCGTTTGTGCCATCAAATCCCTGCAACTTACCCTCCCTACCTTCAGGCTATACTCCAATCCTACACCTCAACCCGAGCACTCCGTTCTGCCACCTCAGGGAGGGCAGCTCCCGCTCAGCCCAGTCCATTATCTTCTCTGTCCTGGCACCCCAATGGTGGAACCAGCTTCCCCCTGAAGCTTGGAAAGCATAGTCCCCATCTTGCCCCCCCTCACCCCAGCACTTGCACAGCTCTGACTTAACTGATAGGTATGTTATTGAAGATTTAAAAAAAATCCATGACTGTGATATGTGGTTGTCCCACCTAGCTATCTTAAGATAAATGCACTAACTGTAAGTCACTCTGTATAAGAGCATCTGCTAAATGACTAAAACGTAAATGTAAAGTAATGCTAGCTATCTAGGTATCAAGCTAGAAATAATGTTCAGCTACCTAGGTAGCTAGCAACTTTAATGTTGGCTTAACACTGTGGTAAGTGTACTTTTTTTCTCTCCAAGCATGGTCAATTATCAAATAATGTTCAACATAAATAAATTAAAACAGATCAAGTGATCAAACAGTTGCTGTACATGGAATTTCAACGACTAGCTAGCTAGCTAACATATTAGCAGGCCATTATTCTTTGTGAGTAGGCTACACATTCTTCTCTGTCTTTAATAAAATAAGACTGTAGGTTGTAGCCTACTCACTTTGTCATGGACACAATGGGATGAATACTTACCGTAAGTTTGAAGAGTTTGTTGGTTGGTTTGAAGATTGTGCTCTGGAAAAAACTTGGTTGGCTCGGGTATGCTAACTTGTCAGGTTTTGTGGGAAAGACATACGTCTTATTTTTCTTCTTCTGTGGATTTTATATGGCGGTTAGCAACCAACTTTAAGGTGCATTACCACCACCAACTGGACTGGAGTGTGGACCAGAGACAGTGAAGGTCTAAATCCAAGCCAATAATCTCATCTCCCTAAGGAAATGAAATACATAATGAAATACTACATCCCCTGAAGACTTCCCCAGCAGTTCACTTAATTCTGGCTATTTTACTCCTCAAATCTATTAACAATCGCTTCCTTTCCCTCACATATCTCTGGCACTGAAATAGAACATGTTCCACTGTCTCCATCTCCTCCTGACAATGATCACACCTCCCAGTCAGATGTTTCCCCACCAATTTCAATGTACTATTGAGCCTTGTGTGTCCCAGTCTCATCTTTGTGACTACACTTTCCTCCCTTCTCCTCGGCCTGAGGACCTCGACTGCCCCCACCTTTTCCCAGACTCTTATACAGGTGTCTTCCCTTTCTCTCCCTGTTCCACAACTCTTGCCATTTGTTTTTAACCACTGCTCTTATTAACCCCTTAGCTTCTGATATACTGATTGACAAGTCCATCTCAACATTATGATGTTTAAGAGATTGCTTGGCGATAACATTCACCTCCTCATTCCCCTCTACTCCCACATAAGCTGATACCCAGAAAAACATCACAAATAATCCTATCTGTTTCACCCTGTACAAGCACTGCAAACATCCTGTCTGCTTCGATACACAAATTAATTTAAGCTCATTAGTGCTGCACAGGAGTCAGAGCAGATGACTACTCTGTCTGGCCTCACCTCCTCCACACACTCTGAAGCCAATAATATGGGCAACAATTCCATTGTGTAAACAAATAAATGATCCTTTGTCACTGCCACCTTAAACTCAGGAACTCTAAAAGCTGGACCTGTCCTCCCTGTTTTAGGGTCCTTAGATCCATGTGTGAATATATTCAAGAAAGTATAGTATTGTCTTCTTAAATGTTCACTTACAACTGAATCTACTCCTTCCTCAACATCTCTTACCCTCTCAAGCAACCCTTCATCTATCACTGGCTGAGGGAGAAACCAAGGTGGGATAGCACGAAGAACCACAAAGGGGCTAAACTCCCTCCCAAACAACCCCATTTCTCTCTCTCTAGATCTAGCTTTTTTAAATATGTCTGAGCTGCTGATCCATATGCTATACTTCCATAAACCAGTGATGACCTTAACAGTGCTATATTTATCATTTTCAATGCCATTCTTTCTTCCCCCCACTCCATTCTTGACAAGCAACGCATCACATTCTATATTTTCTTTCCTTTGACAACTACTCTATTAATATGCCCTGCCCATGTCATTCGAGTGTCAAACCAGACCGCCAGGAACCTTCCCACCCTCTCCAGATTCCTTCCATACAACTTCAAATATATTACCTCCCCAACTTTCCTTCTAGAAAAAAGCACAGTCTGCTTTTTCTTAACATAAAACTTGAAGCCCAACCTGAGGGACCACTGCTCAACTTCACTAATCAGTTCTTGAACTCTTCTGGCTGTATGGGTAATAATTCTCCCTCTCTTCCACAGTGCCCCATCATCCGCAAAACAATGACCTCCCAATATCAGGTCTCACCTGGGAGAATACATTGTCAATCATGATGAAGAACAACAAAGGACTAATGACACATCTCTGGGGTGTACCATTATCTACCTCATAGCTTTCTTAGCTGTCCTAATGATCCTCCTTACTACTGCTTGTACTTGTTTATACTGAATCAGGTGCTGGTAATTATGGGACCTTTCAATATTCTGAAAGCCCTGTTCCTACACTTCACTGCTTTTCTATGTACACTCTTCAGTCCACCAGGGAACTGCATTACTCTTTCTCCCCCCTGTACCCATAGGAATCACCTGCCTTCCGGACCCTACTATAGCTCCTTTTACTCCGTCAATCACTGTTTCTATATCTGAATTGAGATCAACCATAGACAGCTCCTGTTCACTCAACTCCTGAAACTGACCCCACTCAGCTTTCCCAAATATCCATCTCCTCAATCCATTTCCTACTGATTCTTCCACCCTCAATAGACTCCTTTTACTACAGTACACATGATAGGATAGCAATCACTACCCACTGTAGATTCCTCCAAAACCTCCCAACTACATCTCCTGGCCATTGAACTTGAGATCAAAGTAAGATCCAGAGCAGATTCATTTCCAGTTACTGGGTCAATCCTGGTTCCCCGGCCATCATTAGACTCACAAGCCCTTTCTAATCCAGTAGCTCCTCCAACATTTGTCTGTTTACATCAGTCCGTAACCCTCCCTAGAGCATACTATGAGCATTAAAATCCCCACACCACATTAACGTTTACTATCTTGACCTTCTATATTCCCAAGAGCCTTCAACTCTAGTCTCTTACACAGGTTGTAAAAGTCACTAGTACCATGGTCACCCCTCCCAACCACACCTCTACCACTACATACTCCTGTTCAACTCCCTCTCCCACATACCTGTATAGGATCCCCCCCGCTTTATAAAGGTAGCGCACCCTCCTCCTCTCCCTGCCACCCTATCTCTACGGATTCCAACATAACCTTGTAATACAAATTCAAGAATAGGTTTAAGCCATGTCTCCTGGACACATATCACATCAGATTTGGCTGGTAACTCCTCAAGAAATTGTTTGAACTCTTGCCCATTAGCCATCAAACTTCTGGCATTCCATTGAAGGATTAACACCATTATGAAAATTAACCAATACATAACTCCTGACTGGACTTATTCTCAGTCTTATTGAGGTCATCCTGATCATTTCCCCATGTCAGTCATGTGATCCCCAGATACCTCACTGCCTGCTCCACTATGATCCGTATCTTCTTTGATTGTAATTTTTCTGTGCAATTGATTACAGCTGTCACAAATGTAAGAACTTTCCACAGGTCTACTACCATTCTTATGTTCACCCCCATTCTGCTCCTTACATCACGCCCAACCTGCATCTTGATCTGCCCTGGAATACCTGCTTCTAGGTGCCCAGATTATTTATACGTGAACTACCTTCACTGTTTCTGCAAACAAGATGTTTTTCTCACTCCTCACCTGCTGCACTTCTACCTGTCTTTTCATCACTGAACAACCCTCATATGTCACACTTTGGGCACAGTTACAGCACTTTAACTGGATCCCGTCTCCACATTCCCCATATGCATGTTCTCCCCCACACTTCGCACATCTCCTTTTGCCTTTGCACACCGCCGCCAAGTGCCCAAACCTTTGACAGTTATAGCAATGCAATGGTTTAGGAACATACTGTATACTCGCACATAGTCACTCATATACCCAATCCTAACTTTTTCAGATCCTCATAGTTTAGTAGCACTGACAAGCTATGCACCTTCTTTCCATCTCTTGTCATCTGAAGGCACTTTGCCTCAATAAGAGAGCTTCCCTTCAAGTGATCTTTTATTTATTTAATGGAAACAATTTCTGGAACTCCTGTAATAACTCCTTTCACCCACTGCAGTCCAGTTTGATCCGGCCCAGATGAATTGAATTGAATTGAATTGGCCGTGACCAACAACAAGAAAACACATCAACTGTGTGTTGATCCAGAAGAAAGAGAGAAGGCTGAGCGCAACCCACTTTGGGAGTCAACTCGTAATCTCCTGATTGATGGCATAAGTGCTGCGTGAGTCTAGACCAATATCATTTTAAAAGAACCAAATCAGGTTAAAATTAGTGCATGCAATGAGTGATATGTATCTATGCTGTACAAGGGTTCAAGTCCTTTGTCCTATTACAGAGTTTAGTACTTTGTTTGCACGGTAGGGGTTTGAGTCCTCTGTTACAGGTTTGTTCTCTATTATAGGGGTTCAAGTCTTCTTAAAAGGTTTGAGGCCTTTGTTTTTGTTTGTGAAACATTCTTTTTGGGTAGAAGTGAGTTGCTAGTTGAGTAGCAATTTTTACAAAAGGGGTTATATAAATATATATTTCACAACTTTTGAAGTTGATGTAATGTCATTGTTAAGTGAGAAAACCACTCTGGAAAAGGGCGGAACAGCTCTTCCGGATGTGAGCATTTAACTACTTAGGAAGTAGTGGGGCGCTAGCCCGACACTACCCGGTGAAATGTGAGGCGCCAAATTCAAAATCCAAAAGTTGAATTATTAAACATTCATAAATATACAATTGTTGCATAGTCATCACAAGCTCTGATTCTTGGCAATATCACAGCGTTGTCAGATTTCAAAAAGGCTTTACGGCGAAAGCACAACATTTGATTGTTTGAGGGTAGCACCTCCAATATTTATGCATTAGCATAAATCCATAACCCAACACGAGTCTCACAAAACGCATAAAATCGCTAATATAAAATCGCTTACCTTTGATGAACTTCTGCTGAGGGCTTCCCAAGTGTCCAACGAAGACAATCCATGCTTCTTTGGTTAGAAAAAGTCATTTATTATATCCATAAATCTCTGTTTGGTTGGCGCGTTATGATCATAAAATCCACCGTTGAGTCGCCCATTGAACCGTGAAGAGAACATGTTCAAATTATACCTATACACTTTCTACAAACAAATCAAACATAATTTTTTATGTATACTTAGGTATCCTTTTGGGTATATTTGCTGTAATATTTAAACCGGACGATAACGTGAACGATAGGAAAGGAAAATAAAGTGGTGCGCGTTCACAATCTCGCGCGCGTCAAACCTTGTTTACAAAAGTGGTCGCCTGACAATTTCCTCTCCCTATCCGTTCTGGTCACTGCTAGAATTCCCAGTCTTTGACTGTTGACTGTTGACATCTAGTGGAAGCCATAGGTACTGCAGTCTCAGTCCTACATAAAGTTGTACACAATAGGCACAATGGAGAAGATGCTCATTTACAAAACAAACTGCAAATCCGGATGGATTTTCCTCAGGTTTTCGCCTGCCATATCACTTCTGTTATACTCACATACATTATTTTAAACCTCTTAGAAACTTCAGTGTTTCCTATCCAATAGTACTAATTATGTGCATATCCTATTTTCTGGGCCTGAGTGGCATGCATTTTACTTTGGGCACGCCAGACTCTCCAAAACCATCACCTCGGGAGCCGCTCCCTAAGAAGTTAAGTGGGCATTTTGTCAAGAAGCAGTGCAGCTTGGTTGGGTTGTGTTTTGGAGGATGCGCAGCTCTCGACCTTTGTTCTGGCCCGCAGACTATTGGCTCAGAAAACATTGGCCCGAGGCCAAACCTAGTTGAAGAACCCTGATATATAATATGTCTTACAGAGCATTTCCATAACTCCAATCAAGTTTCTTCAACTGTCTTCTGACTGTGATTATGGTGAGGAAACTGTCATGTTGTACAGCGTCATATTTTCCTAACGCAGTGGCGCAACGGTCTAAGACATAGCAGTTGCTACAGATGCTGGTTCGATACCCGTGCCGACCGGGAGACGATGGTGGGCTTTTGGGTTCTCTCATTCTAAAAACAGAAATAAATCATTCAAAATAACAAACTGGCTTTAAGAATGTCTCAACCATGTTCAAAAATGGCCTTTTTCTCGCTCACTTTAGGTTATTTGAAAACGAAATAATCTCCAATATAAAATCCCCTTAGATATTCTCACAGATCAGATTTTCCCTAATGAAAAATGCCCCTTAGATATTAATTTAGAATCCTCCAATCCTCTAAATATAATTATTGGTGGAGTCATGTCCTTGAAAAAAACATTTTTCGACGTACTGTAGGCCTATCGTAGTCTCACTAGTGTTGAGTAATGTGCTGTTAAAAGTGGTGTAGGTCTTATTTATTTAAAAAGCATTATGAAGTTAGAAGCAATAGAATTTGAAGCTGTGGTCAACTATTTCAGCACCGTTTTGCACTCCTCTGAGACAAGCATGGGGACAGGTCTTGATAAATTAATTCGATTTTTTATTTTCATTGAATCTCCGTTTGGGTATTGGTTAGACTACAGTTAGGGTGTGGAAATGTTATGCTCTTAGAACTGTAGCTTACTCCCGACCGTCACGCTGTACTACGCTATATTTTCCTAACGGAAACCATGAGGGTTTTGTTTTTTGTTTTTCTTGGAATAGAAACACTAATATTAATAAAATTAATCCCATATACTATGTTCTTACAAAAAAAACATTTTTATTCTCTAGTACAGTCAATATTGAAGGCTATCAAATACTTCTCAAAGAGTCCCTCTGGTGGTCAAACTAGCTCTAACTAGCATTAATGGTAACAATGGCTGACAATTAAATAACATGCCATAGAATTCTCTGGCAGCCCTCAAGATGTGATGCAGTATGATGCAAATTTTACAGGGGGAACCATTGTAACAGCTGCTAGATAGCCTCAACCAAGATCAGCCATGCCTCTCACAACAAACTGTATCTGATAAAATTGCCTTGCTAAGAAACAGTTAGTTATGTTGAATCTAAAAACCTGGCCAATGCCACATGCAAGTGTAGACATTCCAGCTAGCTAGCTATAGCTAGCTAGATCAACTCCCCAGACAGACACTGTGCTTTTCTACCATCCAAAGTAAAGCAATGTAACGTTAGCTAATGTTACAGTCCTTACCTTTTGCATTAATTCAGTACGTTCCCTCCTTTGTCAATGCCATTTGTTCTTGTTATTATAATCAACATTTAACGGATCAACTCAGTGTCAAGTTACTTTCAGTGTGTTCCCCAAAATCCAAACTTGCCATCTACATGTAAAAAGTAGCCGTGCAAGTGCAACAACAACATCATTGCTTGTTTGCGTGACCTGTGCACAGTGAAAAGAAAACAGCATGCTTGCTAACTTGGTTCGCTATAAATGAGACTGTTTTTACACATCAACTGTTTTAGACATGTTTTTTTAACTAAGCAAAATAACAAAACAAAGTTCAATCAGTACTGAGTGATTGAACAACAAAAACATTATGCAACGAAAGCTTCCTGTCATCACCAGATTGTCCATTTAAATAGTGTCAAGTTGTTTATAACAGGGTTCGTAGTGTAATGGTTACCATCCATCCCCTGGGATCTGAAGGTCCTGGGTTCACCTCTTGGAGGAGACATTTTGACTATCCTGTGCTTATTTTTATTTATTAGGTGGTCCCTGCCAGTCCATTGTCCCTGTGAAAAGTATGAATTAGGCTGTTTGAGAAGCAACCTGCCTACACAGTTTCACGTACAATAGACCAGCATAGTTACTGTAGTAGGCGAAAGCTGTATGCTGGAAAACATTGGTAGAACATGGGTGGAGTAGGCATTGTGGCAGTCATGAATTTCCTTTATTTTTCGGCTTCAGACCAATGCCTACTTCTCACGTTAAACATACTGTAACTTTATGTTTTTAATTATCGCTGTGGTTGGTGATAGAGGTCAATACAGAATAGCCACAGTGGAATTTGATGCCATTTGATAATGGCAACACTTTTCACCCCTCCTTTTTCTCCTCTGTGGAGCATTTTGTTGCTGCATTGCAGCATAGCAGGCCCCTCTCTTTCCAGATCAATTATTCCACACCAAAATAAGTACGAGAGAAGGTCATGAAATATTTACGCTGAGGCTGAGCAGGGGTCGAAAGTTTCCCCAACATGGGGGTGTTGTAGTTATTTATTTTTCATGATGATGGGGGGACTGCTGTGGCAAAGCGAGGAGAGGAGGCACGGGAGTTGCTCGGGGCAATTTCCGAGTAGGTAATTCGGTCGGTGGTCCAAACCTCACTTAGGAGGGCCGGTCACATGGGGCCTCCCTCCCTCCGTTCCCACCATCCTCAACTTTGGTTGCATTAAGAATTCCAAGATTCAATAAACCTATACCCAGTACAGCTATGGGGACTTTGTGACGTGCTTTCGGCATGACACCACTGTTTCCCTTGCCGTCATGTGCTTCATGTTTACAATCGTTCTTTTAAATTATCTCCAATTTGCATCATGTCAAGATGATAAGAGCTCAAAATGTCAAAATGGCGGTTTGTGTGTGTGCGTCTGCATGTATGTGGGACATTTAGTGATTAGGCCCACCTCTTTTGTGGGAGTGTATTGTTATTATAGTATGCTGGCTAAACATTGCTGTGTCCTCAGATCAAACATTCTATTTTTCATTCTGAATCACTTGTGGAGGATGGGAATCCGCCTCATCAATCCCACAGAACACCTGGTTATTTTCAATCCCATGGTTCATTGCTGCAAGAATGAAAGAAAGAATGAAATGCAACAATGATGCAAATTCACCTGGCTATTCACTATGGAAGAAGCAGTGAGATTAGAGCCGTTGTACAGTGAATCGCAAGGAAGTCAAAGATTGCCAGTGAAAATTGATCTTGAATGACTCGCAATTGTGGCCTTAATTAGATGTAGTTATATTCTGTGGATTCTCTGTACCTACACATAATTACACCATTCATTTGTTGTATGAATTGAGGACCTTGTCTACTAATCATCCAGGAGAATTTTGGTATGTTTACTCCTAAACCCACTGAGTAGGAATTGCCTAACTGGTTACATTGGTATACATTGGTATAGTAGGCTGAGTGATAATGATACTAATCATCAAGGATTATAAAGACATCAACAGGTTGTGACTTTTAGTCCTCAGTTTCTTGTGAGTGGCCTAGTCTTAATTCAGCATTATTTCTGTGAAATGGCTTTAGGTAAAAATCTGTTATTTTGTCCACCTTGTTGTCTAGAGACTGGACATTGGCAAGTAGTATACTCTGAAGCGGTGGGCTGTGTGCACACCTTCGAAGCCTGACCAGGAGAATGCTCCGTCTACCTCTTCTGCGGCGACTTTGTTTTGGGTCGGCCATTTCGAAGTGACTCCAAACTTCTGAACGGTAGTGTATGTAAATCCTTTTCATCAAGAATCAATCGTAATTTGTTGTAGGCAGTTTTTAAGAAACAAAGTAACCTAGTTTTGAGAAAATACTTACTTAGAATTCCGCTGACCTTCTTCCAGTCAAGGACTCGCTTCCCCTTGGGGTTCTTGCCATGCCGTCCAAAGGCAACTGAATTGACACATTCTTCCACTGAGAAAAAAAAGCAAATTAAACAGATGCAAGCAATCTTGCCTAGATGTCTGATGGATGGCAGCAAGGCGGAACAATGAGAGGAACATGCCACTGTCAGGAAACAGGAGACAAAGGGCTGTTAGACATGGATTTGATTCTAGACACGTGAAAAGTGTGATGTATTCGGAAGGTACGGGGCAACAGAAGACGAACAGCAGAGAGGCTAAGGACCTTGGAGATGGGGAATGGGCCAATAAACAGGGGGGGAAGTTTGCAGGACTCCACCCGGAGGGGCAGATCCCGGGTGGACAGCCATATCTTCTGCCCGAGACGATACCGGGGAGCCGGGGTCTCTTTGAAATCTGACAACGCTGTGATATTGCCAAGACTCAGAGCTTTTGATGACTGCAACACTTGTATATTGATGAATGTTTAATAATTCAACTTTTGGATTTTGATTTTGGCGCCTTACATTTCACCGGGTAGTGTCGGGAACGGGGCGCTAGCGCCCCAGCGCTCCTTAACTTGTTAGGCAGAAGTGGGGCGCTAGCGCTACCAGGTGAAATGCAAGGCAAAATCCAAAAGGAAGTCCAGGATCCAGTTGCAGAGGGAGGTGTTTAGTCCCAGGATCCTTAGCTTAGTGATGAGCTTTGAGGGTACTATGATGTTGAACGCTGAGCTGTAGTCAATAAACAGCATTCTCACATAAGTGTTCCTTTTGTCCAGGTGGGAAAGGGCGGTGTGGAGTGCAATAGAGATCGCATCATCTGTTGATCTGTTTGGGCGGTATGCAAATTGGAGGGGGTCTAGGGTTTCTGGGATAATGTTGTTGATGTGAGCCATTACCAACCTTTCAAAGCACTTCATGGCTACAGACGTGAGTGCTACGGGTCTGTAGTCATTTAGGCAGGTTACCTTAGTGTTCTTGGGCACAGGGACTATGGTGGTCTGCTTGAAGCATGTTGGTATTATAGACTCAATCAGGGACATGTTGAAAATGTTAGTGAAGACACCTGCCAGTTGGTCAGCACATGCCCGGAGCACACGTCCTGGTAATCCGTCTGGCCCCGCAGCCTGGTGTATGTTGACTTGTTTAAAGGTCTTATTCACGTCGGCTACAGAGAGCGTGATCACACAGTCGTCTGGAACAGCTGATGCTCTCATGCATGCCTCAGTGTTGCTTGCCTCGAAGCGAGCATAGAAATGATTTAGCTCGTCTGGTAGGCTCGTGTCACTGGGCAGCTCTCGGCTGTGCTTCCCTTTGTAGTCTGTAATAGTTTGTAAGCCCTGCCACATAAGACGAGCGTCAGAGCCGGTGTAGTATGATTCAATCTTAGCCCTGTATTGATGCTTTGCCTGTTTGATGGTTCGTCGCAGGGCATAGCAGGATTTCTTGTAAGTTTCCGGGTTAGAGTCCCGCACCTTGAAAGCGGCAGCTCTGCCCTTTAGCTCAGTGCGAATGTTGCCTGTAATCCATGGCTTCTGGTTGGGGTATGTACGTACAGTCACTGTGGGGACGATGTCCTCGATGCACTTATTGATAAAGCCATTGACTGATGTTGTGTACTCCTCAATGCCATCAGAGGAATCCCGGAACATGTTCCAGTCTGTGATAGCAAAACAGTCATGTAGTTTAGCGTCTGCTTCATCTGACCACTTTTTTATAGGCCGAGTCACTGGTGCTTCCTGCTTTAATTTTTGCTTGTAAGCAGGAATCAGGAGGATAGAGTTGTGGTCGGATTTACCAAATGGAGGGCAAGGGAGAGCTTTGTATGCGTCTCTGTATGTGGAGTACAGGTGATCTAGAATTTTTTTTCCTCTGGTTGCACATTTAACATGTTGATGGAGATTTGGTAGAACTGATTTAAGTTTCCCTGCATTAAAGTCTCCAGCCACTAGGAGCGCCGCCTCTGGGTGAGTGGTTTCCTGTTTGCTTATTTCCTTACTGACTGAGTGCGGTCTTAGTGCCAGCATCGGTCTGTGGTGGTAAATAAACAGCCACGAGTATAGCTGAAAACTCTCTAGGCAAGTAGTGTGGCCTGCAATTTATCACAATATACTCTACTTCAGGCGAGCAAAATCTAGAGACTTCCTTAGATTTCGTGCCCCAGCTGTTATTTACAAATATGCACAGACCACCCCCCCTCATCTTACCGGAGTGTGCTGTTCTATCTTGCCGGTGCAGCGTGTATCCCGCTAGCTGAATATCCATGTCGTCATTCAGCCACGATTCCGTGAAACATAGGATGTTGCAGTTTTTTTTAGTAGGATACACTCACACTACACCGTACACGTGGTCTGCGGTTGTGAGGCCGGTTGGAAGTACTGCCTAGTTCTCCAAGACGATATTGGAGGTGGCTTAAGGTAGAGAAATGAACATTAAATTATCTGGAAACAGCTCTGGTGGACAATCCTGCAGTCAGCATGCCAATTGCACGCTCCTTCAAAACTTGAGACATCTGTGGCATTGTGTTGTGTGACAAAACTGCACATTTTAGTGGCCTTTTATTGTCCCCAGCTCAAGGTGCACCTGTGTAATTATCATGCTGTTCAATCAGTTTCTTGATATGGGCCAAACGCTTTACATGTTGCATTCATATTTTTGTTTGGTATACATTACACAACCTCATGGTTTGACCATTTCGAACTGAGGGTAATTAAACACCCTTTTACCTCAGATTAGTATAAACGTGTATACTGTAGTAATCACAAGGACACACAATCGATTGCTTAAAACAGATCAATATCATTGGTATTGTCATAGGTGCCGACGGTTTTGGACTTAGAATTCTGCAATCATTTTCTAACTCAAATGGAAGGAAAATTTGAATAGTGTTATGTGTAGATAGTACATGTTATGTTTTCAATATATCACAAACTGTTTATTGATTAGGACACTTCCAAATGGTGTTTTGACATTGGGCTATTTATCAAACATTCTTGTCAACGGGAACCAGCGACAGCATCATTCTCAACTTGTGTTTTAGGAATATATATGTCACGACTTCCGCCGAAGTCGGTGCCTCTCCTTGTTCGGGCGGTGTTCGGCGGTCGACGTCACCGGTCTTCTAGCCATCACCGATCCACATTTAATTTTCCATTTGTTTTGTCTGTGTTTTCCACACAACGTTTCAATTCCCTCATTACATGTTTTGTATTTAACCCTCTGTTCCCCCCCATGTCTTTGTGTGGGATTGTTTTTTTTGTGCTTGTGCACATTATTTTGGACTGGTGCGTTTCGGGTTATTTTGTGTCCATGTACTCTCGTGTTGTTTAACCGTTGGGTGATATACTGTATATTAAACGACTACGAACATTACCAAGTTTTTCTCTCCTGCGCCCGACTTCTCTGCCACCAGATAAGCAATCCTTACAGAATCCCACACCTTCTATGGAGTCAGCAGGAGCAGGTGCCTCAGGAGTAGGAGTGGAGGAGCGCGTCCGGGAGCATGCGGCGATGCTTCAACATCTCAGCGCCGCCATGGACCGCGTTGTTCAGACCATGGACCGTTGGGAGATACAGGGAGTTTCTCCAGCGCCTCTACCCGTACAACCAGGGGTCCCACCTAGCGCCTCTCTTTCACCTGGTCCCAGTGGAATTCGTCTCGCCCTTCCCCGGGAGTACACCGGGACGGCTGCACGCTGCCAGGGGTTCTTGCTGCAATTGGACCTCTACCTGGCAACCGTTCACTCGGCTCCTTCGGGCGGTGAGAGGGTGTCCGCCCTCGTCTCGTGCCTCTCAGGGAAGGCCTTGGAGTGGGCCAACGCCGTGTGGGAGGAAGGAGATGGACCACTTCGAGTGAACATCTCTTCTATCTGAGGCAGGGGACAAGGAGCGCTCAGGAGTTCGCCATGGATTTTCGGACCCTGGCCGCCGGCACGGGATGGAACGACAGGGCCCTGATTGACCATTATCGCTGCAGTTTGCGCGAGGACGCCCGTCGAGAGTTGGCATTCCCCCTGAATATGCCGATTTGGCTTTCGCCTTCTTCCTGGAGACTCAATTACCACCCCATCGATGGGGTGATTGTGCGATAAATCTCCTGGTAGACGCACACTTCCCAGGAGTCACGTGTATCCCCTGTCACAGGAGGAGACGGCAGCTATGGAAAATATGTCTCCGAATCCCTGCGTCAGGGGTACATTTGGCCGTCCACTTCACCCGCCTCCTCGAGTTTCTTTTTCGTGAAGAAGAAAGAGGGAGGTCTGCGCCCGTGTATTGACTATCGAGGTCTAAACCAGATCACGGTGAGGTATAGTTACCTGCTACCGCTCATCGCCACAGCGATTGAGTCAATACACGGGGCGTGCTTCTTCACCAAACTAGATCTCAGGAGCGCTTTCAATCTGGTGCGTATCCGGGAGGGAGACGAGTGGAAGACGGCGTTCAGTACGACCTCAGGGCATTTTGAGTACCTCGTCATGCCGTACGGGTTGATGAATGCTCTATCAGTCTTCCAAGCCTTTGTAGACAAGATTTTCATGGACCTGCACGGGCAGGGTGTAGTGGTGTATATTGATGACATTCTGATATACTCCGCTACACGCGCCGAGCATGTGTCCCTGGTGCGAAGGGTGCTTGGTCGATTGTGGGAGCATGACCTGTACGTCAAGGCTGAGAAATGTCTGTTCTTCCAGCAGTCCGTCTCCTTCCTAGGGTATCGCGTTTCCACCACTGGGGTGGAGATGGAGAGTGACCGCATTTCAGCCGTGCGTAATTGGCCGACTCCCACGACGGTAAAGGAGGTGCAGCGGTATCTAGGGTTTGCCAACTACTACCGGAGGTTTATCTGGGGTTTTGGTCAGGTAGCGGCTCCCATTACCTCACTGCTGAAGGGGGGTGCGATGCGTTTGCTGTGGTCGGCTGAGGCGGACAGGGCTTTTGGTCACCTGAGGGCTCTGTTTACATCGGCTCCCGTGCTGGCCCATCCGGATCCCTCTTTGGCATTCATAGTGGAGGTGGACGCATCCGAGCATGAGATAGGAGCCATGCTCTCTCAGCGCTCGGGTAAGCCACCGAAGCTCCGCCCCTGTGCTTTCTTCTCGAAGAAGCTCAGCCCGGCGGAGCGAAACTATGACGTGGGAGACCGGGATCTGTTGGCTGTTGTCAAGGCTCTGAAGGCGTGGAGACATTGACTTGAGGGGGCTAAACACCCTTTTCTCATCTGGACTGACCACCGCAATCTGGAGTGCATCCGGGCAGCGAGGAGACTGAACCCTCGCCAGGCAAGGTGGGCCATGTTTTTCACCCGTTTTGTTTTCACCTTTACCTACAGACCAGGTTCCCAGAACGTCAAGGCAGACGCACTGTCCCGGCTGTATGACACAGAGGAGCAGTCCATGGATCCTACCCCCATACTCCCGGCCTCCTGCCTAGTGGCGCCGTTAGTGTGGGAGCTGGACGCGGACATTGAGCAGGCGTTACGTGCAGAGCCCACTCCGCTTTGCTGTCCGTGACCGGTTTATCTATTGGGCGGACGGTGCGCTGTTTGGTTGAGAAGTACTGGTGGCCTACTTTGGCCAAGGACATGAGGGTTTATGTTTCCTCCTGCTCGGTGTGCGCTCAGTGTAAGGCTCCTAGGCACCTGCCCAGAGGGAATCTACACCCCTTACCCGTTCCACAGCGGCCTTGGTCACACCTGTCGGTGGATTTCCTGACCGATCTTCCCCCCTCACAGGGAAACACCACTATTCTGGTCGTTGTGGATCGGCTCTCTAAGTCTCTCTGCCCGGTCTCCCTACGGCCCTACAGACTGCGGAGGCCTTGTTTACGTACGTCTTCTGGCACTATGGGGTGCCTGAGGATATAGTGTCTGATCGAGGTCCCCAGTTCACTTCGAGGGTCTGGAAGGCGTTCATGGAACGTCTGGGGGTCTCGATCAGCCTTACCTTGGGGTTTCACCCCGAGATTAACGGGCAGGTGGAGAGAGTGAACCAGGATGTGGGTAGGTTTCTGAGGTCATATTGCCAGGTCCAGCCGGGGGAGTGGGCGGCGTTCGTGCCCTGGGCAGAGATGGCTCAGAACTCGCTTCGCCACTCCTCCACTAACCTCTCCTCCTTCCAGTGTGTATTGGGGTATGAGCCGGTTCTGGCGCCGTGGCATCAGAGTCAGACCGACGCTCCTGCGGTGGACGACTGGTTCAGGCGTGCGGAGGAGACATGGGACGCCGCCCATGTTCATCTCCAGCGGGCCGTGCTGCGCCAGAAAGCCAGCGCAGACCGTCACCTCAGTGAGACCCCGGTGTTCGCAACGGGGGACCGGGTCTGGCTCTCAACCCGAAACCTGCACCTCCGCCTGCCCTGCCGGAAGCTGGGTCCATGGTTTGTGGGGCCATTTAAAGTCCTGAGGAGAGTGAACGAGGTTTGTTATAGGTTACAGCTTCCCCCCGATTACCGTATTAACCGCTCGTTCCATGTGTCTCTCCTCAGGCCGGTGGTGACTGGTCCGCTCCAGGAGTCTGAGGTGCGGGAGGTCCCTCGGCCCCCTCTGGACATTGAGGGGGCCCCAGCGTATTCAGTCCGCTCCATACTGGATTCGAGGCATCGGAAGAGGGGCCTTCAGTACCTCGTGGAGTGGGAGGAGTACGGTACGGTTCGGAGGAGAGATGCTGGGTTCCGGTGGAGGACGTTTTGGACCCGTCTATGCTGTGGGAGTAGCCATCACCGATCCACTTTTAATTTTCCATTTGTTTTGTCTGTGTTTTCACACAACGTTTCAATTCCCTCATTACATGTTTTGTATTTAACCCTCTGTTCCCCCCATGTCTTTGTGTGCGATTGTTGTTTTAGTGCTTGTGCACATTATTTTGGACTGGTGCGTTTCGGGTTATTTTGTGCCCATGTACTCTCGTGTTGTTTAACCGTTGGGTGATATATATTAAACGACTACGAACATTACCAAGTTTTGCTCTCCTGCGCCTGACTTCTCTGCCACCAGTTAAGCAATCCTTACAATATGAAACTTTCAACATAGATTTTCATTAGTATTCTACTTAATTAGGTAAAAACTGCTGAATGAGTTCAAAAACGTGTGATTGATTTATTTTGATGATCGACCAGAAATCATGAAAACGGGTTTGACTTGCCTACAAAAAGGCACATACAGTATATTTAGTAATAACAAACATTATAAAATTTATCATCTGCTATAACAATACAATCAGTGACAAAAAATGAGATACAAATAGCTACAACTTAGCTAGCGAGCTAGTCAGCTGACTTGCAAAATGTGTCTAAAAGCAGTTTCTTAGCTAGCATAAAAATGAAAGTTACTAAAACATTGACAACTTAGTCAGGAAACAAATACCGTACTTACAGTTCTTGCATTCATGCACAGTGAGGGACAAAACAGAATAATAATGTTAGAAAACCAGAGATTCTATGCACAGCCACAGGCGGCGAGCTGAACTTGGTAGTTCACTTCTTAGGGAGTGGTGGGGCGCTAGCGTCAATATACAAGTGTTTCAAGTGTTTCATCAAAAGCTCTGCTTCTTGGCAATATCACAGCGTTGTCAGATTTCAAAAAGGCTTTACGGCGATAGCACCCCACATATTTTTCCCATTACCATAAATTCATAAGCTATCACGGTTCACAGAAAACACATTTCACAGCAAAAACAAATCAATTACCTTTTGAAGAACTTCTGCTGAGGTCATCCTAAGTGTCCAACGAAGACAATCCATGGTTCTTTTGTTAGAAAAAGTAATGTATTATATCCATAAATCTCCGTTTAGTTGGCGCGTTAGAATGAGAAAATAGAGCTTCCAATCGTCCATTGAAACGTGAAGAGAACTCGTTCAACTTATACCTATAAACTTGTCCAAGAACAATCAAACATCATTTTAAATGTATCCTTAGGAACACTTTTATGTATAAATAGTATAATATTTCAACTGGAATATAAACTGGGCGATAAGAAAGGAAAAAAACAAAGAACGCGCCAGCCGGGAGCGCGCATTTACTTGTTTTGACATCTGTGTGGACACTTGCTTATTCGTCTTCTTCTCTGCTCTAAAAGCATCTAAAAAGAATCAGAACACTTTCTCGAGACTGTTGACATCCAGAGGAAGCGATAGGTACTGCATTCATATGCCCTTATATGGGCATTTCCATAAGGGAGGGGTTCTAAATGAGGCAATCTGTCAAAACCACTTTTTCCTGGACAGAAACTCCTCGGGTTTTTGCCTGCCATATCCATTCTGTTATACTCACAGACAAAATGTTAACACTTTTAGAGAATTCAGAGTGTTTCCTATCCAATGGTACTAAATATGTGCATATCCTATTTTCTGGGCCTGAATGGGAGGCATTTTACTTTGAGCATGCCAGGCTCTCAAAAAGGTCACCTTGTGCGCTGCTCCCAAAGAAGTTAATTAACACTGAAAGCCTGTGCTAGCTGTGATGTCTTCAGTCATTCTTAACTTCTTAGGGAGCTGCTGCATAGGTGACGGTTTTGGAGAGTCTGGCGTGCCCAAAGTAAAATGCCTGCCACTCAGGCCCAGAATATAGGATATGCACATAATTAGTACTATTGGATAGGAAACACTCTGAAGTTTCTAAGAGTGTTAAAATAATGTATGTGAGTATAGCATAACTGATATAGCAGGCAAAAACCTGAGGAAAATCCATGCGGATTTGCAGTTTTTTTGTACTTGACCTTCTTCTCCAGGCTGTCTATTCATTTTTATTTTAACCAGGACTGAGACTGCAGTACCTATGGCTTCCACTAGATGTCAGCAGTCTCTATACAGAGTCTGGGAGCGATAGGAGTAAGCAAAACGAATAGGAAGAGGAAATGGTCAAGGGAGCTCAGATGTCAACAAGATTTCTCGGGCGCGAGACCGTTTGCGCGCCCCGCTGTATTTTCCTTTCAAAACGTTTAGGTTACCATCCGAGTGAAATATTATCGCTAATATTCATAAAAGGATAGCTAAGGATGCATTATAACTGGTCTTTGATTTGTTTAGGAAAAGCTGATAGGTATATTTGAACGCGTTCTCTTCACATTTCACTTGGGAGATTCGACGTTGGATTTTCTGAACATAACGCGCCAACCAAACAGAGATTTATGGATATAATAAATGACTTTTTCTAACAAAACAACCATTGGATGTCTTCGTTGGACACTTGGGAAGCCCTCAGCAGAAGTTCTTCGAAAGGTAAGGGATTTGTTTTCGCTGTGATGTATATATTAATTTATGTTTTATTCACCTTCAACCTGTCCCTTTAACTACTTAGGGAGCAGTGGGGCGCCCCACTCCTGACACTACCCGGTGAAATGTAAGGCACCAAATTCAAAATCCAAAAGTTGAATTATTAAACATTCATCAATATACAAGTGTTGCATAGTCATCAAAAGCTCTGCTTCTTGGCAATATCACAGCATTGTCAGATTTCAAAAAGGCTTTACGGCGAAAGCACAACATTTGATTGTTTGAGGATAGCACCTCATATATTTTCCACATTAGCATAAATTCATATCCAGCGCGGGTCACACAAAACCCATATAAGAGCTAAAAAATATCACTTACCTTTTGAAGAACTTCTGCTGAGGGCTTCCCAAGTGTCCAACGAAGACATCCAATGGTTCTTTTGTTAGAAAAAGTCATTTATTATATCCATAATTCTCCGTTTGGTTGGCACGTTATGATCATAAAATCCACCATTGAGTCGCCCATTGAACCATGAAGAGAACACGTTCAAATAATACCTATAAACTTTCTACAAACAAATCAAACATCATTTTTAATGTATCCTTAGGTATCCTTTTATGTATATTTACTGTAATATTTCAACCGGACGATAACGTGAACAATAGGAAAAGAAAATAAAGTGGGGCGCGCTCACAATCTCGCGCCCGTCAAACGTGGTCCCTTCACTACTTCCTCTTCCTATCTGTTCTGCTTAGTGCTAGAGCGTCCAGTCACTGTATAAAGACTGTTGACATCTAGTGGAAGCCATAGGTACTGCAGTCTCAGTCCTAGTTAAAATAGAAATGAATAGGCAGCCTGTAGAAGAAGGCCATGTACAAAAAAAACTGCAAATCCGGATGGATTTTCCTCTGGTTTTCGCCTGCTATATCAGTTTTGTTATACTCACATACATTATTTTAACACATTTAGAAACTTCAGATTGTTTCCTATCCAATAATACTAATTATGTGCATATCCTATTTTCTGGGCCTGAGTGGCAGGTATTTTACTTTGGGCATGCCAGACTTTCCAAAACCGTCACCTCTGGTGCCGCTCCCTAAGAAGTTAATTAACAGCATGCCAGAGGGGATTGCAGAGGTCTTGAAAAAGAAGGGTCAACACTGCAAATATTGACTCTTTGCATCAACTTCATGTAATTGTCAATAAAAGCCTTTGACTCTTATGAAAGGCTTGTAATTATACTTCAGTGTTCCATAGTAACATCTTACAAAAATATCTAAAGACAGTGAAGCAGCAAACTTTGTGAAAATTTATATTTGTGTCATTCTCAAAACTTTTGGCCACAACTGTATGTGTTCCAGAGTTGAGAGACCCACAATAGCTACTGTAATTGAGTACTGGCAGTATCTGCTGTGGCAGGTAGGAAGGTGCAAGTTATCTGGAAAATATCTAATCTCTAAATTCTCACTTTTCATCTCAAAGTGCACAAATTCATGCAAAATTCCAGATTTTCTTTGTTGGGGGAGGATGCTCCTACTGGCTTTCGGCTAAAATCCTAGAAACGCCCCTGGGGAGGCTTTCTTCATTATAAAACTTCTTAAGACCATCAGAGTACTCTGGCAGGAGCAACAAGATGGAGGCCTTCTAATTGAACTCTCTATGGTTCCCTCTCAAGGGCTATCTTCGACTTTCTAATTACCTTGCCCTTGTCCTGATGAAGACCAAATTAGTTTGCTTTCACTTTGAACCCTTCATCACAAAACAAGTCAATGGACTTATCCAGTTTGTCTTTGTCCTTTCATCTTCACTTTTTACTTCTCTAAATAAGCCAGTCACCCGGCTCCGACCCCTGAAGTGCCACAGATGATGGTGTAGTCATTGCCAGTTTCACAAATTGAGTTATATTTTTGCCAGAGTGTAAGAACTGAAGACTGTTTTGCCATACTGAGAGGATTTATAGCAGGAGTGAAATCAACAAATTGGCCATAGAATCAGATAAGCAGTACCAAATATAATCTATTATGCATCTTATCAACTATTTTATGCCATCTGGGCAAACCCATCCAGAATATAATTGCATTACTTACTACTACGTGTGGGTTTGACAAGGAGTAGGGTGCTTATTGGAAAAAGGGTTGCCCCTTTGGTTTTCGTTTTGAGGGCAACAGCTTTGCATGTTGCTGTTGTTTTTGCCATAAACCCAGCGAGCTTATACTGAGGATACTTTGTATTCGTACACCCACTTAGCCAGTCACTCTGTATTACAGTGAGTCAGATTACCAGGAAATAAATATGAAAACATCACATCGACTTTGACTTTCCATCACAATAAAAGGTGCTAATGCTGCAATGGAAAAGGCCACTGAAAAGTTATTTGTTTGTTTCCCTCGGTGTTCCTATTGATCGTTTGTTGCAAACACTGCCTGTTGAAAGAGAGCACTGTATTGTTTGAGCTGTGTCAAGGACCTTTTTAAAGGCTGTTTTTCTTCTGTACTCTTTGAACCAGCTCAGTTCGAGAGCTCTGCCATCCCTAGTCCCCACTGTTCCCCTCTGTGGTGAAGACTTCAATCCTACAGGCCTTCACTGGTCCTTAACCAAAGGCTTTGAAGTGAGTTTCAAAGGTACATCAAAGAGAGCCCAGGTAGATATACATGATAGTCACATCTCATTTGGTTATGCAGTGACCTCATAGATCATACCGTCTGATCTGTGAAGTAGACCGCAAGACTTAGCCTACCGTATACACTATTAATTATTGTGTATAGGTAGTAACACTATGTTTCTGTAGACATATTCTGGTAAACAATTATGAGAATGAGGTTTCAAAATGCATTCTGTGTTACTGAGAATTCTGAGAAGAGTTAGCGACCCTAATTTATGCATAGGCCTATGTAGATATAGTAACACCATTTGTGTATTGCCATCATGTATTGTCATCATGGCCATAGTCATACTGAGGTAAGCTGAGTATGAATTAAGAGGGGCCCAGGGGGTCACAGACCCCCCTGAATGAGACATGAGTCCCCCAAAATACAATAAAGTTTAACTTCGGGGGGTCTCTAAATAAGGCTAATTTAACCAACCATATTAAAATAACAGCTTTGTTTTTGTAAATGAACATGCCCACCTCTATGTCATAGTAAAAAAAGAAATATATCCCTGTGGTTACACTTGTCATCCCGGGACAGTCCCGTATCTCAGCCCCTTTTCACCTGTCCCAACTTCTCTTTCTACAAAAAGCTCCTTTTGTCAGCAAAATAGATCAATTACTTCAGGCTACAAGAGCCTAGACCCAATGACAATAGTCGAATGTCATTCCACTTTTTGACCGATCTACCACCAGGCCAAAAATCGTGAACCCGAACCCTCCAAGATCCTCCCACAGTTCCCCAATAGCTGTCCCTCAAACATTTGAGACCCCTCCCACAGTCCCCCACCAGGAAGAAAAATTAAAAATAAAAATGCATTTAATTCATTCCCCAGCCCCAAGAACCCCCCAATGCACCAACAACCAAGAGAATGAACTAAAGAGAAAAAAGGAAAAGAGAGAAGAAAACAGCAAAGAACAATGCAAAAACAAAATAATAAAATGAAAACAAAGGATGTCAAGGACAACAAAAATCATAACAGCAATGCCAACTGTATATGTTTGTGTGCACGTCTGGCACTACTACATGTATGTGTGTGTTCTTGTATGTGTTTATTTGAGTGAGTGTGTGTATATACATGTGTACAAACACCTGCACGGCATCAGCCTCAGGCAAACCGGCATTAGTTTTAATAACACTGTCACTTAGTGTCATTCAAATGTACTTTTTATTATGTTTAATTTTGACTTCAAAAAAAAAAAGTTGTACTTTTATCTTTGACCATCATTCTCTCACACAGCAACTCCACTCCCACTTCCACATCCCAACCCTCAGCTTCCCTCAGCCCATCCCATCTATCTATCTCTGCTGGCCACCCACTTCAGGTTTCTACGCAACATATATCTTTCAACTATGCTGTGATGTTTAACGTACAATTTCAATCTTTCTAATCGAATAGAATCCACAGATTGCGAGTTGAAGATAAATGCTTTTACTAAGAGTATTAGTATATTAGTAATTGACTGACCCGGTCTCTCCAGATCTCATAACAGTACTATTTCTAGGGTCAATTTTAGATCAGTGCTATGCATTTTCAGCCATTCTTGAACCTGAGACCAGAAACAGGCTACCTGAGGGCAATACCAAAATAAATGGTCTATTGATTCTGTATCCTCACAACAAAATCTGCAGAGCTTCGATGATTTTATGCCCAAAATATTCAACATTTTGTTGGTGGCAAGAATTCTATATAATAATTTTAGCTGAAAAGCACAAAGTCTTGAATCTTGCGTTGTTTTATATATCAACTCATACACCCTGTACCATGGAATCGGTACATAAAAAATCTCTTCCCAACTATTTTGTAATCTGTATGGCACAGTTGTCAACATCCGTATCCTCAAATGAAACTGGTATACTTTCCTATTTTCAATTAATCAAAAATGAGACATGGCAATCTGCACAAAGGCAAACATCTACTTGAAAACCATTTAGGGTTCAAATAAAACTTTTGAATGAGTGAAAATTTTAGAGAGAGGTTTAGTGCTTTTATATTTAATAATCTCAAACCACCCAATTCATATTAATTAAACAGATTTTTATTTTGTCTGGTTTAGCATCCCAGATGAAGCAAGATATTTTTTGCTCATATGATTTGAAAAACGAATCATCAGGAGTAGGCAGCGCCATAAGTAAGTGAGTAAAATGAGATATGACTAAGGAGTTAATAAGGGCAATTTTCCATAAATAGACAGGTATTTACCTCTCCATGGTTGCAGGATCTTGTCTATTTTTACAAGTTTTCTATTGAAATTCATTGTGGAGAGCTTATTTATATTTTTTGTGAGATGAATACTGAGTATGTCTACTTCACCATCAGCCCATTTTATAGGTAAACTGCAGGGTAATGTAAAAGTTGTATTTTTTAAGGATCCAATACGTAATATTGTACACTTATCATAATTAGGTTTTAGTCCAGAGAATACAGAAAAGTTATCTAGATCTTCAATGAGATATTGCAGGGATCTAGCTTGCGGACTTAACAAATGTACAGAAAGATCAGTGCGAAGGCCAAATTACAGAGAAATAACTTTTTGAGGCTATTAAATCCTTTCAGTCTGGAAAAACCCCAGGGCTTGATGGCATTCCAAGTGTTTCAGAGTGTTTCCTATCCAATAGTACTAATTATGTGCATATCCTATTTTCTGAGCCTGAGTGGCAGGCATTTTACTTTGGGCACGCCAGACTCTCCAAAACCGTCACCTCAGGAGCCACTCGGGAGTGGCAGCATAATGTCTGTGAGTATAACAGAACTGATATAGCAGGCAAAAACCCGAGGAAAATCCATCCGGAAATGCAGTTTTTGGTGACCTTTGTTCTGTTTGACACTCTCCCCATTGACTTCAAGGCAATCCAGCTCCTGGATTGCAGTACCTATGGCTTCCACTAGATGTCAACAGTCTATATACAACGACTGGGAATGATTGGAGTAAGCAAAACGGATAGGAACAGGAAATGGTAAGGGGACCTGAAATGTCAACAAGTTTTCTCGGGCGCGAGTCTGCGTGCGCGCCCCACTTTATTTTACTTCTATAACGTTTAGGTGACCATCCGAGTGAAATATTATCGCTAATATTCAAAAAAGGATAGCTAAGGATGCATTATACAGTGGGGCAAAAAAGTATTTAGTCAGCCACCAATTGTGCAAGTTCTCCAACTTAAAAAGATGAGAGAGGCCTGTAATTTTCATCATAGGTACACTTCAACTATGACAGACGAAATGAGAAAAAGAAATCCAGAAAATCACATTGTAGGATTTTTTATTTATTTACTTATTTTCCACCATAATTTGCAAATAAATTCATTAAAAATCCTACAATGTGATTTTCTGGATTTCTTTTTCTCATTTCGTCTGTCATAGTTGAAGTGTACCTATGATGAAAATTACAGGCCTCTCTCATCTTTTTAAATGAGAGAACTTGCACAATTGGTGGCTGACTAAATATTTTTTTGCCCCACTGTAACTGGTATTTGATTTGTTTAGGAAAAGTTTATAGGTATATTTGAACGCGTTTTCTTCACGTTTCAATGGGCGATTCGACGTTGGATTTTCTGAACATAACGCGCCAACCAAACAGAGATTTATGGATATAATAAATGACTTTTCTAACAAAAGAACCATTGGATGTCTTCGTTGGACACTTGGGAAGCCCTCAGCAGAAGTTCTTCAAAAGGTAAGGGATTTGTTTTCGCTGTGAAATGGGTTTTGTGTGAACCGCACTGGTTTATGAATTTATGCTAATGCAGAAATATTGTAGGTGCTATCCTCAAACAATCAAATGTTGTGCTTTCGCTGTAAAGCCTTTTTGAAATCTGACAATGCTGTGATATTGCCAAGAAGCAGAGCTTTTGATGACTATGCAACACTTGCATATTGATGAATGTTTAATAATTCAACTTTTGGATTTTGAATTTGGCGCCTTACATTTCACCAGGTAGTGTCGGGAGTGGGGCGCTCCCTAAGTAGTTAATTTTAAATTGTTTATATTATTTGGAAAGGATTACTTACCATAATCTTCATTCAGTGGGAAAGGATGAGACGGAAAACAGAACATCTGCCTAAAATAATTAGCTTCCTCTTTTAAAAGACTCCATCTTCAGTAACGAGTTTCTGCAAAATCCTTTTGTTACCGTTCCTGTCTTGGAGATTCAGGAAGAATTTTGTTCATTCTTTTCATTACTCCATCCATTGCTTTATTTTTGTAATAGATTACAATGGATCGTTCATGAATAAATTCTGCAAGTTCTTTTTGTTTTTCCTCTATCTTATTTTGTAACTCTGTAGTATCAATTTTATCTACAGTTGAAGTCGGAAGTTTACATACACTTTGAATGGAGTCATTAAAACTCGTTTTTCAACAACTCCACAAATGTCTTGTTAACAAACTATAGTTTTGGCATGTCGGTTAGGACATCTACTTTGTGCATGACACAAGTAATTTATCCAACAACTGTTTACAGAAAGATTATTTCACTCATAATTCACTGTATCACAATTCCAGTGGATCAGAAGTTTACATACACTAAATTGATTGTGCCTTTAAACAGCTTGGAAAATTCCAGAAAATGATATAAGCTTCTGATAGGCTTAATGACATAATTTGAGTCAATTGGAGGTGTACCTGTGGATGTATGTCAAGGCCTACCTTCAAACAAGCAAAGTGCCACTTTGCTTCACATCATGGGAAAATCAAAAGAAATCAGCCAAGACCTCAGAATGAAAATTGTAGACCTCCACATGTCTGGTTCATCCTTGGGAGCAATTTCCAAATGTCTGAAGGTCTGTACAAGCAATACTATGCAAGTATAAACACCGTGGGACCACGCAGCCATCATACCGCTCAGGAAGGAGATGTGTTCTGTCTCCTAGAGATGAACGTACTTTGGTGCGATAAGTGCAAATCAATCCCAGAACAACAGCAAATGACCTTGTGAAGATGCTGGAGGAAACAGGTACAAAGGCATCTAAATCCACAGTAAAACAAGTCTTATATCAACATAACCTGACAGGCCGCTCAGCAAGGAAGAAGCCACTGCTCCAAAACCGCCATAAAAAAAGCCAGACAACGGTTTGCAACTGCACATGGGGACGAAGATCGTAAGTTTTGGAGAAATGTCCTCTGGTCTGATGAAACAAAAATAGAACTGTTTGGCCATAATGACCATCGTTATGTTTGGAGGAAAAGGGGGGAGGCTTGCAAGCTGAAGAACACCATCCCAACCGTGAAGCACGGGGGTGGCAGCATCATGTTGTGGGGGTGCTTTGCTGCAGGAGGGACTGGTGCACTTCACAAAATAGATCATGGCATCATGAGAAGGAAAATTATGTGGCTATATTAAAGCAACATTTCAAGACATCAGTCAGGAATTTAAAGCTTGGTCGCAAATGGGTCTTCCAAATGGACAATGACCCCAAGCATACTTCCAAAGTTGTGGCAAAATGGCTTAAGGACAACAAAGGCAAGGTATTGGAATGGCAATCACAAAGCCCTGACCTCAATCCTATAGAACATTTGTTGGCAGAACTGATAAAGCGTATGCGAGCACGGAGGCCTACAAACCTGACTCGGTTACACCAGCTCTGTCATGAGGAATTGGCCAAAATACACCCAACTTATTGTGGAAAGCTTGTGGAAGGCTACCCAAAACATTTGACCCAAGTTAAACAATTTAAAGGCAAAGCTACCAAATACTAATTGAGTGTATGTAAACTTCTGACCTATGTGATGAAAGAAATAAAAGCTGAAATACATAATTCTCTTTATTCTTAAAATAAAGTGGTGATCCTTACCGACCTAATACAGGGAATTTTTACTAGGATTAAATGTCAGGAATTGTGAAAAACTGAGTTTAAATGTATTTGGCTAAGGTGTATGTAAACCTCCGACTTCAACTGTATATTCACGTCACCAAATAATTGATTAAAACACACTGTTTTGCAATGAAGGTCTACATTAGCCTCAAAAGCACCTTGTAGGGTAGCACCATGGTGTAGCCGGAGCACAGCTAGTTTCAACCCTCCTCTGAACACATTGACTTCAATACAAAACCTAGGAGGCTCATGGTTCTCACCCCCTTCCATAGACTTACACAGTAATTATGACAGCTTGTTGAGGACGTCCTCCAACCTATCAGAGCTCTTGCAGCATGAACTGACATGTTGTCCACCCAATTAAAGGATCAGCAAATTAATCTAGCACCTAAAGCATAAGCTACAGCTAGCCCCTCTCATCAATGTACACACAATACCCCATAATGACAAAGCAAAAACAGGATTTTATAAATGTTTGCTAATTCATAAAAAAATAAAAACTGAAATATCACATTTACATATGTATTCAGAACGTTTACTCAGTACTTTACTGAAGTACCTTTGGCAGCGATTACAGCCTCAAGTCTTCTTGGGTATGACGCTACTTGCTTGGCACACCTGTATTTGGGGAGTTTCTCCCATTCTTCTCTGACAATCCTCTCAAGCTCTGTCAGGTTGGATGGGGAGCGTTGCAGCACAGCTATTTTCAGGTCTCTCCAGAGATGTTCGATCGGGTTCAAGTCCGGGCTCTGGCTGGGCCACTCAAGGACATTCATAGACTTGTCCCGAAGCCACTCCTGCGTTGTCTTGAAGGTGTGCTTAGGGTCATTGTCCTGTTGGAAGGTGAACCTTGGCCCCAGTCTGAGTAGCAGGTTTTCATCAAGGATCTCTGTGTACTTTGCTCCGTTCATCTTTTCCTCAATCCTGACTAGTCTCCCAGACCCTGCCGCTGAAACACATCCCCACAGTATAATGCTGCCACCACCATGCTGCACTGTACGGATGGTGCGAGGTTTCCTCCAGACGTGACGCTTGGCATTCAGGCCAAATAGTTACATCAGACCAGAGAATCTTGTACCTCATGGTCTGAGACTCTTTAGGTACCTTTTGGCAAACTCCAAGCGGGCTGTCATGCTTTTTACTGAGGAGAGGCTTCCTTCTGGCCACTCTACCATAAAGGCCTGGATGGCAGAGTGCTGCAGAGATGGTTGTCCTTCTGGAAGATTCTCCCATCTCCACAGAGGAACTCTGGAGCTCTGTCAGAGTGACCATCGGGTTCTTTTTCACCTTCCTGACCAAGGCCCTTCTCCCCCGATTGCTCAGTTTGGCCGGGCGGCCAGCTCTTGGAAGAGTCTTGGTGGTTCCAAGGCTGTGTGTAGTAGTTAGCGGTCATGATATGAAGGTTTGGCTTTGACAGGTTTTTTCGCCTGGTCACAGACAGCTGATGTGTTGTGCACTGAAGTGCACAAGCCAAGGAAAAAGGTGAGAGGAGGAGAGTGTGTAGATAGTTGCGAGAAGGAATTATATGTACAACGAGCTGTTTGTATATGGCTGCTATGAAAGAGGTCAGGGGTGTATTCATTCCGCTGATTCTGTTGAAAAACGTTTCTAAACAGAAGCAAACGGAATGAAACAGGGATAAACAAACCTTAATTTGTCCTATAGAAACTTGTTTGCAACTGTTGGACTAATGATTACATCCTAGATCAGTTAGAGTGTGCAAGGCGATATTGAATGTGTCTCAGTTTGTCACCTTGGGTGTGTTCGTAAATTCACTCTGGAGTGCCAGAGTGCGTTCATAGTGCGCTCTGGGCGTTTGTAAAATTCAGAGTGTTGTCAGATTGTCCGTTTGTAAGTTCAGAGCTTGTCGCTTTAGGAGTGTTCAGTAGGGTTTATCTGAGCATTCTGACCTCACAACAGCAGTCAAGCACCCAAGCTAACTGGCTAGCTACTTCCACACACATATGAGAGAACACCTCACTCTGACCATTTTACCTGCCGTAGCAGAGCTGGTTAGGCTGTTTTTATGTTATCTAGAGTTTTAGTGACTGTAACACATTACTGTACTGTTATGTTTTCCAACTCCAATACATCTACAACAGTGGTATTCAAACCTTTTCAGCTGGGACCCAATGTTTTCCAGCAAAATTTCTGGGGACCCCAACCCAAATCTAATGACACAACCTTGAAATCGGTACATTTCCATTTTTACATCAACAAATAACCTTCAATTCAATGCATTTTCATTTCTTATCAAAATGGAAAGAAACCAATAAATATATTACTCAATAAAAAATCTCTCAAAACCGTTTCAATATTGTCCCATACAATAATCTGTACTCCCAGTGGACTCTGCTCTTTCACAGTAACTTGCGTTTTCTGGGTTAAACAGAAGCCACAGGTATTTCAAATACAGTAGCATTAGGAACAAACAAAAAACATTGTATTTAAGAGAGGATTATAATGGAATGGTGTGTTAGTGTTAAAGGCTCCGCAACCAGATCATCACGTTACGCCCCCATCGGTATCACATTCTGCGCATGTGTTACTTTATGCACACATTTTTTTATGCACACATTTTTTTTACATAGCTGCTGCTCACCCTCCACGTTTCCCACTATACTCAACCGCTTCTAAACCTTTAATATCAGCAACATATGATCACAGGGGCGCATTTTTTTAGAAGTAGGGGGGACATTTAATATTGCAGATTGTGGCTTCAATCAATGTAATTGACTGTGTCATTTCCAATCCCCCATATATTCTTTTGTAAAGATATACAGTACCAGGCAAACGTTTGGACACACCTACTCATTCAGGGGTTTTTCTTTATTTTTACTATTTTCTACATTGTAGAATAATAGTGAAGCCATCAAAACTATGAAATAACACATATGGAAACGTCTTCACTATTATTCTACAATGTAGAAAATAGTATGATGTTTCACAAAAGTTCTGAACCTTTCTATTCTCATAGATTCTACATATAGTAAATATATATATATTTTTTGCTAAGAGTATTATTATATTATTGACCGATTGACTATGACTTTTTAAATCACCCAGCAGTGCTATTTGCAGAGGGGGACATAACTTGGCAGGGGGTCAGGTGGTCCTCCAATTTTTGGGGGCTTCTAAAGCACATTTCCTGCATTTCAACACAATCTAATATGACCCATGGCCCTTATAGTCGTCTCTATTTAGAACAACAAAAAGTAAGCAAGAATGCCCACAGTCATCAAGCTAGGTAAGAGATTATTAAATATGTTTAAGTGATTGGTAAGATTGAACTAGATCCATAATAATCAATATTGTGTTGCACCATTACCAATAGCCTACCATATGAACACCTCTTAGAAATAAAGTAGAAAGACTTCAGTTTTTTTTGTCTTTAAGACATCCTCTCTACAAAATTTCAGTGAGACCGCCCAGCCAACACGAGCCGCCTACACGCCCGACCCCCACCAGTCTAGTCAATAACTGAACTCTCTCCCCAACACAACTTCCTTCCCATCTTTTTTTTTATGTCTCGAGGGAAAGGTTTGGAAAAGAAAAGTTGAATGAAAACCCACAGCACCTACATATTAAAACACATAAACAGTACACCCGCCATATAATTCATATCATAGACCTAATAGTACTGTAGAGCTCTTTTTACAAGCACACAATAGAGCTGGGTCACCATGTTCTGCTCCTAAGGGTCCATGGCCCTGTAGCACCCCAACCCAACACATTCCACTCAGCTTTAGGATCTTAGTGAAACATTCATTATTGGTTTTAAGGTGTGTTAGGTCAAGCCAAAGTGGCAACAGTACAGCAGACCCCCAGAGCCAGGACTGAGCAGCCCAGCAGCTAGGGATTGCCTAAATAGGTATCTTCCCTGACGTGGGCATGTTTTCAATACAGACTCCTTTTGTCGTACAGTATTCCATATAAAGGCATCCAGACCTTATGAAAGTTCTTAAAACAAATCTAGTGATACTGTGCATAACTTGACATTTCTTCCGTACATTGTGGGAGGATAACCATCCTTCCAATTAATGGCAATGCATTTATTAGCCACTTTAAATGCTAGGTTACACAGTTTCTTCTGATAAAAGTTTCCAGGATCAACATTTCCAAGCAAACAAAAACAGGAAGAAGGAAGAATCTGTAGACATGCCGAGATAAAAGAACATACTCTGCCAGAATTCAGCCAGCCACAACAAGGAAGAGGCCAGACCTCCTGCAGAATAATAACATTTCTGAGAGCATGATATTCAGTTTCACTGGCATATAGTACTATGATTGGTCTGAAACTGCAGTTATTTCTGCCTGAGATTATATGAACATGACTGGGCATTCTAACACATCGGTATCCATTCATCATCATCAATAGCGTCTTTCAGATCTTCCTCACATTTTTGTTTGACATGTTTTGTGTCTTTGAGAAAAGCCTCTATCAACCCTTGATACAGTTTGGAAATCAACTTTGGAGGTTTGTCAGACTGCCTTAAAATAGTATCTGGCTTGTCCAGTGTTTACTGGACAGAGAGAATAAAGAGTTGTATCTTCACAGATTCACCTCACCTCTGTTATAGACTGGTCTTACCTGGGTGCCTGACCTTGCTGAGACACCTATCACCATCTGATTCTCCTCAAATGAGGTATGACAAAGAATTACCTTGGTGTACATTTTTACATGATATTATCCAAGAATAGAATAAATGGTTCAATAATTGAAATGACCATTGTTCCCAGACTGTAGATTTAAGCTCAAGCTGCTGTCATGTAGCTACTGTAGTTCTACCCATCAATTCAAGATGGAACTTTGTATAATTCACTGAATATACTGCAAAATTCACCTGAGCTCTGTTGACTGGTGTTCCCTGGCTGTCTGACCCTGCTGGGAATCTTCCCACTCCTAAAAGGTAGGCTCTGTTCTCTTCAAACTACATCTAGCATATTGGCTGATATAGCCCAGTTGTACAATGTAAGGGCCATGTGAGAATCTCTTGTAATTTAACCTATGTCTTAAATTATTTTTGCGCATTTGATATTGCCTATGGGGTGCAAAATGTCTGGGATCATGGCTGACAAGTGAGCTGCGTCACATATGCCTAGAATAAAATTGCGGGACTACAGTTGGGTTTGGGACCAGTTCTTGCGTTAGTGGGTGGGAGTCGGACAGAAAGACATTGAGTGTGCGCGGGAGCGGGATGAAGAAATTGGTCCAGCAGAGACTTCTACAGTGCACCATGACAGTGAAGCCTGTAACGTTAGAGATGTTCATTACTAACTGTGTCAGTGTGAAAAGTACGGAATTAGCTAGGAAAACTGACAGATCAATAAAGTTACATTGCCATATTGACTAATACAACATTGCACTGAGAAAATGTCAGAATATCAATCTTGAAACGTTTGGCTGATGGTTTCATCATTTGACTCCGGTCTAGTTTGGTTGAGGCAAAAAGAATAGCTAATGTAAGCCAACTTTTGGCCAGCTCTCTCTCTAACAGTATATCAACTGGTGAAAGCTTGCCAAGTTCATTTACTTCTAAAACAGGACAAAACAAGACTACAAAACATTTCCATACAAACAACTGCTGTTAGATAGTATTAATAGGCACCTCATATCACTATCTGACAGATAACTAGAGGCTAGAGCTGACCTGGCTGTGATAACTACTCACTAGCAGAGCTTATTCATTCACCTCAGTCGAGAGGGAATGAAACATTAACTAATGTTACATGTCAGTTACAATACTAGCTCAGCAATGTGAATAAACAATAGTTTAGTTATTTTCTGTTAAGTTAAACAGCATTTACCTTGCTAGCTACATCAAACTGTACTGACTAAAGAGTAGTCAGTTTCTGTTTTGCTAACTTTTACAGCTCGGTGAAAGAGTGCAACATGTACACAGTGAACCATGCTCAACTCTCCCGTTCTGGTTCAGCCAGCTTTCCAGAAGCTTTGTCTTCACACAGCCTGTCAGCACGCTCTGTGGTGTCCGCGCAATCCTAAATCCAGTCAGATAAACACTCCAAACAGCCTGCTCGACCGCTTGGAGGAGTCCGAAAGGTCCTAAAGCAAACCGAATCCACGTTGTGTATCAAATCACATCAAATCAAATGTTATTAGTCACATGCTCCGAATACAACAGGTGTAGACCTTACCATGAAATGCTTACTTACGAAACCCTAACCAACAGTGTAGTTTCAAAAAATATGGATAAGAATAAGAGATAATAGTAACAAGTAACTCTCCAAAACCGTCACCTCGGGAGCCGCTCCCTAAGAAGTTAAGCCATTTTGCCATAACTTTGAAAGTATGCTTGGGGTCCTTGTCCATTTGAAAGACCCATTTGCGAACATGCTTTAACTTCCTAACTGATGTCTTGAGATGTTGCTTCAATATGTCCACATCATTTTCTATCTATTTTGTGAAGTGCACCAGTCCCTCCTGCAGCAAAGCACCCCCACAACATGATGCTGCCACCCCTGTGCTTCACGTTTGGGATGGTGTTCTTCGGCTTGCAAGCCTCCCCCTTTTTCCTGCAAACATAACGATGGTCATTATGGCCAAACAGATATATTTTTGTTTCATCAGACCAGAGGACATTTCTCCAAAAAGTACGATCTTTGTCCCCATGTGCAGTTGCAAACCGTAGTTTGGCTTTTTTATGGCGGTTTTGGAGCAGTGGCTTCATCCTTGCTGACTGGCCTTTCAGGTTATGTCGATGTAGGACTCGTTTTACTGTGAATATAGATACTTTGTACCTGTTTCCTCCAACATCTTCACAAGGTCCTTTGCTGTTGTTCTGGGATTGATTTGCACTTTTCGCGCCGAAGTACGTTCATCTCTAAGAGACAGAACGCGTCTCCTTCCTGAGCAGTATGACGGATGCGTGGTCCCATGGTGTTTATACTTGCGTACTATTGTTTGTACAGATGAACGTGGTACCTTCAGGCGTTTGGAAATTGCTCCCAAGGATGAACCAGACTTGTGGAGGTCTTCAATTATTTTTCTGAGGTCTTGGCTGATTTCTTTTGATTTTCCCATGATGTCAAGCAAAGAGGCACTGAGTTTGAAGGTAGGCCTTGAAATACATCCACAGGTACACCTCCAATTGACTCAAATTATGTCAATTAGCCTATCAGAAGCTTCTAAAGCCATGACATAATTTTCTGGAATTTTCCACGCTGTTTAAAGGCACAGTCAACTTAATTGTAGTCTAACCAATACTCAAACGAAGATTCAGTGAAAATAAAAATATCATTGATTTATCAAGACCAGTCCCCATGATTGTCTCAGAGCAGAGCGAAAAGGTGCTAAAATAGTTGACCACACGTGGTAAGGCTATTGCTTCACATCCAATTGCTTCTAACTTCAATATGCTTTAAATGCCACAATGTCACAAATAATTGAACACACACAATTCTTAAAACTGTAATGCTTTACTATTTAATCATTTCTGCCCTCTGAATTCATATTCATTCTATGAATAGGACCATGTGCAACTTGATATTGGGGGTGCACCATGCGGCCGTGCCTAACGGGGAAGGGGGGATGGAGCTGGTCGGGAGCAACCAAGGCAACATGGAGATGCGGGGATCCGAGCTCGGGCGAGAGACAAAGCCACCCTCCCGACCCTCCCGGCCCGGAACCCCCACGGCGAGGGAAGGGAGAAGTAAAATAAAATTTTAATAAATAAATAAGACCTATAACACTTTTAACAGCACATTACTCGACACTAGTGAGACTCATGTCGCCTACCGTATATCTAAAAATATATTTTTCAATATTTTCTATCCACCAATAATTACATTTAGAGGATTGAAGGATTCTAAATTCATTTTCGTTATGGCAAATCTGATCTGTGTGAAAATCTAAGGGGCTTTTATATAATTATAATGCATGGTCAATAAAAAAAAGAACTATATTTTGGAGATTATTTCGTTTTCAAATAGCCGAAAGTGAGCGATTTTAATCTGAATAAAGGCCAAAACATTTATTTCTGATTTTAGACGGAGAGAAACAAAAAGCCCACTGTGCCTATTTTTAGGACAAGGACATCCTGACCGTCCAAACCCTCACCTAACCCGGTCGACGCTGGGCCAATTGTGCGACCTGTGGGACTCCCAATCATGGTTGGATGTGATACAGCCTGGATTCGAACCAAGGACTGTAGTGATGCCTCTTGCACTGAGATGCAGTGCCTTAAACCACTGGGTCACTTGGGAGCCATGACCAATATGACCAATATTTTTTTTATCACTACATGTATAGGTCTCCTGATTTAAACCCGATCTAACTTGTTTGGCATCAACTGAAAACAATCCGTAACTCTGCCAAGCCTACAAGCAAAGATGAACTGCTTAAGGCCATCAAGACGTTCTGGCTTGAGAAATTGACGATACAACAATGCAACAAATACATTGATCATCTCAGCAAGGTTTTACCCGTGGTCGTGGACCTGGGGGGAAGTGCAACTAAAATGTAGTTGAAATAAACATCTACATTTTGAATGTCTTTTTTCTAGTTATTTTATTAATGAAAGCATTAAGATGTTAGGGCCAAATTGGGGGATTTTCACACCTACAGCATCCGGGCAATAAAGAGTTGCGTATGTCGTGGAATTACAGTTTTTTACAATCGCTAGGACCCATTTCTCAATAGTTAGGTCACTTTTTCAAAACTCTTCACAGAGTGAGCACAACAGCAGTCTCTGTGGGCTAAACTGTGGATCATTTTTCATTGCTTTGGCACAAAATTCATTCAATGACTACATCTTTCAAATTTTATGAATTATTTTCTCACTCAGACACAACCACCACCAAAACTCAATGTACCTACAGGCCAATTTGCACATGTTAACATACTCTTTTCAAAACTCTTAAACTTAAGTTCAAAACCTAACATACTGTAATGTAAACGTGGACCCAGCCAGAGATAGAGAAGTGGCTGACAGAGGAAGAAAAGTGACTGGGAGAGGGAGAGGAGTACGTATGCGTGGTGGAAGAAGACTGAGAGGAAGATCAAGAGCTGTAGTCTCAGATAAGGCCACTATAATTGATCATGTAATAAATCATGGTCTATCAATGAGAGAGGCTGGTCTGAGAGTGCAGCCAAATCTGCAACATCTATGAGAAATTTCTGGCAAAACAACAGGTAAGATGTGCATTCTGCAAGGGCATCTGACTGAACTGCACAATACAGAAGTAAATTGAGCAAAGCCTCCAAACCCACTTGTGTGAAATAGTTTTTGTATTTCTGCTTAAGACCCAACAGTTACCTGTCACGTCCTGGCCATAGATAGCCCTTTTGGCTCTATAGTGGTTTTGGTCAGGACGTGATCAGGGGTGTGTTTTTGTTCTGTGTTGATTTTTTCTATGTTGGTTGGTTTGGGTTCCCAATTAGAGGCAGCTGTTAGTCGTTGTCTCTAATTGGGAATCCTATTTAGGTTGTTCAGTCCCCCACCTGTGTTGTGGGATATTTATGTTCATTGTGTTAGTTGCACTACATGTTGTGTTACGGTCGTTGTACTTTCTTTTGTTTTGGTGAGTTCTATAATTAAAATATGATTAACTCAACCATGCATGCTGCGCCTTGGTCCACTTCTGTCAGCGATCGTGACATTACCTCCCACAGGCGGGAGAGGCAGGATTTTTACCGCTGTGCAAGAAACTGCAATCGTTGATATGGTCATCAGAAACAATGGCATAAAATTCACAGAGATTCGGGACAGAGTGCTGGCAGGCAACATTACATTTGGAAATATCACAATGTAAGCATAACAACTTTCTAGAGTCCTGAAACAACATCAAGTCAGGATGAAGCAGTTGTACACTGTCCCCTTTGAGAGGAACTCTGAACGAGTCAAGCAACTCAGGAACCAATATGTCCAGGTAAGATGACTATAAAATACAGAACTGGTTTTGAACAAAACCAAACAGGACAGATACACACAATGGCATGTTTTTAGGTATAATGTAAACTACCGTAATAGCCTAACTCTTATGTTGCTGTAAAGTCTGCTTCCAACTCACACCCTCAAACACGTAGATCCCTGAACGCAGCTCACTTTCCAGCCCACTTTCCAGCTCACACTCTCAAACACCTAGATCCCCTGAACGCAGCTCACTCTCCAGATCCCAATCACCTGAATTCTAATCACCTGTTCACACACCTGTATGTCATTATCACACACTATTTTGTTCAGTTATTTGCACCCCATCACTGTGAGGTGTTTGTTTAATGACACACGGCTTTCCCGTGATTTACTCCTTTTGTGTATAATACTTTTTGCCTGCCTCTCTAACGACGCCTTTTGCTTATTCCCTGCCTGTACTTTAGCCTATTGAATTTCCTGTTATGTACCTATTACCTGATCTCCCGGACCAGGTTACTAGCCTTTTCCCTGCCTGTACTGTTGCCCTTTTGGACCCCCTGTGTATGACCTTCTGCCTGCCCCTGGACCCAGCTACCTGCCTCCTCCTGTGGTCCTTTACAATAAACACCCTTGTGTTCATTACAGTTGCCTTGTGGATTTATTTTAGAGAGTAATGGAGATTGGAGCCAGGCAAACACCCCACATATTCATCTTTGTGGATGAGGGTGGTTTCAACTTGGCCAAAACACGGTGGTGAGGAAGGAATGTGATTGGGAAAAGAGCCCCAGTGGATGTCCTGGGCCAGAGGGGTGCCAACCTCAAAATGTGCGCAGCAATATCCTCTGATGGATTGCAGTTACACAAACCGCTAATTGGGCCATACAACACAGAGCGTCTCATTTCATTCCTGGATGACCTCTATCGAAGGGTTGTGCCAGGTGAGGAAAGGGTTGCAGTAAAGCGAAATCGGCCAACGTTTGTAATTGTATGGGACAATGTGGCATTTCACCACTCCCGTGCAGTCAGAGTTGTTCGCAGCCCATCCCAGGATGGTGTCACTTTTCCTCCCACCTTACTCTCCATTCCTCAACCCCATAGAGGAATTATGGTGTCAGAAGTGATCGGACCTTGCATCCACGACAGTGCGTGTGCTTGGCCGGTGAGCGCGTTCTTATAAGACGTTGAGTCGCGAGGACGCGCTCTTTGAAAGGAGGGAGTAGTGTAACGACCCTGGGTTTATAAGCGCGGATATCGACTCTGCCGCTTGAGCATGCTTTTGCGGCACAGTCGATAGCGCGCTGGACTATGGGCTAGAAGGTCGAGGGTTCGAGACCTGCTCCCTGCTGTTTCATTACATTGGTTCACAGGTTTATGATCACCATCCACATGATCAAATGTCCCTCCTGTCCGCAATGAATGCTGGATGCCTGGATATATCTGCAGAAGATTGTAAGGGATGGACCAGACATGCCAAAAGATTATTTCCTCAGTGTATTGCCCAAGTTGACATGTGTGATGTGGATGAGAACCTGTGGCCTAATGCAGTGGACAGGTTTGACTAGCATTGCTACTGTATCTGTATCAGTAGATGGTGTATATACAAATAATTGTATTCTGGAATCACTCAATGCCAAAAAATGACAAATAGGTCCTAGTGATTGTAAATTTTTTTATTGTAATCAAAAGGAGAGACTTTTACATTTCTTCAAAACAAGTAAACTTTGTTATTTAATTACTTCAGTAATGGAGCTTGCCAACGAGCCCCCCCCTAGGTGATTTGTTGAGAACCAAACCAGCAGGACTAAGCCGCAGCATGTTATAGCAAAGTCCGTCTTCCTGGATGTTCATGACAAACAAGATGTATGGAATTTACACAAAGCCACATTTTGCTCTCATGCAGCAGACTTCAAGATTTACGTGGCGCCAAATATCTGTCTCTTGTTCATTTACTGAGTGTTTGTACAAAAATACTAATACAACCTAAAATACTAAATCCTTTCTTTAACTTCTTTGGGAGCAGCGCACGAGGTGACCGTTTTGGAGACCCTGGTGTGCCCAAAGTAAAATGCCTCCCATTCAGGCCCAGAAAATAGGATATGCACATATTTAGTACCATTGGATAGGAAACACTCTGAATTTTCTAAAAGTGTTAACATTTTGTCTGTGAGTATAACAGAACGGATATGGCAGGCAAAACCCTGAGGAATTTCTGTCCTGGAAAAAGTGGTTGTGACACATAGCCTCATTTAGAACCCCTCCCTTATGAAAATGCCCATATGAATGCAGTACCTATTGCTTCCTCTGGATGTCAACAGTCTCGAGAAAGTGTTCTGATTCTATTTAGATGCTTTTAGAGCATAGAAGAAGACGAATAAGGATGTGGCCACACAGATGTCAATAGAAGAAAATGCGTATTCACGGCTGGCGCGCTCTTTGTTTTTTCCTTTCTTATCGCCCAGTTTATATTCCGGTTGAAATATTATACTATTTATACATAAGTGTTCCTAAGGATACGTTTAAAATTGTTTGATTGTTCTTGGACAAGTTTATAGGTATAAGTTGAACGAGTTCTCTTCACGTTTCAATGGAGGAGTCGACGCTGTGAAATGTGTTTTCTGTGAACCGTGAAGGCTTATGAATTTATGGTAATGGGAAAAATATGTGGGGTGCTATCCTGAAACAATCAAATGTGGTGCTTTTGCCGTAAAGCCTTTTTGAAATCTGACAACGCTGTGATATTGCCAAGAAGCAGAGCTTTTGATGGCTATGAAACACTTGTATATTGATGCATGTTTAATAATTCTACTTTTGGATTTTGAATTTGGCGCCTTGCATTTCACCTGGTAGTGTCGGGAGTGGGGCCCCACCGCTCCCTAAGAAGTTAAAGAAACTGGAGATTGGTTCTGCCTGTTACTGACACACAGACACTAATCATGGAATGGAATGTTGTCTTTATCACCAATCCATCGTAAATCCACTGTCAGTGTTAAATCTCCCAGAGGCCCACTTTCAGTCTACACGCACAGATGGGTGTTCTAAAAAAAACTACTCTGTTGCATAAAACAACCATTTGTATTTTAACATAATCTTGTAATTTCTGTTCTGACACGTGTCAATTCATAAACCATGTGCCATGGAATCTCTTCCCAACTAAACTCAGCAAAAAAAGAAACGTCCTCTCACTGTCAACTGCGTTTATTTTCAGTAAACTTAACATGTGTACATATTTGTATGAACATAACAATATTCAACAGCTGAGACATAAACTGAACACGTTCCACAGACATGTGACTAACATAAATGGAATAATGTGTCCCTGAACAAAGGGGGGGGTCAAAATCAAAAGAAACAGTCAGTACCTGGTGTGGCCACCAGCTGCATTAAGTACTGCAGTGCATCTCCTCCTCATGGACTGCACCAGATTGGCCAGTTCTTGCTGTGAGAGGTTACCCCACTCTTCCACTAAGGCACCTGCAAGTTCCCGGACATTTCTGGTGGGAATGGCCCTAGACCTCACCCTCCGATCCGACAGGTCCCAGACGTGCTCAATAGAATTGAGATCCGGGCTCTTCGCTGGCCATGGCAGAACACTGACAATCCTGTCCTGCAGGAAATCAAGCACAGAACGAGCAGTATGGCTGGTGGCATTCTCATGCTGGAGGGTCATGTCAGGATGAGCCTGCAGGAAGGGTACCACACGAGGCAGGAGGATTCCCTGTAACGCACAGCGTTGAGATTGCCTGCAATGACAAGTTCAGTCTGATGATGCTGTGAGACAGCGCCCCAGAACATGACAGACCCTCCACTTCCAAATCGATCCTGCTCCAGAGTACAGGCCTCGGTGTAGCGCTCATTCCTTTGACGATAAACGCGAATCCGACCATCACCCCTGGTGAGACAAAACCGCGACTCATCAGTGAAGAGTACTTTTTGCCAGTCCTGTCTGGTCCAGCGACGGTGGGTTTGTGCCGACGTGGATAACAATATCCCTATACTCTCTACACTTGGCAGTTTTAGCCTTAGCCAGCACCATCTTCAGATTAGCCTTAATGTCATTGGTGACTCCATTACCCGTAGTATTAGACTTAAAAATAATCATCCAGTGATCACAAACTGTTTACCAGGTGGCAGGGTTACCGACATTAAGAAATTACAAATTTTAACTTTCAACAAGGCACACCTGTTAATTTAAATGCATTCCAGATGACTACCTTATGAAGCTAGTTGAGAGAATACCAAGAGTGTGCAAAGCTGTCAGCAAGGCAAAGGGTGGCTACTTTGAAGAATCTCAAATTTCAATATATTATTTGTTTAGCACTTTTTTGGTCACTACATGATTCCATATGTTTTATTTCATATTTTGTATGTCTTCACTATTATTCTACAATGTAGAAAATAGTAAAATAAAAACCCTTGAATGAGTAGGTGTGTCCAAACTTTTGACTGGTACTGCATATATATATGTGTATATGTTTTTTTTTTTTAAAGGCACTTGAAGCTTATTGTTCATCACTCAAAGTAAGAAGAAAGAGATAAGCTGGATTGGTTAATCAATGTTCACAGTGTATGGAAACCAACCCAGACGTGTACACAGTGACTACTGACAGATCTCAGTACATGTACTTCTCTTCCTTATTTTCCCTCCATTATGGTTGATATATGACTACTACAACCACATAGATGTGTCCATCTGTTTCCTATTATATCCACCCATTATTACACACTGTTGACAATTTAAGCCTTGTCAAATACTAGTCCTTCAATACAGTAAAGACAGCTGCCAGTCTTTTTCTGTTTGTTATTGTGTTGCCTTCTCGATCACTCACTCACTCAAAAGAGATGAACATTTCTAAGATTGAACTTGGACACTGTCTCGTTGACCTTAGTTATATCCTAATTTGACTTTGGTGCAGGTCATGTTGTTCTTCACATTACCGTCTCTGGTAAACACACACTATATCCAATAAAATCTGTTTATTTGTCACATGCACAGGATATAGAAAGTGTAACCGGTACAGTGAAATGGTTACTTGCATAGTAGAGGCTTCTGTTTAGACATGTTGCTAGCTAGCTAAACAAGGGACCGTAATCCAAACTCATAACGTTACTATCCTGCATGAATCTGTAGCTAAAGCTAACCAATTAGGTTAAATGATAGCTACTTAGGTAACATTGGGTTAAAACTAGGAATTCAAATGGCTCTGAGATACGAATAATATTGCTACACAGATCATACACGTAACGTTAGCTAGCGAGCCATGTAGCTAGCTAACAGTACGCTTTAACCTGCAATGAAAACAACTTTCTGACAAAATTAGAAACATAATATTTAAAAATTCAGCTAGCTAGACTCTCTTACCCGTGTACATGGATGAACGCTTCTCCCTCTCTGTCACGGATGCCATGGTTGCCCTTAGTTTGAAGATGTAATCTGGTGGCAGGTGTTTTACACAACAGCCTGTGTGTTCTCATATCGAATCCCTCTGTATATTTTTCTCCATCTCCTTAGCTATCACACTCTGCTTCCACCGGGCATTCCACTGATTTCAGAACTCGGTCCTCCAGAAAGTGGAGAGCATTAGCAACACTTTTGCAGTGCTTGTGATATTTTTCAACAAAGCTGCGTTGGAAAGGATTACCTACACATGCAGAGCCGCTCATGTTATAGACACAAGTGTGCTACATTGCAGACCAGCCAAACATTTTATTTTGAAGTACTCCTGTGAAGTAGTGACGCGTGACATAGGCCTAGTTTCCTGAAATGAAACAGAAATTGTCAAAAGTTCAAACGGGTTTAATAGCGGCTTGTCAATTTGTAGATGGCGGCACTTGTTGCTTTTGTTTGGCTCAACTTGACATTCTACAAAACTTTCCTAGGGATGAGTGAATGTGTGAGAATATGGAGCAGTCGGCTGTCTATCGAAGATGTCTCAGGTGCTCATGCAGTAACAACAACACACACATATCAAATCAAATCAAATTTATTTATAAAGCCCCCCTTACATCAGCTGATGTCACAGAGTGCTGTACAGAAACCCAGCCTAAAACCCCAAACAGCAAGCAATGCAGGTGTAAAAGCACGGTGGCTAGGAAAAACTCCCTAGAAAGGCCAAAACCTAGGAAGAAACCTAGAGAGGAACCAGGCTGTGAGGGGTGGCCAGTCCTCTTCTGGCTGTGCCGGGTGCAGATTATAACAGAACATGGACAAGATTTTAAAATGTTCATAAAACAGGCAGAACAGTTGAAACTGGAGAAGCAGCACGGCCAGGTGGACTCGGGACATCAAGGAGTCATCAGGCCAGGTAGGCCTTGAGGAATGGTCCTAATGCTCAGGTCCTCCGAGAGAGAGAGAGAGAGAGAGAGAGAGAGAGAAGAAGAAAAAAGAAAGAAAGAGAGAGATAATTAGAGAGAGCATACTTAAATTCGCACAGGACACCAGATAAAATAAATACTCCAGATATAACAGACGGACCCTAACCCCCCGACACA